>JAZGLO010006681.1:507500-977500 GCA_036873155.1 Biomphalaria sudanica | reverse complement strand
TTGTTGTTTAAGCTTTAGCTACAGTTAAAGAGGAAAAACTAAACTAATAGTTTAAACACAAACTCAATGCCGTAATAGAAGAAAAACAGAATTATATTCTTTAGGAATCGTACAAGTACACTAGATCAAACACTAACTTTGAATTCTGTTTCAATCAAATAAAAGAAAAGAAACGGCAGAAAATATATCCCATAGAACAGATGCATCCCTTGGAACGAAAGGATGCATCAGCGAATATATTCTGTTATGGACAGATGTTACTCTATAGAAACAGAAGCCAGCCTGTAGGACTGTAAACAACTCAATAACAACCACTTCGTGTTGGTTAGACAACAAATAGTTTGGTAGTGCTGTACAACTTTGAGTTAACACGTAACAGGGGCAACTCCGTAGGCTGAAACATTTGGACAACGCATTAGGAAGAAAGCACTCACAAAAGTGAAGAACATTTACTGCAGTCTGATACACTTTAACCATTAGCACTTAAAACGTAGACCTAAACCAGTAGCACTAAACTACTACCACAAAGATACTAGCACTAAATGATTAGTTCTAGCAAGAATTACTAGGACTAAGCTACCATTACTGAACAGAAAAAACAAACAAACACATTAGTGAAATATCGTAACTATCAAGACAATTTATTTTTATCGAATAAGCTAAGAGATACAAATAAGATAAAATAAGCTATTCTATTAGAACAGTAAAATTTATTTTTAAAAAACTTAAACCGTACTTGTTTCTTTTAAAATTAAAAAAAAAACTAACATGGAAACCTCCCAGGAACCCCTCCCCCCTCTTTTTTAAAACTATTTACAAAGGATTCAATGGTAAAAAAAACAACAACTGGATTATCAGTGGAGGAAGGTTGCCAGACACCTACACTTACAGAGGAGGATAAAAAGGAGGCAGTACAGTATTTTATATAATCAGCCCACAAATGACTAGTCGCAACAGAGTCGATAAAAGTCGCCTGCTGGAATGTCCGCACACTGCAGGATAGCAACCAAAAGAAAATCCGCTCCCGAGGACAGATGGAGACAGCGAAAAGAAAATCTTAATCGACCACAGGCGGACAATGGTTATGTTTAACATGGATATGGCAAAATATGTAGGTCACAGCTGGAGCCAAGGGAAATACTGCATTCCTCGTAAATTTTCGGATTCGAAGACAAGCCTTATATTATATTAAATAATATTGAAAGCCGGATACTGTCTCAATTTACCCCAAAGCCTGCCGGAAGGAGAACACGATTCCAAAAGATGGACATGTCCTCCTATTGCCGGACTCTGGTAACCCTAGACTATTAACAATAGAGGATCATTTAACTATAAAACTACTTAGTGTGGTTAAACAGCTACAGACAGTAAAGAACCGAACGAATACATTTGCCGAATATTGTATCCAATTTTTACTTTTTACAATGATATTATTTGTACATGTGTACATTCTAGGCTAGTGCTGTGTAGATGCACTAGTCTCTTTTGTATTGGACACAAAACTTACGGCAGCAAATAAACAAAAATCTGGTGTAAAGAAGAACCGAGTAAATGTTTGGAGTTTTTCTTTTGTGTGTGTGTGTCTATGTGTGTGTGTGTGTTTGAGTAGCCAATCAGTCAAGCGTGTGCTGAGTCTGCTTAAATAGCCCTGCAATCAGCTCTCTTTGTTGACACACGTGTGTTGATTGGCCGACAGAAAGTCGAGGGGCAAAGTCGAATACAGATTTACTGCATTGACTTTATAATTACTGTATGAAAGAGAAAAAGAGAGAGAAAGAGAAATTAAGAAAGAGTGAGAGGGGGAGTAAGACGGAGAGGGGAAAAAGAGAGAGGGAGAAAGAGAGAGACTGGAAGATTGCAAGGGAGAAAGAGAGAGATTGGCAGAGAGAGAAAGAAGAGAGGGGGGAATAGAGAGAGAAAGAGTAAGAGAGAGAGAGAGAGAAAAAGAGGAAGAATGAGTGTGTGAGAGAGAGAGAGGGTAATAAAGTGAGAAATAGGTGAAGAAAGTGAGAAAAGAAAGGAAAAGGCAAAAAGAGATAGGGAGAGGGAAGGAGAAAAGAGAGAGACAGAAAGAAAGAGAGAGAGGGGAGAGAAAGAGAGAGAGAGGGGAGAGAAAGAGAGAGAGAGGGGAGAGAAAGAGAGAGAGAGGGGAGAGAAAGAGAGAGAGAGGGGAGAGAAAGAGAGAGAGAGGGGAGAGAAAGAGAGAGAGAGGGTAGAGAAAGAGAGAGAGAGGGTAGAGAAAGAGAGAGAGAGAGACAGAAAGAAAGAGAGAGAGGGGAGAGAAAGAGAGAGAGAGGGGAGAGAAAGAGAGAGAGAGGGGAGAGAAAGAGAGAGAGAGGGTAGAGAAAGAGAGAGAGAGGGTAGAGAAAGAGAGAGAGGGTAGAGAAAGAGAGAGAGAGAGAGACAGAAAGAAAGAGAGAGAGGGGAGAGAAAGAGAGAGAGAGGGGAGAGAAAGAGAGAGAGAGGGGAGAGAAAGAGAGAGAGAGGGGAGAGAAAGAGAGAGAGAGGGGAGAGAAAGAGAGAGAGAGGGGAGAGAAAGAGAGAGAGAGGGGAGAGAAAGAGAGAGAGAGGGGAGAGAAAGAGAGAGAGAGGGGAGAGAAAGAGAGAGAGAGGGGAGAGAAAGAGAGAGAGAGGGGAGAGAAAGAGAGAGAGAGGGGAGAGAAAGAGAGAGAGAGGGGAGAGAAAGAGGTAAAAGATTGATAGAGACGTAGAGAGAGAGAGAGAGTAAAAAAAAAAGAGGCTTATAGAAACACGCCAGCATTAAGAAAACACCCAACTAATCTGATCGCCAGTCCCTACGCAAGTCGGATTCTAATTCACTGATGACGGACTCATCTCACGGAGCGTGATGGCTTTAAGCCGAAACCTAAACGAAAAGTCCACCAAGCAGGAACCTCGTTCCCTGGTTCCTGACTGTAAACAAGATCCTACAAAGTTTGGGTTCCAGACTCGGTCTTCTTTTCACTGTCTTTTTGTGGTCGTTAATTGACTTTTCTCTTTCCTCACAGTGGCGAAGAAGGTATCTTAAGAACTTAAGTCGGGACAATCTGAGCTCTGTCAGCCGTCCCAAACTGGTGTGTTGCGTTCAAGCGAGAATTATATTTTTTAAGCGCATGCGCGGGATGACTAGGGACAGACAAACGGACACAGTCACGACCGTATTGACTAATTAAATTTAGGCCATTTAGAGACTTACTTAAAACTAGGTCATGGTAGAAACCAGAGGTTCGCAAACAGGATTTAGAAAATAAATCGTAAGGTGGGGGGGGGGGGGACATTGGTAAAAGAGTGAAGGAAACAGCGAAAAGGGAATGGAGGGGAATGTGGTGGTGGGGGGGGATGGGGGAATGGATCCCACGGTAAAGAAAAGAGTGGGAGGGGGGGAAGTCTGAAGGTGTTTAGATAATTACAATTATTGACATTCTAATGGCTTCAGGTCGTGCCAGATGCAGGACAGAAAGGAAAAGACTTTGCTAGGAAGTAAAACAAACTTTGGTTTCAATTAAACTACAAATCAGACAAGCTCTTCATACAAGTGAACTACATTGTATTGCGCACTCACTCTGGAGCAAACATGACAAGATATTAAACCAACGTAGAAATACATAGACTCGCCTACGAGAAAATATTTATTCGGCCATTTTAATATTTAATATTAATATGAATTTTAATATTCATTTTAATATGCTATCTTCTTCCACGTTCGCATGTTTATGTTGGAGCGTTCAGATGACTTGACCAATATATGAGATGAACTGCGCAGTGGTTTCCAAATCAGGCAGCTGTCCTCATATGCTATCTAATTGGGTACTGAAAAATACAATAGCATTAGGATTTTGTGATTTGCTTTACATCCAAAAGACCAATTGCAATCTTCAGTTATAAGAATCAAAATGCAAGTCTACCCATTGTCAAAATCCGTACATTCAAAAGAAGAAGCTATTTCTATTAAATCTAGGCAAACATTCTAGTTTTGTTTACCACTTACGGGGTAAATAATAAAAATATATATGGTTAATATCACAATATTGCTTCTTACGGTTAGATCTAAATTTAAGTCGAAGTCTTATAGGAAAAACAATTCATACACTTACACGCTCAGTTGTTAGGTGGAACAAATAGAAGATCGAGATATATATTTTTTAAAGTTATTCCTATTGAACAATATTTTAGAGTCTAGAAATAAAGTCTAGATATGTTATTCTATCTATCTTATCTGTCTATCTATAAATCAAATAAGAACATAAAACTAAAATGTTATTTAACCTTGGTTAGGCAAATAATAGAATATGCATCCACCGTTTGGGACCCCTCAACTCAAGAAAACATTAAGAAACTGGAACAAACACAAAATAGAGCAGTGAGATTCATAACAAACGAATATTCACATTTGACTAGAGTAACACCATTAGTAAAATCACTAAATTTAGAAAGCCTTCAGGACAGAAGACTCAAAAGTAAAGAAGCAATTATACATAAAACACTGAACCATAATCTTCAAATACAAAAACAAAATCTAATAAAATACTCTGAAAGACACAAAAATAAAGGCACATTCCTCGTCCCATATGCTAGGACAAATTTGTACAAATACTCCTTCTTCCCTAGTGCTATTAGAGCATGGAATGGGTTGCCTGAGCTAGCCAGAAAAATCAGTGACTTGGCAGAATTTAAGTCATTGGTTAATATGCATGACTAAATGCATGACGCGTAGGACGTAATCATCTTCTTTTTTGAAGTAACGTCTGTATTATATAAGATAAGATAAGATAAGATATCTATCTATCTATCTATCTATCTATATCATATCATTGATTTTGTACACTGCTCGTCTTAAGCTGAAACTTTAATATCAGAATGAATCTAACTTAGACTTTTAGGAGAGTGAAGAGTGTACATTTTATTTATCCCAATATCCCATTTATGCAAAACTCAAATATGTACTCACAAAAAATCACGAGTTGGGGTAGCTTTTAACTAAAATTCTTTTCATTTCATAGAAAATCCTTCTTTTTAGTAAAGAGAACTTCATTTCACGAGATTCATAATTGATGCAGGCAAAATCTTGCGCTATATATAGCAGAGGATGTCTATGTCATCTGTTTCTTTGGCCCACGGTTAACGAGAATGTCATGTAGCCAGCACAACGACCAACCGCCTTTACTTTTCCCTATTTAATGTCAGTAACCCATTACAGCTGGGTTTGACCCAGAAGCGCCCTAAAGGAACCCGAAATTAAAATCCCGGTCTTCACCAGGATTCGAACACTGGACCCTCGGTTCGGAAGTCAAGTGTTTTACCACTCAGCCAACACGCCCCCTAAATAACTACCCCATTTTATTGTAGCACCTAGTTTTGACTCACACTTTCAACATATTTAAAATAAAAAAAAATATAAACAAGGTTATTAATATAGTTTGAGTGGAAACACAAACTCAAAATCGGCCCCCGAAGTGGTCCACCCAGGCAGGCTTAAATATTTTCAGAAAGAATATCCAAATGAAATTATATCAAAGACAAATGAGAGATAAGAATGGAGAAAGAAGGTTAACAGATCCCCAACGATCATGCAGATCAAAGGATAGGTGCAAGTGAATGTAAAGTTAGATGTGAACCTGGCCTAACTAGTTACCCTTTCAGACCGTGTGTAAAGTTCATCAGTTTTTGTGGCCTACGGTTAACGAGGGTGTCATGTAGCCAGCACAACGACCAACCGCCTTTACTTTTCCCCAACTTATGTCAGGTACCCATTAGAGCTGAGGTGCCCAAAGATTCCAAAGTTGAAAATCCCAGTCTTCACCGGGATTCGAACCCGGGACCCCCGATTCGGAAGCCAAGTGCTTTACCGCTCAGCCACCGCGCCTCTCCTGACCTAACTGATGTCTTATAATTGATCAAATTGTTTTGAAAAGGAGCAATCTCTTATTCGAATCTTCAAAAAAAAAAAAATAAAAAATTCCGCAATAAATAAAAGTTTAGGAAAGTGAAGTTTACAAGATTACTATTCGTTTTAAATTAGGTCTAACTTATAATGCATACTAATTAGCTTTTTCTCTTTAGAAAACTGCTTGCATAACTGATTTTAAAAATTAGATTTTTCGCTTTCAGAAAAAAAAAAAGTAGCCGTTGCATCAGAACTTTGAATGGTCTAAAATATTGTGATGTCGGATTTTTTAATATCTTTTGTAGTTTACGAGATCTAAACGGGACGGACGGACAGACGGACAGAAATTTCACACAAAACTTATAGCGTCTTTTCCCCTTTCGGGGGCCGCTAAAAAGAAATTTATTTTGACAGCTTTTCATTATCCTATGTATACTATAGAACTGAACGTTCACACATTAACTCGTGATACGTGAAAACAAATTCTATTCAAATTTGACAAAGATCATTTCATTATGTATTTTATAAATACAATTTGGAAGCATTCAATTCCCTCTATGTGGCTTATAGTAACAAAGAATTATAGTTTATTTATCGTATTACTTGGTATCAGTAATATCCCTTGTGCATATGTCCACCCCCATGCAAATAATAAGACACAATCTCCCTATCAATTATGAAAAAAAGAAATAGGATGTCTTTCTCTGTTTCTCTGTTTCTCTCTCTGTCTCTTTCTCTGTCTCTCTCTTTCTCTCTCTGTCTCTTTCTCTGTCTCTTTCTTTATCTGTCTCTTTCTCTCTCTGTCTCATTCTGTCTCTGTATCTTTCTCTTTCTGTCTCATTCTGTCTCTTTTGCTGTCTGTCTCTTTCTCTCTCTGTCTCTCTCTTTCTCTGTCTCTTTCTCTTTTTTCTCTCTCTGTCTCTTTCTCTGTCTCTCTTTATCTCTCTGTATCTCTTTCTTTGTGTCTCTCTTTCTCTCTCTCAGTCTCTTTATCTGTCTCTCTTTCTCTCTCTCTGTCTCTTTCTCTCTATGTCTCTCTGTCTCTTTCTCTCTCTGTCTCTCTCTCTGTCTGTCTGTCTCTTTCTCTCTTGTGTCCTTTCTTTTTCTCATAGTGATTCTCCAGTGTTGACGTGTCAGTCATTATGAAGTTTTTGTCTTTTCATTGAAAGCAATGAGTGATAGTCGAAATGGCAAAGAACGCGTGTACTACATTGAGAGTTCCAGTTCCAACCCCAAAACTTCCCTGCACATCTCCTAATGATACATTAAGTTCTACATTATTTATTTTGTTCGTCTTGAAAGTTGCCAATAAGGTTTTGTGATTGTTGAAATCAAGTCCAGGAAAGAAGAATAAAAACACATGGGTTTGAAGTCCCGGCACTCTCTGAAGAATTAGACTTCGACTGAATACAATTGTTGTTTTTTTTACATCTGCCGACTGCAATGTTCGTTTGAATTCAGCTGTGATTTAACAAAAATGTTCTGTCATATTATTGTCATTAAGAAACATGTTCTGTTATACCATTGTCATTAAGAAACATGTTCTGTCATACCTCTGTCTGCAAGAATCATGTTCTTTCATACCTTATCTTCAAGAAACATGTTATGTCATCCCCTGTCATACCATTGTCTGCAAGGAACATGTCCTGTTGTACCCTTGATTGAATAACATTGCCCTGTCTGCAAGGAACATGTCCTGTCACATTTACAACCTTATGGTCAATTTTAGTTTCCAATAAATATCTTTCAAATAAATTAGAATTTCTTTCTATAGCTATAGCTCATTTATTTAATCAACTTTATATTTCGACATTTTGCTTGCTTTTACAACCCCCAGAGAGCTTCGGTAATTTTTAGAGTAAATACGATTCCCAATGCCGAAGATTCCGCCTCTGAATCTAATCTTTTTTTTCAACTTCACAGTCCTAGAAGTGTTACCTTCAATCAACTTTTCGCGGCCTGTGTCGTCACTAGATAGAGTACTTTAAGTTCATAGGATCTATGGAATTGAGTTCTTTATGTCCTTTATCCATTCATAAGGCTGAGCTCTCTTTGGAGCACCTAATTAAGATCCTGCTGTACTATCCGACTCATGGAGTTCCACAGATCCCTTATTACACACACACACACACATTTTTTTTTCTCCTCATTTGCGTCCTCCAGAAGTGTGTGTGTGTTCAATATGACGGATGTTTACACAGAGGATAGAAACGCTCCCATCTTATTCCAAGGGCCACACTTCAACTCTTTGCACGCTCACCTGCGCACTTTAACCCACCCATCTGTCAGATCATTTCCCCCTTTCCATTGCACATTTTACCAAGTGTGAAGTGATTCTGTGTGCCAATGGGCGGGCAAATCATAAATAATGATTCTAAAATAAGATCTTATCTTATCTTGAAAAGATAACGCCAGATCCATAATCTAGTGCATATTAATAAGAGACTCAAAAAACTCTGCTAAATTATTGTTTTTTTTTTCTGGCGGATTAAGGCAACCCGTTCCATGCATTGGGTAGAAGGAGAACATGCACCACGTTGTCTCTGCATAAGGATTAGGAAATGTATATGCATCTTTGGTTCTTTCTGAGAGTGGAATGTGTTGCTGAATCAGCCAGGAAAACTAACGACTTAGCAGTGTAAATCACTGATTTACATGCATGATAAGATTGACCCATGAAATGTGTAGGACGTAAACATCTTCCTTTTGAAGAAACGTTTGTAAACTAAAAGATACGATTTGATCCCTATTAGGGTTGTATCGGGTTATTAAGGTTACTTTTGTATTTGTAAGTTAGGGTTCAGTAGTTTACGTCTTACAGTTACTTTTTACTTTTTAGTCTTCGTTCCTTAAGTGTCTCTCCATTGACTAACGGTGCTAGTCCGGTCAAATGGAAATATTCTTTTGTTCTAAATCTTACAGTTTTCCTAATGTATTATTTCATTATGAATGAAGAAGCAGTTATCTACCAAAATGATAAAGGTTCATCTTGAATTCAAGCATATTTTGATCGTTATACGGAGGGAAATAATTTTCTCAAAGTTTACGTTCAGTCTGTCTGTCTGTCTGTCGGTCTGTTTGTGTATCTGTCAGACTGTCTGATAAAACGTGAGTCTTCCTTGTACATCCATTTCCGGATCAATTTGAAGCTTTGCACACAATGATTGACAGAGACAAGATAGGAATAGAAAACATTAAAAACTAGCTAGTCAAATTAATTGCTAGTCTTTAATTATTTTTTGATACCAAACAAGGGAACTTAATCCTTCAGTATTCACATATACGGCTAAATATGTAGGGTTTGGTCCCCTTAGAATAATTAAACGATTTCTTTTTCTCACACACCCACTCTCCGGTCAAACTTAAAACAATTAAAATAAATTTTAAAAAAAAAGCTAAATAGTAATTTATTTTTTGGAAATTATTTATTTTGTTTGATATCAAGTAAGTGATATATCTTATACATTTTTGAGAGATAGAGTTGTAATTTTTTTCCCCTTAGATAGGCTTTGTTTTTCTAAAAAGGATTTCATATTTTGCTTGTTAAACCTCTAGAGAGTTCACCTCAGTTTAAACCGATTCCTGCCAACAGTTAGAAACAATTCAAATGCTGAACAAAAAGTGCAAGCAGCACGATGGCCTCAAAGAATAAAGGCAATAAACTTTACTAGCTCCTTTGAATCTTTTGAAGCACAATGAACGTATCAAATCCTTGAGACAGAGTTAGATCTCTACATGTATAAGGTTTATGCTCATGGGAAAAAATTCAATTTTTAAAAAAATATTTCTAACAGTGTAGATGTCTAAACAAAAACGCATCTCATGATCTAAAAATAGCTCTGAAGGATCAAAGCAAGTGTACAATTTCGTAGGTTTGTATACAGATATAAAAGTAGCTCGTTCATGTGTTCGTTGACCTATAAGTTTCATTTCCGTCTAAAGTTTGGATGTTTCCAAGATTTCAGTTGGCAGCGTTATTTGATCAAATAAGCCCGAAAAAATAAAGAATGTTAAATCTAATTATCAGGCATCTGTTTTTTTTTTCTTTTCTTTTTTTTGTATGTATGTGATAACACGTTGGGATACACTTTAATACTGCCACCAGTTGATTGAAATATATATAAATGTCATCCTAACAGACGTTGTTTGATTCCACAAGACTATAACAAGTTGGAAGATAGATGTTCGTTTTCTTAGGTATTTCGTATTTCATAATCTTCCACACCAATCCCATTATACTGTTTTTTCTCTCTTAACTTTAAAGCATGTATACGTTTAGCCTATTGAAGTCCAAGTTGCTAAACCTATCTATATATAAGATTAACCTCTCTATGTATAAGTTTAACCTAAGTATGTAAAAGTTTAACCTATGTATAAGTTTAACATACTTAGGTATAAGTTTACGTACATCAGAGCCAATCAGAAATTTAAAACTCTGGAAATCTTGATAAAACCTGGCATACATGTTCTGCCTTGGATACTAGTGGTGAACCTTAGATATGTAAAGTAGCTCTACCAATAGTTTAAGGATCTAAAAATCAAAATATAAACACCAAAATGTGTCTCTATTGAAGAACAACACTATCTAACAAATTGGGTAAACCCTTTTCATAGTATTTTAAATTGGCTATGAATATGTCAAAAACCTTGTGACCAACCAATCTTGATTAAACCTGGTATAAATGTTCCTTAGATACTATTGTAGTGACAGAGCTCTGTTGATGAAATTCTACACCGATGATTGTACAGAAAGTGTACATTGACGACTGTACAGAAAGTGTACAATGACGACTGTACAGAAAGTGTACACTGACGTCTGTACAGAAAGTGTGCAATGACGACTGTACAGAAAGTGTACACTGACGTCTGTACAGAAAGTGTACAATGACGACTGTACAGAAAGTGTACACTGACGTCTGTACAGAAAGTGTACACAGAAGGAAAGTGTAGACTGACGACTGTACAGAAAGTGTACACAGAAGGAAAGTGTACACTGACGTCTGTACAGAAAGTGTACACAGAAGGAAAGTGTAGACTAGAACCTTTAGAGTCGTTGATTAAGTTCAAGATCCAGTCAGTCCTCCATAACAGCAACGCGTGTCTCGCACTGTACCAAGAGTCATCCCTCAACAAGTAATCGAAAGACTTAAGGAAGAACTATTTGACATCTCTGAAGACAATCTCAAAGCTTGATTGAACAAACCAATGCGTGATGGCTAACCAAGTGGACTTCTTGTCTAAGCTTTTGCTGAACAGCTAGATTCCCTTACAGTTGAAGTTGTTGCAAAAATCACTGAGTCGTTCTTGTGAAAATATAGTGTGTGTTTTTTTGTTTCTTTTTTGTTTCCCAGTCTGAAGATACGTTACAAAACGCAGAGCTGAATTTAATGAGAACAGGCGAGTCTTCGACCCCAGAGAGTCATTTACAAGAAAAGGGGCCCCCACCTTAGAGATAAAAATCCATATTTCGAAGTGTCAGCATTTATACATTTAAAAGAAAATAAATTTAACAATACTTTACATCTAACATTGCGCGAACCCTAAAAATTGCTATTTTTTTTCTTCCTAAAATAAGTGTACTAAAATTATAATCAATTTTCAAGCAATCCTTTTCTTTTATAATATGGCATGCTTTAATTACGCTTTAGGATAAGTTTTATTTAATTAAAGCTTTTGAAAAAGTAGAAAGGCCTACACAAAAATTTTGACCCCGGCGCCTCCACATACTTTAATCCGGCCCTGACAATAAGCGACTCGTTTTCAAAAGAAAAGTCAGATGTTAATTAGGTGAGAACTTTTTAGCTTAAAATAAATATGTTCGTACTTTTGTGGGATTCCATCAATGAATGAATTTATTAAATGAATGATCACATGCTGAATTTCGGTTGCACTAAATGGCGAAAGAAAATGTACATTCTTGATTCAAGTAGACAAGAAACTTTTGAACATCCTCTGAATGTAAAGGATCAAACAGACAAAAATATATTCAGATCTCGTATGCTGATCCATCTTTCCCTCATCATTCATCCATCACACACCCATCACCTCCATCACACATCCATTATTCAACCATCACTTTCATCACTTACCCATCACTGCCATCACTCACCCATCACTTCCATCATTCACCCATCACTTCCATCCCTCGCTCATCACTTCTGTCACTCACCCATCACTTCCATAACTCACCCATGACTTTCATCACTCACCCATCACTTCCGTCACTCACCCATCACTTTCATTATTCCCCCATCACCTCCATCATTCGGCCATCACTTCCATCATTCACTCATCACTTCCATCATTCACCCATCACTTCCATCACTCACCTATCACTTCAATCGCTCACCCAATCATCACTTCCATCACTCACCCATCACTTCCATCACTCACCCATCACTTCAATCACTCACCCAATCATCACTTCCATCCCTCACACATCACTTCCATCACTCACCCAATCATCACTTCTATCACTCACCCAAACATCACTTACATCACTCAACCATCATTTCCATCACTCACTCAACCATCACTTCCATCACTCACCCAACCATCACTCACCCATCACTTCCATCACTCACCCATCACTTCCTTCACTAGTCCATCACTCCTCCTAGCTCAGCCATCACTCACCCCTCACTTATCACTTTTACCCATCTATTTCAACCCAGCAGGCTTTTTATAGGAATGTATAGATTTGAGTGTGGGTGTTCTCATTGGTTGTTTTTTTTCTTAATATCACATTCAATACCAACAGTGCTCTGAGTACAAATTATTACTAACAGTGCTCTGACTCCTCTGAGTACAAATTATTACTAACAGTGCTCTGACTCCTCTGAGTACAAATTATTACTAACAGTGCTCTGACTCCTCTGAGTACAAATTATTACTAACAGTGCTCTGACTCCTCTGAGTACAAATTATTACTAACAGTGCTCTGACTCCTCTGAGTACAAATTATTACTAACAGTGCTCTGACTCCTCTGAGTACAAATTATTACTAACAGTGCTCTGACTCCTCTGAGTACAAATTATTACTAACAGTGCTCTGACTCCTCTGAGTACAAATTATTACTAACAGTGCTCTGACTCCTCTGAGTACAAATTATTACTAACAGTGCTCTGACTCCTCTGAGTTCAAGTCGTTACTTACAGTGCTCCGAGAACACGAGGCACTCGAAGCTTTGTTTAGTTCTATCTCTTGTTGATCTTAAGTTATTAACTGACCTCCTTTTCAACATCATCTTAGTCTACATGAACTACTCTCCCTTATACACACACACACACACACACCAAGATGAGGGGAGAGATAGATATTATTCACTACATATTTTATTTCATGATAAATCTATCGGTTTAGGATATGCACTTTTATTAACAGTGAAATTAGAATAAGAGAAAAAGAGAGACAATAAGAGAGTAAAAAAAAAAGAGATAAAGAGAAAGAGAGAGAGAAAAAAAGAAAAAAAGATAAAGAGAAAGAGAGAGAGAGAGAGATAAATACAAAAGAAAAGTAAATTAGAAAGAGAGAAATAAAGACAGAAAAAAAAGAGAGAAAAGATACAGAAAGAGATAAGGAAAGAGAAAAAAAGAAAAAGAATGAAAGAACAAGAGAGAAAGAGACAATGGGGAAGAAAGTAAGATAAATAGAGAGAAAGAAAGAGAGCATTAGAGAGTCACTAAGAGTAGGAGAAAAGGAGAGAGAGAGAGAGAGAAAGAAAACATGAGAAAAAAAAAGAGATAGAAAGATTGAGAACAAGATATAGAGCGGTTTAAATAAGAGAAAAAAGTGAGAATAAGAGGGAGTAAGAACGACAATGAGAGCGAGTAAGAACGACAATGAGAGAGAGTAAGTTCGACAATGAGAGAGAGTAAGTTCGACAATGAGAGCGAGTAAGAACGACAATGAGAGCGAGTAAGAACGACAATGAGAGCGAGTAAGAACGACAATGAGAGCGAGTAAGAACGACAATGAGAGCGAGTTAGAACGAGAATGAGAGCGAGTAAGAACGACAATGAGAGCGAGTAAGAACGACAATGAGAGCGAGTAAGAACGACAATGAGAGCGAGTAAGAACGACAATGAGAGCGAGTAAGAACGACAATGAGAGCGAGTAAGAACGACAATGAGAGCGAGTAAGAACGACAATGAGAGCGAGTAAGAACGACAATGAGAGCGAGTTAGAACGAGAATGAGAGCGAGTAAGAACGACAATGAGAGCGAGTAAGAACGACAATGAGAGCGAGTAAGAACGACAATGAGAGCGAGTAAGAACGACAATGAGAGCGAGTAAGAACGACAATGAGAGCGAGTAAGAACGACAATGAGAGCGAGTAAGAACGACAATGAGAGCGAGTAAGAACGAGAATGAGAGCGAGTAAGAACGACAATGAGAGCGAGTAAGAACGAGAATGAGAGCGAGTAAGAACGACAATAAGAGCGAGTAAGAACGACAATAAGAGCGAGTAAGAACGACAATGAGAGCGAGTAAGAACGACAATGAGAGCGAGTAAGAACGACAATGAGAGCGAGTAAGAACGAGAATGAGATCGAGTAAGAACGACAATGAGAGCGAGTAAGAATGACAATGAGAGCGAGTAAGAACGAGAATGAGAGCGAGTAAGAACGACAATGAGAGCGAGTAAGAACGACAATGAGAGCGAGTAAGAACGACAATGAGAGCGAGTAAGAACGACAATGAGAGCGAGTAAGAACGACAATGAGAGCGAGTAAGAACGACAATGAGAGCGAGTAAGAACGAGAATGAGAGCGAGTAAGAACGACAATGAGAGCGAGTAAGAACGACAATGAGAGAAAAATAAAGATAATAAGCAAGATATAGATGAAGAGAAAGAAATACATATTAAGAAAGACAAAGGTTCACATTTTTGCCAATTCTTGTTCCTTGCACGCCACTAAAATATGTTTGTTGACAAGACGCGCATTTTTATTGTGTTTCTAACGTGACTGCACAGACGTCACGGCCATAGTCAGGGATACCTTGTCATTACTTAGTGACGGTAAAGTGAAACGACCAATGACATTACTGGAGCTGAGTGCTTGGCGGCGGGGCGAGCTGTTATACACGTCAATTGCATTAAGGCAGACGCATAAAGTATGTTTAGACATTGTCCTGGAATGTCCACTTGGGGACATCACAAAATACTCAAAATGTTTTCAAAATGGTCAGAGAACAGAAATGGAACACTGGACACTTGTTTCGAGACACTGCAACAGTCCTCTTGAATTTTTCAGATTTAGAAACAAACCCATGGGCGTAGCCAGGCTTTTTTTTTTTTTTTTTAAATTTTTCTACCCTAGATTAGTTTCTTCCTGGAGTTAGCGGAAAAATTGTAGACTCCCCGCCATTGCCAGCAAGGGGGTCTAGGGAAGAACTTTTTCTGGTATTAAAAGTCAACAAAATGCATATTCTGAGGTATCTACAGTGCATTGCCCTGCTATTAAAATGTATTATTTCAAAAACCTAATATGCAATTCTTACTGACTTAGACCATCCCGCGCCGTTCGTCGCATTTGCCGTCAACCTGTTTCCACACAAATCTGTCACTGGAAATGTCTGAAGCCTCTTCCCACCTGCTCTGAGGACCTACTAGGATGTCATCGCAACTCTTATTATGCGTAATTCATTTTGTCGGAGAACATGTCCCGCAAACCTCATGCGACGCTCTGTCACAATCTTACTAAGGGGTCGACTCCCAGTTCGGCATAGAATTTCCTTGACTTAGACCCGATCTCTATAATTCACTGCATTTTATTAATAAAGCCCCGCCACTGGTACAAATGTGTAACCTCTCTTATCTACGCTATTGGAATTAAGTGACTGTAGTTTGCTTTAGATTTTATATCGAAATTGGAAGTTTTATCGTCAAAATCATCTGTTTGGAGGGTTTTAAACTAAAAAATCTCTGGATTTATTTTAACAAATTCAAAACACCTTTAGCTACGCTCATAGAATTTGGTGACTGTAGTTTGCCTTAGAATAATATTGAAGGGAGAGGTTTTCAACCTGAAAACTCCTTGTAGGGGGATTTAAACTCAAAACCATCTGGAGGGGTTTTAAACTTTAAAAAAAGTCCTCTGAGGGAGGGAGATTTTTACTCAAAGCCCCCTTTGCTTGGATATGCTCATAGAAGTTTAATTTTTTTTATATTGAAGAGGTATTTTTCGGCTTTAAACCCCGCTGAAGGGGGGTATAAACTTAAAACCCCTTTGGCTACACTCATAGAATGAATTTTGTGTGTGTAACTTGCTTTTTTTATATTGAAGAGGTATTTTTTTTTAGCTTCAAACCCCGCTGGAGGGGAATTAAACTCAAAACCCCTTTGGCTACGTTCATAGAATTTTGTGTGCGTCATTTGCATTTTTTAGCGGCTTCCGAAAGGGGAAAATAAATGAATATATCGAGATGCTGTGGCTGAGGGGTGAAGCACTTGGAACCGGAATCACAGGTTGGAATCCTGGTAAAGACTCTAGGTGGACCACTTCGGGGGCCGATTTTGAGTTTGTGTTTCCACACAAACTGTCTTTGTAACAATGTCTTATATTGAAGACGTATCTTTTAGCTGCAAACCCCGCCGGAGTGGATTTTAAACACAAAACCCTCTTGATTACGCACATAGAATCTGGTGACTGATGAATGGATAGCCATATATTGAAGAGGGGGTTTGATCATTTATTTCGGAGGGGATTTTAAATTCAAAATCTTCCTCAGCTATATTTCTTGGAATATGGGGATTGTCGTTTGCATTATTTTTTGCTTTGTTTTGTTTTATAGAAGATGGAGATTTAACTTAAAAACCCCCTTGGCTGCGCTGGGGCAAGTGATGGTTTAGTATTAAAATCTTACATGAAATAAAGAAAATCAAAGCAAAAAATGTGTCACTAAATTCCCACAAGGGGGGGGGGGTGATTTCATTAGGGGGGAGTTTGAACCCCAACCCCCCACCCTGGCTATGCCCATGATCAAACCTCATTTTCATATTGTACAGGTGATATTCTAAACCTATTAGTTTTAGAAACTTCAAAGGAAATGGAGAAAGAGGAAAGTAGCAAAAAGTCATTTGTTAAGGTCACCATTGAAACTCCTCCTTTCAGCGCAATGAGATATTTAACCAATGTTTTACAAGTTTACATTGAAGCATGCAAGTACGCCTTTAAAAAAAATAATTAAATACAAAAAGCACCAAATTAAAAGGATTTCGCCTCATTCAAATGTCTCCATTTTCGTATCAAAAGTATATCTGTTTGAATCACATTCGACAGTCACGTACAAAAGACTGACAGGTCATACTTAAAGTTGGTACTTTCGAGGTTTGAGACATTACTTGAGGCTTGAGACATTCATTTTTAGGCTTGGGAAATTATTTTGAGGCTTGGAACATTACTTTTAAATTGGGAAATTACTTTTAGGCTTGGAACGTTGCTTTGAGGATTGGGAAATTATTTTGAGGCTAGGAAATTCGCAATGCTCTGACATTTCGTAAGGGATCCAGGGGTTAAAGAACGAGGTCTGGGTCAATATGTCAGTTTTGTTTGAAACGTTTCATACAAGCCTACCTAACCTCCTGCATAACGGCTGTGAATGGAAGATTTAAACTCGTGACCATTGATACGACAGTTCGAAACGCTTACCACATGACCGGCAGCCAAACTGGAAAATTATGTTTGGGTCGGAAAATAATCTGGGGGTTCAAAAATAATGTGTGGATGGGAAAATAATGCGTGGCTTGGAAAAGAATGTTGGCTTGCGACAAAAAGTGTCGGTCGAAGAAAGCTGTTTGGACTGGAATAATTCTTCCAGATTTGAGGCTGTGAGAATTTCAAGCTGTGAGGTGATTCTTTAAGGACTTTGATGTCTTGAGCTTTGGAGAATGCTGACCACCAGATAAATATTACGACGAGTTAGTGACTAACTGACCAATGGTCAATCAGTTATTCTTTGTAATATAAATTGGAGTTTCGGATTGATATCTATCTACCTTATTCCACTTATCCACCAATTTATCCTCAGTGTATCATACACCCCGGACTTTTGTATAAGTTTAGGCTCGACAGTCACAACAGAGCTGAAAGAGCTGAAAGGAAACTGCTCAATACACAAACATCCAGAGTACAGAGACCCATTCACTACTTAAGACCTTGCACGAAACAAGTCTAGGTGCTCTAAGAGAACAGCTCCTTATCAACGCCCCTCCCTTGTCAGCCTTCATCTTCAGCCAAGGAATAAAATTGTTCTCCCCCAGCCCTGCCGCCCCCCTCCATAACAGAAATGTAAAAATTGGCCCTTCAAATATTTTTTTTGCACGTTCCACGTTTGAAAAGGATACTGAGTTTTCTCCCCCATTCCTTTTAAAATATTTTTTTCCTTGCAAATTTTTTTTATTCCTTTTTTTTTTTTCTCCTCTGTTGGAAGCACGTCAAAGCACGTACAGACCAAATCTTCATGCGCCCTTTGCTCCTTACCCATAAAAAAGTAGTCCCCATACACAACAGGAAGGAAGGCTGGGAATGGGTGGAACAGGGTGGAAGAAATCGGAGGGCGAAGGGGGGGGGGGGGGGGAATCGAGTCGCTCTGTTGATCAATAAGCAATTGCTTCCTCTGTCCACCCAACTCAAAGACTCCGAAATGATGAAAGGCGCTTAGGTTCGATCCTTGTTTCGCCCCCCTCTGACCTTTTTGTTATTCTCCCACCACAGATTATACCACTGTTAACTGCCCCCCCTTCCCTCCTCACCAACCGCACGCGCCCTACTAGCACCACAATCTCCCCCCCCCCCCCGACCCTTTTAATGGTCGTCTACCCCCACTGCCTTTTCACAAAACTAACTGGTATCTCCATAGCGAGAATAACTCTTTACAGTTGAACCGGGTCTCTATGTATTTCTACTTCTTTATTCTGTGTGTGTGTGTCGGCTATTGGAAAATCTAAAACCGCAGCATAAAAGGGCCGGCTTGGCTAGTTTTGTGACTTATAATCTCTCTCTGACATCAACACCGTAGTTCATACTTCAAATAATCGTTTGCTGATAATCATCACTGGGGCTCGTACATCAAATAATCTGCTCTAATAATCCTTTGTTGATTCCGCAACTAATGGGGGATTATAATAACGTTCAGTGACAGTAACTTTCAGATGTCATGCTAGACCTATCAGTTACTTTCAGATGTCATGCTAGACCTGTCAGTAACTTTCAGATGTCATGCTAGACCTGTCAGTAACTTTCAGATGTCGTAAAATAAAGTAGGCATGCTAGACCTGTCAGTAATTTTAAGATGTCGTAAAATAAAGTAGGCATGCTAGACCTGTCAGTAACTTTCCGATGTCATGCTAGACCTGTCAGTAACTTTCAGATGTCATGCTAGACCTGTCAGTAACTTTCAGATGTCATGCTAGACCTGTCAGTAACTTTCCGTTGTCATGCTAGACCTGTCAGTAACTTTCAGATGTCGTAAAATAAAGTATGCATGCTAGACCTGTCAGTAACTTTCAATTGTCGTAAAATAAAGTAGGCATGCTAGACCTGCCAGTAACTTTCAGATGTCGTAAAATAAAGTATGCATGCTAGATCTGTCAGTAACTTTCAGATGTCGTAAAATAAAGTAGGTATGCTAGACCTGCCAGTAACTTTCAGATGTCGTAAAATAAAGTAGGCATGCTAGACCTGCCAGTAACTATCAGATATCGTAAAATAAAGTACTCATGCTAGACCTGCCAGTAACTTTCAGATGTCGTAAAATAAAGTAGGCATGCTAGACCTGCCAGTAACTATCAGATGTCGTAAAATAAAGTAGGCATGCTAGACCTGCCAGTAACTTTCAGATGTCGTAAAATAAAGTAGGCATGCTAGAACTGTCAATAAACCACTTGAAGTGTGACCATGTACAAGGTAGATCTGATTGTCATGTCAATATATCTCGTACTTGAGTGGTCCTATTTGATTAATACTACCGCTTTCGTTCAATCGAGTTCTTTAGGCTGCTTGACTTTCTTGTTTGTATCATTCCTCATTCCATAGGCTAGGACAAATTTGTACAAATGATCCTTCTTCCCTAGTGCTATCAGAACATGGAGTGGATTGCCTGAGCTAGCCAGGAAAACCAGTGATTTGGCAGAATTTAAGTCATTGGATAACAAACATGATTAGATGCATGACGCGTAAACACGGAATCATCATCTTTGTTTTTTGAAGTAATGTCTGTCTTGCATGGTGCCCCAACGGTCCAATAGACTAAAGGATAGGTAAAGGTAAAAACGTATGCATTATATAAGATAAAATAAGATTCTTGACTTTCTGAAAAATTATTTTTGAATTGCGCATCTTTCTTAAAGCAGATGAGGGGGAGGGGGGGGTATCTGGGAGAAGGTTTCCGTGCTGCCTTTCTGTGCTCAGCAAACAGAACTCACCTGGAGACATGTTTTGAACTCGAGCCAGATGTTTACGTCTTTTACCCCACCAAAGTTTGTTTGCCTGTTATCTGATTTATTGTGTGTTTTTCCTTGGCACAGTCTGCAAAAGAGCTCACAGCTCAGCAGCAATAAAGCTGGCTAGAAGAAGAAGTGAAGCCGTAAACTTCAGCCCGAGGGTCATGTTCCTTGCTGCCCGAACCTTCAAAACTTTTGAAAACAATGCAGCCGCAGTGAATCGATTGAATGAACGCGACGATTTTTAGCAGGAATGCGGTCCGTGACACATGTGCCGACAAATTTATATGGCTTCCATGCTGGCCAATTCCGATCTGTTCTAGGAGGTATATGGCTCCGTGGTTGGGCAACTCTGATAAGTTCTAGAAGGTATATGGCTCCGTGGTTGGGCAACTCTCATACATATCCGTATCTGTTAAAGTAAGCAGTAACTTTATAACATAATGTCACGTAATCGAGGTCTAGTTAAACAGAAAAGAAAAAAAACTGAACCATGATGTGCGACTTATTAGCCTTAAAATGTACTTTGTTGGCAGTTTGAATATATTGTAGTAGGCCGTAGACCACCATAGCAGCATCTTTTAATCAAATTAAACCAATTTAAAGATTGATACAAGATTGGTAAAATATCTCTGAATATACGAACATCAGATGTGACGAGATATATAGGTCTGAACCGGGTTTGCGTAGTCATGTGAAATTTATTCACAATCTTTGAAATAGGAAGACAATCCCTTGTAAGAGCAAGTGATATTTATGCTCTAAAAAAATTGGCCAGTACATTTTAATTAAAAGAGTGTTACAAAATGCAAATTTCAGATTAAAAGAAACAAAACAAAGAAATGAGTTAGATGTAAATACAGGGAGACCTTGACGAAACAAAACCTGACAACTCCACGGTTTCCTGTCTGCTGACTCCTCCACCAATGAAAAGCAATCAAGGAACAAGCGACAGATGGCGGGTTCTCTCGCTAGCAACTCAGACGATCATTCTGGCCTCGTGGCTTCTTCGCCGTATTCTAAAACATTCTTGGTAGTTTCCCTTTGTCTGATGATGGCGCTACTGTTGAAACCAGCGCGTCTCAGCACTTTGAATCTTTAGCATCACGATGTTAACTCTAGTCGAAAAACATTACGGAAGTAGTCTTTTTTCTGGTGAAATGTGTAGGCATTTGGAAGATCTGGCGAAAACGCAACAAATTTCTTGAGTATAGATACTGCACTGTCTACTGTTAGAAGGTTGAAAATCTTGAATCTTGTATTCCCATTGTGCTATACAATCCCTTCAGAAAATGTAATTAAATGCTTACTGAAGTTATTGAGTTATAAATAGTGTGTAAGCCAAAGGGAGAGAAGCTAGACATGAATTGATGTTGATAAATATTATATTGATAGTTGAAAACGAAATGGCAAGAGTGTTTTATTTTTTAATTCTCAACTGAATTGACTTCATTTAGAGCTAGAATGTTTTCACTATGCTCAATCATTACGTCTGTCTATATGTCTATCTGGTACAAATGATGTACGCATTTCTTCTCCGGCATCTTAGTCTCGAATCTAGTTGAAAATTTTCATAATTATTCATAGTCGATAACAATATATGAATCAATTAAAAAAAACAAGGTTACAAAGACCGTTATTATAAATATATCTAGATCTGGGCTCTATTTAGTTTTATTTAGACTGACAAGTGTATAAAACTGCGCGCTATAAAAGTAGTTCGGTTTTTTTAACTTATAATTAAAATGAAGTTCGTATCAAAATTCTTTTATAAAAAACATTTCAATCAGTATTCATTCAATGAGTTAGTTAATAAATGGAAAATATATTTTATAATGATCCGTTCACACTTTTTCCGCTGTGACCTTAGATGCAAATTTTTGTGTACCAATGCGCGAATCTATGAATAAAGCTTGAGTTATTAATGAAGAAGTCTGTGACCTTTTAAAAATCTACCTCTCCTGAAGTTTTTCATTTAAAAGTGGTGTATTTTTTAAAAAATCTGCTTGCATATGTAATTTTAAAAATTGGTTCACTTAAGGAAAAGAAAAAATTAGCCGTTGCATCTAAAATATCATGATGTCCAATTTTCATTTTCTCTTCTAGTTACTGAGATCTAAACGGGACGGACGAACAGACTGACAGACAAACGGACAGACGGGTCTAACAAAACTAATAGCGTCTTTTCCCCTTTCGTGGGCCGCTAATTAACCAGTTATTTAATCAATAAGTGGTAATTAATACATTTTCTTTCATTTAAAATAAGGGAGTTCAACCTTGCAGTAATGAGAGATATTGCAGTGATTTAGTTTTTTTTCCTCTAAGGCAAGCTTTGTTTTTCTTATTATCTTTATCAATGCTCTTATATTTACGGTTGTTGTTTGAGTTACATATTTTTCAAAGCGCTTACAGAGTTGTTATGTTTACAAAAGATATGGTGAGCTGTGAGTTGAGAGTAAGTCTATGTTGTGTAAGTATATTTTGATTATGTTTGGGTTATGTTTTTATTTTATTGAAGAAAAAATTCGATTAGTTCAGAAAACTGTCCCAATTAAATTGTTTAAAATTAAAATCGCGTGTGGCTCATATGACATAATTTTAATAACATGAATGTTGAAAATATGTATGTTCTTAATGTTCAATACAAATATCCAAGATATATTCATTATCCATCCCTTGACTTGCGTCGTTAGGTTGTTGTGACGGTTTGCGTAACCAAATCCCTCCAATTTTTCCGCGGTCGGCAGAATATCAAGAGAGAGAGGTTTGCCATTGTTTTACGTTGTCCAGCAAGCTTCTCATTGGTCGACCCTTTCTTCGTACTTTGAAGGAAGACTTTTCAAAGCGAGTCATGTCTCTATGACCGAAGAAGCTCAGCGTCTCTGCACGGTCTTGAGAAGTTTTTCCTTTAGCCAGAGTGTTGACATGTAAACATACAAACTCCAAGGTTTCCCCAGACATTTTCTGTAGCATTGACTTTGAAAGATTCCAATTCTTCCTTGCCGTTCAACATCCAGCTTTCACAATGACATGATTGTAGTTATGACAATGGCGAAAAATACAGATTTAATTTTAAATGGAAGCTAATATTACTCTATCAATTTTCCATAGTTTACTCATGTCCGAAAATCTAATGCTCAGTTTTCGTTTAGTAATTGAATAAAACATTTAAATATTTTCTATAATTTTGAAATACGACATCGAATTGCTCATAACATTTTGATACAAAATTATACAAATAAAATGTATACATTTTGTTATAGTAGGTGGTCCTATATTTTGACATTCTAGAAAGCGATTTTAATTTTAAACAATTTACTGGGGAAACTTTTCTGAACTAATCAAATTCGTTCTTCAATAAAATGTTCACATTCTGTTCAAGTCTGGAAGTGCTAGGCCACTAGAAGAACAAAAATAATTTAATTTGATTTTGATTTTTTTTCCTCATCAAATCTCGAAATGGCCAACAAAAGAAAAGTTCCAGCTGTAATGAAACTGTTTGTTTGCTGCTACACGTTTCTCTTGCTGACCATATCAGCGTCATCAGATGCTTTCAAAACATGGGGTTTTAGGGGGGGGTGTGTGTGAGATGGCTTGTGACCAAGTGTATTTAATTGAAACTTTAGAAGGTAATGTGGGACAGGGAAAAAATATATCAAAGCTGAATATTTGTTGAACCTCGAATTTCAGCATTCATTTCCAAACACACGCGTGCTCACATATGAACTCACATACAGACTCGTATCACACGCTCACCCTTTTAGAAACACACACACACACACTCCCATACAAAGACACGTCCAATTGCGGCCTGTTTGTAAGACGTCCCCTCACAAGTGACTGCGCTGTGTAATTGAACGTAGCCAAGGACTGACACGCCCCTGTGTGGTGTAGCGATGTGGCCTTGTGGCCAAAGTGGCCCTTCAGCATGTGGTAATGTCAAATAAGGACATTTACAGCATAATTTAAATTGAATCATTCCTTTTTTTTCGTTTTCCATGTTATTGCTTAAAGTGTGGGGTTGTTTCCATTTCTACTTTCAAAGCAGAAGAGTTGAACAGCTGCAATTAAAAATAATTTCTACTTTTTTCTTTTGATTGATTCCCTTTTATAAAATTCTAAATACGTTAGAAGAGACACAAAATTGAAGGTGTATTGTAAATGACATTATTCCATGAGCTGAACAGCTCGCCATCACGATGGTCCCGGGTTATTATAATTGTTGATAAATATCGTGTGTGCGGAAATGCGGGTGAGTCAATTGAACAGATAGTGGCACGATGTCCAACATTATCAGAATTTGCCTACCTAGGTCAACATTAGCAAGATGCAACATTAATACACTAACACCTGGTTTTGACACATAATTTTAAAAAATAAAATAAATCTTCTTATTACAAATACTCGCCACAAGTGGTTTTCGAGTCAACCGAGCACATATTAAACTGGGATAGAACTATTTTGACTGACAAGGCGGTTGTTTTTAATCATCTTGATCTGCTGTCTATTGCCAAAAAACAAACAAACAAAAACCGCTACAATAATTGACATCCCCGTATCACTATCTAATAATAGAAGGAAAACCGAAATGGTGGAACAACGACAATATGGGAACCTAAGCTTGGAGATCAAGCGGCTATGGAAGTCGTCTAAAATAACAATATGTCCTGTTGTTATATCAACTGATGGGATAACGACATCTGACCTCACAGATACCTTCAAGGCACTTAACATCCCTCAGAAGATTCTCATTGCCTGTCAGAGGGCGCTACTGCTGCAAACCTGCCACATCACCAGAAAATTTCTCAGTGAATACTGATAAAGGGACTAGTGTGAATATTAGTTCGTTTTTAACATAAGGATTCGACTAAGAATACTATGTGGCTTGTCTTCGAGTCCGAAGATGAAAAGGATGGGGGGGGGGGGTGAAGTCACATTGATAATAGAAAAGATTTACTCTACGTTGATGCTTGAATGTAGAAAGTGAGACAGATATTGGAGTATTTGTTTTGTCTTAAAATAACAAAGTATTCAATACAAAAGCGTTTCTAAAATGCGCTCCTTCTTAAAAGTGTATTCTTTAAACATTTCAAACGATACTGCATTGATTTAGGAAATGTAAAAAATTTCTCAATGTGCAAAAAATGTGGCAAATCAATTTATAGCCGACTTTCTTTTTTACTTCATTTTGATAGCCGCTACCTTGAGTATGACTTTCAGATATTGTAAGACAGCCAGAGGCGTCCCTTGGGTTGGTGTCAACCAGTGCAGCCAGCTTTTTGTATTACGCCCACACACACACACCAATCACAAATCGTAGGAAGAAGTCAGCGTTACACCAAAGTTCGAAAGATTGAACAATCGACAAAGTTCATATTCAAATTAGAGACGTTTAAACTTGGTCTTTACAAAGAGCCTCTAACATTTGATCTGTTAACTGAAAAAGATTTTTGTCCAATCAAAACAATATGATATTTCGATTAAAAACTAATTAATTAAAAAAAATAAAAAGGCTAGAGCTACTCCCTTTTTTAAAAAATTCATATTTCAAACTTTATGCCTTTGTAAAAACCCTTTTTTTTTCACACTTTAATGTCACCCTCGGATGGGTATTACCCGGTAACAACCATTTAGCATGACCTTATATGCTAAGTAGAATTTTTTTACTAATACATCATAGAACATTATAGTACGCTTAGCTTATTATAAGAGTGGCTTTAATCATTCCTCTCCAATACACATATAATTTTTTACCAACAGAAAGCCACAAAAATAAAAAAAAATTTTTTCTTCTTTTCAAAATGGCGAAATGAACTTTTTCTGAAGGGAGGAAATGAAATTCTATCTTCATCTCAGTGTGTGTCTTTGTGTGTTTGTGTGTGTGTGTTGGTGAGGAGTCCGGCCCTTCGTCTCTATTAATGTTAGCTTAGCAGGCGGCCAAGTTCTAAACAAATGGTCAAGTCTTATGTACACGTTCGTTTGCTTGAAGTCTACATCTCCCTCTGACGTCAGCACCCAATTCAATAGCCCACCCCTCCCCCAATAAAAACGCCATCTCTTTTATTTTGTACGTTTTGTTATTCCCCCCCCCCCTCCTCGGGGTAAAGTTCGCGGGGTCCGCCGGTCCTCCATCTTATACGTCCGATAAAAGTAATGAGAAGAAACCGACCGCCATTCTGACTGAACTGAGGCTCAGACCATTGATAACTTAGAGTCTTCAGTTCAACTCATGAGTTTTCAAATATTTTTTTGTTTTTGTTTTTTTTTTCTATAGGTCTTTTTTTTTTTGTTGTTGGCCCTTAGTAAGATAACCAACAAATCTGTTTGCTATGGTTCGCGTTAGTCTAGAAGTCTCTGCGGTGGTGGGGAATTGGAGGCTCCCACTCATGCGGCACATTTCGGCATTACTTTAAATTGTATTTTGTGTGTGTGTGTGTATAAATAAATATTTACATTAACAAAGAGTATATTAACTCATTCTGTCTGTCTGTCTGTCGGTCTGGTAAAATGTTTTTACACGTTATTTCTCGCCCACCCATTCTCTGATCAAAACTTGTGCAGAATTATTCATTGGTATGGACAAGACAAGAATCAACAGCAAAAAAATAAGGGTCAATAAATTACAGGTAATTAATTATTTTATTTAATACCAACAAGGGAAATTAATCCTTTAGTAAATTAGTACAATATTATTTTAACGAACACATTAATAAGTAGTGCTTCCTACTCTACACGTGAAGTGCATTGCACAATGACGACAGGGGAAAGTTTCTTTGTGGAGTTTTTGTATGAGAGACTGGCTCGTTACAAAACAATAAAATCAATTAGATCATTCAATAACACCAGTTAGCCCAATTTCACATTGCACTATATCTTCTTAACTATCAAATCTTTAATTACACATGAGTATAGACAATGTAGTAATAATAACATTAATAAATCTCCCATGGGCGTAGCCAGGTGGGGGGTAGGGGTTCAACCCACCCACCCCCGAAATGAATTCCCCCCCCCCACCGAAAGGGGGGGGGAGTCGCAATCTAGTGACTGATTTTTTGCTTTGATTTAATTTTATTTTAGGTGAGTTTTTAATACTAAAACATCACTTGCTCCAGCACAACCAAAGGGGTTTTGAGTTTAAAACCCCCTACCAAGGGGGTTCGAGTTTGAAAACCCCTACCAGCGGGGGTTCGAGTTTAAAACCCCTACCAGAGGGGTTCGAGTTTAAAACCCCCTACCAGGGGTTTTGAGTTTAAAACCCCCTACCAGGGGTTTTGAGTTTTAAACCCTCTATCTGGGGTTTTTGCAGTTAACTCTCCCTCTTCTATAAAACAAAACCAAAAAAATGCAATCGAAAAATCCCCCATATCCAAGACACAGTTAAGGAAGATTTTGATTTTAAAACCCCCTCTAAAATTTACGATAAACCCTCTCTTCAATATAAAAAAAGCTAATTACGCACTCAAAATGTTATGAGCGTAGCTAAATGGGTTTTGACTCAGATTTGAGTTTAAACCCCACTTCAGCGTGGTTTGAAGGTAAAAAATACCTCTTTAATAATAAAAACAAAGCAAATTATACACTCAACATGTTATGAGTGTAGTCAAAGGGGTTTTAAGTTTAAACTCCCCTCCAGTGGAGTTTGAAGCTAAAAAGTACCTCTTCGATATAAATAAAAGCAAATTACTCACTCTAAAATCTATGAGCGTAGCCAAAGGGGTTTTGAGTTTAAACCCCCCGCCAGGGGGGTTTGAGGATAAAGAATACATCTTCAGTGTAAGAAAAAAAGCAAATAACTCACTCAAAATGCTATGAGCGTTGCCAAAAAGGGTTTTGAGTTTAAACCCCCATTTAGAGGGGTTTGATGCTAAAAATACCTTTTCAATAAAAAAAAAAAGCAAATTACACTAAAATTATTTGAGCGTAGCCAATCCAATCGGGGGTTTTGAGTTTAAACCCTCTTCTACAGATGGCTTTTTTTTAAAGTTTAAAACCCCTCCAGATGGTTTTGAGTTTAAGATCCCCCTACAGAGCATTTTGAGTTGGAAAACCCCCAACAGATGATTTTGACGATAAAACTTCTCTTTTCGATATAAAATCTAAAGCAAACTACAGTGACATAATTCCAAGAGCGTATTCAAGAGAGGTTACACATTTTTACCAGTGGCAGGGTTCCATTAATAAACTGCAGTGAATAGTCATCTGCTGAAATTGAAAAACACTAAATGTGGCTCAACAAAGATGGCTAAGACAGATCTTAGGAGTCAGTTATAGAGATAGGGTCTAAATCAAGGAAATCCTATGCCGAACTGGGAGTCGACCCCTTAGTAAGATTGTGAGAGAGCGACGCATGAGGTTTGCGGGACATGTTCTCCGACAAATTGAATTACGCATAAGAAGAGTTGCAATAATATCCTAGTACAACTTGACACCACTCATTCATGGAGGTCCTCATAGCAGGTGGGAAGAGGCTTCAGACAATACCAGTGACAGATTTTTATGGAAACAGCTTGATTTCAAATGCTCCGAACGGCGCGAGAGGGTCTAAGTCAGTAAGAATAGCACATTAGGTTTTTCAAATAAAACTTTTTAATAGCATGAAAATGCAGTGTAGATACCTCAGAATATGCATTTTGTTGTTTTTCAATATCAGAAATAATGCTTGACGGATGGGCTTCGCCCCGCGCTGGGGGAGCTCCAGACCCCCTTGCTAGAAATGGCGGGGAATCTACAATTTTCCCACTAACTCCATGAAGAACCTATTCTAGGGCACATTAAACGTCTTCCGAAACAATGAAGGGTAGAATGTAATAAAGATTATGTACACACACACTGTGACAGGTTGGCGAAAGTGACGTGTGTTTGGCGCGTTTAATGTCTAGGGGATGATTATTTTAACTATCACACACCAACCCGTCAGCATATAAATCGGGAGCAGACACGCAACGAGACAAGCAATAAAAGATAGATACAAAGTTAAAAATGAAGAATATTTATTTACATAAATATTTACATAGAAGAATAAAAAGGGGGAGGGTTTGCATCTATCTCTAAGCAATACTATGTTTAATCATCACTCTTGCACTTAATAAGAGAGTATGTCACTTTGTCTTATGAACTTAGCTGGTTGTCCTGTTGATGTCGAAGCTGGCTGTGTACTAGCTTGAGGTTTTGCAGCTGGAGGTGGCGCTCTAGCGGATAGAGGGACGCCGGTGATATAGTTCTTGTGGAGTCTCAATCCAAAGTTCTGATATCTGTAGTGGGCACAGTAGGGCGGTTGGCCGGCTACCATGGGCACAAGTGTACTGCGGGCAGAGCTGATCTGCCATGGGCAGCGTAGTGAGCAGGATATGTCCAGTGAGTTGCAGAGGGTTGGCGTAGCTATGACGTCTCGCACAGACTCTGGGTCTATAGGGACGTCGCACCTAATATGTTGACAGGTGGGCTGTCGACTAGGCGGGCAAGTAGAGCCGATAGCGCCAAGTAGTAGAGTTGAATAGATCCACGTAGGCAGTAGATGATACTCAATAGCAAGTAGGTAAATGATCCGATAAATAGGCAGATAATGCCAAATGAATAGGCAGGTAAATAGGCAGATGACCCAAACAAATAGCAAATAGGCAGACACCTGAGGGATTCACCAGGTATTCTTCTAGGAGTAAGAATAAATAATATAGTCCAGACTTGATTGACAGCGATAGAGAAATGAGAGGGTCTGGCTTGATTTAATCTACCTTATATATAGGCCTGGAAAATGTGGGCGGAAACAGGAAATGTCCTAGGAAATGTCCTAATTATCTTACACGTGGGTGAAGTCCGACAAGAGTCGCACCTTGGAGCGTCACGAGGCGTGTTGGTTAGAGTGATCTCCTAGATCAAAGAGAGACGTGGGAGGGGGGGGAGAAAGATTGACTCGCATTCCACCCAAGTTGGTGTCCACTGCGGCTGTCAGACATCCTGCGGGTGAGATCAAAGAGACTGTGTTTATCTGTACCTCGGTCAAGGAAAGATAAATGAAAGGACGCCAAGGTGGCGGACCAAGTCTAGCTCGAAGGGATAAAGGTGGGGCGGGTGAAGAAAGTGGGGATAGGACAAGAAAATAACTAAAATAAAATAAATAAATATTGAATAATAATAATTAATGCTGTGATAAATTTGAGTGACTCTGACAGCGAGATTTTGACTTGTCACACACACACACACTTAAATACATATAATTTTTTTTCGCGGGGGGGGAGGGAGAAAGATCCACCCCCCAAACAACCCCCCCCCGAAAAAAAATCCTGGCTACGCCCATGAAATCTCCGTATCCTGTGGTATCAAGGCGTTAGTAGAACTAACAATACAACAGCATCGGCAACACTTTCGACACAAGCACAGCTTTTCTTTTTTTTTTTGTATCAACGGAGATAAGGTTGTGGTTGTTGATAGCAGATAGGGTTGTAGTTGTTGATAGGAGATAAGGTTGTGGTTGTTGATAGGAGATAGGGTTGTGGTTTTTTGAAAGCAGATAGGGTTGTTTTTGTTGATAGGAGATAGGGTTGTGGTTGTTGATAGCAGATAGGGTTGTAGTTGTTGATAGGAGATAAGGTTGTGGTTGTTGATAGCAGATAAGGTTGTGGTTGTTGATAGCAGATAGGGTTGTAGTTGTTCATAGGTGATAAGGTTGTAGTTGTTGATAGGAGATAGGCTTGTAGTTGCTGATAGGAGATATGGTTGTGGTTGTTGATAGTTTGTATTTCATAGTTTCTGATAGTCTTTCTGAAAATATTGAAACCTGCCTTTTTACCTGCCTGAGCGGATCACTTCGTGGGCCGATTTTGAGTTACTGTTTCCACCCAAACATTTTTTCGTAACCTTGTATTATCATAATATATTCACCATTTCTTTTCCTGGTTTTCAACGGCCTGCCAAAACTCAGATACAGTGTCATTCTTCTCTTGGAATGTCTCAAATGCTCCTCTGCCGAATTACATTATTTACTTCCGGTTTGTTTTTTACATGACATAACATTACATAACATGACATAACGAAACCACAAAAGTTCTGAAATCTCTCTTCATCCATTTATTTTTGTTTCATTATTGACACACATTTCTTTGGTAACAGTGGAATATATTTTTTTCACTTCTTCCTTGTATTCGTTATAAAGTTACAAAGTTCCGATATCCAGTTCTAAATCTGAAATGAACTTTGCGCTAGCTTCCATTTCATGTGATACATGGGGCAGGTTACTGTGGGCCACAGGTTACGAGGGATTCATGTTACTAGCACAATTACCTACAACCCTTTCTTTTCCCCAAATAATGTCTGGTATTTATTAGACATGCTGGATTCAAAGGCGCCCTAAAGATCCCGATATTAAAAATCCCAGTCTTCACCAGGAATCGAACCCGTGACTCCACGGTTTGGAAGCCAGGTGCTTTACCTCTCAACCATCAAGTGAAAATGTATATAAGTACAGCATTGAAAAAAAAAAGGTCCGCTTTCTCTAATAGCACTGCGTGGAACTATGTGACGATAATGCCCGCATTCGCCATCTGGACCACATGCGTTGTCTTTATCTTTTGCAATCATGTGCAGTTGGGGGAAAAAAGGTACTTTGATTGTGTCACCATTGTTTAAGCTATTATGTCACTAAACATAACGTTTAGTAATACACAATCATATAAAACCAAACAATTCCAGCGTCACAGCTTTTAATATTGTTTCATTGAAAAAACTCTGTACTGTATTGTCTTTTGTTATTCTTCGTCTTCATTCTAGATGGTAGTCACGTGACTCAAACGTTAAAGAATTTGAAAAGTGAGGTGGGGTGGGGGGAGGATGGTGTAGAACGTGTTTTGATTTGTACTTTATTTTGTCCACCAATTGTCCAAGACAAACACTACAGTCTCCATGACCTTGTGACGGTAAGAGAGGTTCAAAGGAGCTGTTAATGTGAGGGACCCACTAGCGTCATGCCCGGAGCGGTAGTAAATGTCGGGGACCATCTGCACGCTAAGACGTTACCAAAACTTGAGAGCACAAGTCAAACGACGCGGCGGCCATTAAACCACCCCGCTTCGCAGACGATCACTAAAGTTACCTGACGGGAGGCGCGCGGAACATGGTAACAAATGATGTGCAAACATGTTTGGCTGCGGGGCGCGCGTAATTATTTGGGGCTAAACGTTATTGTTTTGCCCATTAAGTGCGTAATTCCTTGTCTTGGTTTGTTTCAGTGCTCGGACAAATTATGACCCCCATGATTAAGGTGGACAAACCAAATGTATATTTTAACAAAATTAAAGAAGCATTTTTATTGACGAGACTTATGGCCCTTTGCATGCGACCATCTGTCTGTCCTCAATGTATCAAAAAATAAACAATTGGAATACACAAAAAGTGAAGTTCATTCTTGTTATAGATTACTATTGACTCGGCTGTAAAGATAGACACCTGTATATATAGATTTCATTCGTTTACCTTTTCTTGATATTGAAATCCGTTAACCTTATTTGTATGATATAATTCCATGTACCTTTTTGACTAATTTAGATGTGTTTACCTTTTTGACTAATTTAGATGTGTTTACCTTTTTGACTAATTTAGATCCGTTTACCTTTTTGTCTAATTTAGATCCGTTTACCTTTTTGTCTAATTTAGATATGTTTACTTTTTTGTCTAATTTAGATCTGTTTACCTTTTTGTCTAATTAAGATGCGTTTAAATTTTCGTGCGGTTTTTTGGTTTTACGATTTAGATCCTCTTAGCTTTTCGCGTGATTAAATCTGTTTACTTTTTCGCGTGATTAAATCTGTTTACCTTTTCGAGTGATTAAATCTGTTCGCCTTTTCTTGTTGTTAAATCTGTTTACTTTTTCGTGTGATTAAATCTGTTTATATTTTCTTATTTGTCGGATGTCTAAAAATACCACTGGTAAGTGGATAATTCTGTGTATGTGTCTGTAGGTAAATTTGTGTGTGTATGTGTCTTGTATGTGAGAATGTATGTGTGTGTGTGTGTGTGAAACAAGATGAGTCTGGTCGTCTCTATTATATTTTCCTTAATGTCGTTTGATCTTTCATTGAAATATTTTTTGAAAGTCACAGCAACATTAACTCCTTGTCGCTGGACTGAGCTTGGGCAATGGTCAAGTGACCTCTATGTGAAGGTACAATGTATAACTAACGAGCTAAACCAAGTGAAACAAACTAATCCATTCGGACAAAAATATATATAATAACTACAATGGAAGTAGGGCAATTGCAAATGTCTCCGGATGAACCCTAACTCCTGCTCATCATTGAACGTCTGAACACAAAGTAGCTGCTACAGCAACAACATCATTCTTTGTTCTCCATTAGCGCCCATTGCTCCTAGTCTTGGAATGTATAGATATGTATTGTCAAGATAACATAAACAAGCACAACCAAAACTTATTTTAAAAAAATATTTCAAATATATTTTTAAAAAAAAAGCTTATGTAAGGGGAAGAACTGCTCATTTACAGCCATAGCTCTCTATATCATACAAAATTAATAAATTACCACTAATTAATTGATGAATCAAATGGTTATTTTTTAAATAGACTTATGTTCACTGACACTAGCATAAATGACACTAGCTCCAGCAGTAATAACATGCCCAGTGTGCAGTCGAACATTCTGGGCTCAAATGGGTCTCAACAGTCACATGAGGAGGCATAAAACCCCAGTGCAAAGCCCTCAGCTCCTTACATGACAAAGTAGTCATCATCGAACCACGATGGACGAACTATAATTTTCACTGATTTCATCCTTGACCATATGTCTACTGCGCTTCAGCCTTGATCTTTTGTTCACTTATTTTAACCTTGACATTTTATTTACTGATTTTTATTTTGATCTTGTACTCGTTGGTTTTAACATTGACCTTATATTCACTGATTCTCACCTGGAACTTATATTCACTGATTTTCACCTGGAACTTATATTCACTGATTTTCACCTGGAACTTATATTCACTGATTTTCACCTGGAACTTATATTCACTGATTTTCACCTGGAACTTATATTCACTGATTTTCACCTGGAACTTATATTCACTGATTTTAACTTTGACCTTATGTTGATTGACGCTGATTTTAACCTTGACCTTATATTCACCGATTTTAACCTTGACATTATGTTCCCTGAACACTTTCTTTTATAGTACTTCTTACAGTATTTGTTTAAAAAGTTCTTGCATATATTTTATAATGTGCTATATTGATTATTAAGTTGGAAGATGGTCTTTGAAGTTAAAATTATAGCAATTACTGCAAATAATGAAATACATAGTAGTTGTGTGCTGTTCTATAAATAATATAATTATTCTGTGGTAATCGCTTTCCTAATGTTAAAGGGCAGCGAGGGGAAAGAATGGGAAAAAAAAGTTAGCTTCAGAAAATACTGAAAAGAAAAAAGAAACACTCCCGTACGAATGTATCGAACGAAGAAGTCGACCAAAAACCAATTGATTGACCGTTTGTGAAATAATTTCAAAGCAAGCAAACGTCCTGAGCCATTCATTATTTCTCTGTGGTCTCGTCCAGAAATTACAAGTCTCGGTCAGTCTGACCACACAGTGGCTGAGCAGTAACTAATGTCTGATTGGGAGTGATTCTGAAGCGAATATCTAATCCTGCGCCTGTAACTCGCGTGTCATTTAGCTTTGTATTACAGGGAGGAGGCACACTGGGAGGGGAGGGAGAAGTGATTTGGGGGGGGGGGGGACAAGAAAATTCTTTCTTACTGAACTAGGTCTAGGTTTGGAATAAGAGATACGTTTTACTTATCTTATTATTTGCAGACATTTCTTCAAAACACAAAGATTCCTTTCAACGCTTCTGTAGATGTTAATAACTTACCGTTTGGGTTCGTTAACTGAGTTGAACATGAAAAGTTGGAGACAGCAAACACATTCAGCAATAAATGCGTTTTTAAGCGTTTTGATAGATTTAGATTTCTGATTGATGGTCTAAGGATTTTTGTATTATTGAAACTATTTACTTTTGAATATTTTAACATTAGTTTCAAACCTCGCTAGTAATCATAATAAAATCAATGGTAAGAAAAAAATATTTTAAAAAGTATATTTTGGTCTCCTCTGGTTGATACTTTCAATGTCTCATCGTTGTTGCTATGCAAATATACATGGACTCTCAGTTTGTACATTTTCGATCTTTAATATGGTAACGAACTTTTATATCAGAACCTAACAGAGATTATATTGAAATAATATGCTTTAAAAACTTAGCAAGTAGAGCCAGAGCCTCATTTACTACTATGTAAAAGGTTTGTTTGATAGTTATTATATATTTGTATCCACTGACACACTCGTGCTTCCCCAAAAGGCCGCAGTCTACATATAATGGAGTTTTTTAAAAAAATATCACAAATTCCGTTTTTTTTTGTTGTTTTTTTCCTAAGTCTGTTTGTTTTGAATAGGCCTTACGTCATTTCCACTTCCTTTTAGACGCGGTCTCAATACAAAACAAACAAAGCAAACAAAACTTAAAAACATGAATAAGATAGATCTAAAGATCTAGAGTCTTTTTGGTTGTTTCGAGAGAGAGAGAGCAAGAAGTAGAAGGAAAGAGAGAGGCAAGAGGAAATGGTGACACTTTGTAAACAAAACAACAACATCTAATTCTAATAGCATTCACAAGATAAAGCTCTAGATCTCTTGTCATTTCGCTACATTCAAATAGGGGCCAAAGAAACGATTACAATTGAATACAACCAAATTGATATTTGCTTTTGATAGAGACAACAAAATACCAAGAGAAAGGGGAACAGGAATGTGTACGAAGGAACCAATTGTTTGTTGTTGGCGGGGAGGGGGAGCGCATAAGTCAAGAGGCTACTGAATATAACGGGCCCAAAATAGGAGAGCATGTAAATGCAAGGGGCTCATTATGAAACGGGTCTTTCCAAATCAAGTCAAAATGGAGGTTTCTGAGAGAGAGCAAAAGAGAGAGAGAGAGGGAGATAGAAAGAGAGAGAGAGAGAGAGAGAGCGGCCTTGAAATTTCATTGTAACGGATACACTAATTGATGGGCTAAAAAAGTATATTAGGCTGATCATTACAACATGGCCGGTTTAATTTGAAAAACAAAAAGGGAGTGTTTAGAAAAGAGAAAGTGTGCGGAACTTGAAAGTCCATTGTAACAGAGACACACTTTCACGGGCTTAATAAGTAGGTTAGGTTGATCGTTCTAATGTGGCCCATTTATTAAAATTCGAAAAAGAAAATAGGTATGTTCTGGCCATTAATGAACAATATCAAGATTGAAAACAAATCAACGGGCGTAGTTGGTGTGTACAGCTAGTGTATATATCTATATCTATATATCTATAACTATGTATCTATATAGCTATATCTATATTTATATTTATCTATACATGTATATGTATGGGCTATATGTATATATACTCTATAATGTAGTATTTCATCAGTTCTTCCAATTTGTATAAATCCCTTCAATCTTTGGAACACCAAACAATTTTCTGCCGACTTCTCTAGATCTATATAGCGCAACAAAATAAAAAAAGAAAAATCTCGTCTTTAAAGAGCATTCTGAGCGTACACAAGTCAATGCTTCAAGATATAGACCTTTTTTTTATGGCGGGAAACAAGTCGTCAGCATTGGGCTTTTTCTCAAATGGTTGCTCTCGTGATGAATTGAGCAAATAAAAAAAAATAACATTAAGCCTAGCCGACCGTCGCCTTGGGGGCTGAAGACTGTCTGTTTCTTTCTGTGTGGATTTGTATTGATGGGCATGGAGAGATTTTTTTTTAGATTTGTATAGAATGAACATCGTCTTGTGTTGGCCATGTTTGTTTGTGACGTCAGTCCAATGACGGAGGAGATAACTCTAGCTGCTAAGGACCAGGAGCTAATCAAAACAGAATAATCTAGCCTTGCTTATCCAAATGTTTGTCCTGCTATTCTGAGACTATACTCTGTACTCTCTATCTATACTATAGTTTGTTTTTATAAATTGCTTGGTTATTTAGCGACACACTTTGTAATTGGATTATCCAAAGATGATATAAACATGCCTTCAGGACCGACCCTAAAAAATAGACGTTCAGAAACATTTAGCGCAAAGTTGTCCAGGTCTGGATCTATAGGTCTATCACCTAACAAGAAACGTCCATACCATATATCTAGATCCCATAGACTATGAGCAGATTACCTACCCATGTACACAAGACCTCCTCAACACATTGTAATTAAGTTGTTGATTTTTTAAAATGAATAATGTCACAGAGACAGCTCTGAGTAGGGTAGTGTCTCATTAGTTGAGAACCACTGGTATCAGCAAATATTGTCTTTGATGCAATTTTTCTTCTAAGACTTGATGTTGCAATCATTTCTCATTTTTATACCAGAAAACACAGTGCGTTCTTCATTTTTACAAGAGTCACATTCACTTAAGCTGAAATCTTTGCTGAAAAAAAAAAAAGAAATTATTTTTAAAATATGCTGATCAATAAACAAAAAAAATCTCATTTTCTTAATCATGTTTGCAGAATGAATTGAAGGTTCGGAACTCGGAAGATTCTATAAGAGTGCAGAAATGAAAATAAATAATAATAATAAAAAAAAAGGATACTTAATCACAACATGCCAGATTGACAAACAGAGAATCGAGCTAAAAAAAAACAAAAAAAGTGCCTAACAGCACTTAGTGTTAATTAATGTTACACCAGAAATTTTCTGAAATATCCCAACAGTTGCAATTCATTTCTTGGGAGATCCGGGCATTCAGTTACATCGAGTGTTTGATCAATCAATACCGACGCACCGTTAAAGGACCTGCTGGCGACAAGACGCCCGTTGCATGTTCGACAAGGACTCGACGGTGTCGCTCTGTCTCTTGAGGAGCTCTCTTGTCTGCTGAGGACTTGGAGAGAGAACAAGATTTTTTTAAAAGTAGAAACTTATTCAAAGTACTTACGAGCTGATTTGGCACAGCATTGAGTCAGTTAGAGTCATTTTGTTTAAACATTGCAAGTGTTCTACTAGCCCACAATGATGATAGAATAAGCTACGAAGAACAAAGGGAGTCGTCAAACGTTTTAGAGTCAAGGGCAGCATTAAATTAATCAGACGGATTAGGGGTTTTGAGTGCGAGTACATGCTATGACCACTTATTGAGACAGTGTGAGACTTTATGCCTGGAATTTCAGATTATTTCAAAGTCCTTCGTGAGCACCAAACATCTTCGTGGTTGGTTGGATAGACATGACACTTGACATCTTCGTCAGTGTTTGTATTGGCTAGGCACCTGATATCTTCATCAGTGGTCGCACTGACAAAAGAGCTGTCATCTTCGTCAATGGTTGTATTGGCTTGACATCTTCGTCATTAGCTTGGCACTTCAAATCTTCGTCGATGTTTTTATTGGTTGGCTACCCCAGATCTTCGTCGGTTGTTCAACCGACTACCACTACAGGAAACGAAATGTAACTAATTAAGAAGACTAAATCATCATTCCACTTCAAACAGTCTATATAACCTTATGAACATAGGGACAGCTAGTTTCAGGATTAATAAAAAAAACAAAACATTTAAACGTTGTTAAATTTGTTTAAACTTGTATACATACAACTTCAAACCTAAGATCTTGTTGAGTTTCATTTAACGAAATGGGTACGCTTTTGCATATAAATATACTCCTCTGACGAAGACCTTCACCCTGACACGCCCTTTTCTTTTAGTCTTTACTAATTAATGAATGACACTAAATGCTGTATTATTCTGTTATGATGTGTATTGGGGGGGGGGGACTAGAGGTATGCAAAATCTTGAGTAAGTAAGTATTACAACTTTGCAAGTATTAAATGTAGACTAATAAAGCGCCTTCCTTTAGGCTGTGAGAGAGACAGGTTCCACTCACTTGCTTTGTTGGTTCTTGTGTTGTTTTTTCATCTTGTATGTCTGCTGCAGTTCAGATTTTTAAATATGCCGAGGCTCATCCGGAAAGAAAGCAGAATGGAACAGAGAAAACCAAATGTTACCTTGCAGGTAAAGTGCATTTATTTACGACAGGAGCTTGACAGACTGACAAAACAGCACGTGCATGAGTGTACTCCCAACCGGAGATGGTTCGTCCCTTTTTTCTTTTCTTTTCTTTCATCCCCCCCCCCTTGTACTAAACGCGAGCACTGTGGATACAGAGGTAGCACGGGTGAGTTGTGACGAGAGCAGGAGATGAGTTATGACGAGGCGAAGTCACGTGACTGTTTGTTTGAGAAAGCCATCGCTATGATGTCACAACACGATCAGCAGCCAGATGCCGGGCCTGATCAATAAATAAGGCAAGACGCTGCACCGGATGACGTGATCAAGAGAATTCTTGGCCCGTGTGATAGACGCAGGTGCAGGACGTGAGATTCACGTAACGGCTTTTAATGTGCCCGGTGCCCGTAGTGCCACTGTGGCTGCAAATGTAGTGCACAGCGTTCCCAAACTTTCACAGCTACTTCTGAAACAATGCTGACCTACTTATTTAACCTTGGTTAGCTCCCTTTGTAGGTTAAGGCAACAAAGATGGTTCATTCAAATACTGGTGTTGCTTTTAGTTGTTCCCATTCCTACTCTGAAAAAGCACAAAACTCATATAAAAAAAAAAGAAACTACTTGAATAATTTATTTCGACAAATTTTGCACATAAATTTTTGATGCGCCACAAAACATTTTATTAATACTTCAGAAAGATTACCTCGTTAATTATTGAGTGATTTTGACAAGTGTTTACCTTCATAGACTAGTAGCTTTGTGGAGTGGGAACTAAGAATTAAACAATTCTATCGTATTTTTTTGATGACTGAGTTTCAGCAATAACCCTATTACATATAAAATTATGAGAAGTAAAATAGGAATGTTGAGTAGAAAATGACTTTATTATTTTTTTAATTGCAGTTGACGCCTTGACAGTCCGACACTTTTTAATCCGACACACTCAGTGATTCGGCACACTTAGTATTCCGACACACTCAGTAATTCGGCACACTTAGTAATCTAACTAATTCAATAATCCGACACGGCGCCAACTCTGCGATTAAGTACCTCTTGCTGTCTTAAGTAGGTGATATGCACTTGATTGTCTTTCCATGATTACTTTTAGACCTGAAGTAGTTTTTAGTGTTCAAGTTTTGTAACATCTGGTACCATAGAAAGCAACGTTTGCGATGGTAAAACATCTTTCTGGAAAATTGAACATTTTCAGGAGGTATGACCGTGGGGAAACTGCAGCTGCCATTTCTTCGATTTATGGCATCGGGCGACCTACCGCTTATGACATTATAAACAAGCAAAATATTTTTTAAAAAGCTTAAAAAAAAAAAACAGAGCTTATCTAAAGGGGAAGAACTCAGTCTTTAAAACTATATCTAACAATAATGGTATTTCCCTTATTCGATACCAAACAAAAGTATTAATTACCAATAATTAATGGAGTGATTGACTAATTGAGTATTTTTAGCGGCCCCCTAAATGGGAATGGACGCTATTAGTTTTGTTTGGTCCGTCTGTTAGTCTGTCCGTCTCGTTTAGATCTCCAAAAGTAGAAAAGGTATTGAAAATCTGACATCATGATATTTTAGAATTTAGACCATTCAAAATTCACATGCAACGGCTACTTTGTTCTTTTCTAAAAGCGAAAAATTTAATTATTAAAATCAACTATGCAAAGCATTTTTTTTAACAAACCCGGGAAACTATTTAGTAAGGGAGATGTGAATTTAGCCTATTTTAACACAGTTACGCAAACGTATTGGTTTTTTATTTGTCACATTTGTTTATTTTGTTACAAATGTATTGCTAAGTAAAGTTCTGTAAATACTAACTACCACATTTTAAAAAATGTTTACTTTTTTTTAAGAGAAAAAATGTAATTAATATACATATAAGTGAAACATAATCTAAAACAACAATGAATAGTGTTTCATATTATCGCGTGAACTGCAACGCCATTGTACAATTATAGTACACTTAACTAATGAACTGTAGCGTGGCACTAGATCCATAAAACATATAACTAAAGGATAAAAAAAAATTGTTTACAAGAATTCTTTTTTTTTTTGAGGCTTTGAATATGAGATTGACCCTTAAGAAAACAATTAGATCAATAAAATAATCATTATATGGCATCAGTCAGGCCAGGTTGACATCTAACTTCACATTCACTTTCACCTATCCCTTGGTCTGCTGGACCGTTCGTTGAGGCACCACACAAGATCATTCAACCTTTTTTCTCTTATTTTCTCTGTCGTTTGCCTTTGATAGAATTTTATTCTGCTATTCTTTCTGAAAATATTGAAACCTGACTTTTTACCTGCCTGGGTGGACCATTTCGTGGGCCAATTTTGAGTGTTTCCACCCAGAATGTCTTTGTAACCTTGTTGTTTATTGATTCATGTTTTGTTAGGTACAATAAATAACTCTAATAAGAATCAGCTTGATTGGAGAATACATGAGGAAGAAATGGCTTTAACATTTATCTAAGGCGACTAAACCCAACAATTTTAGCCATATCTGTAAATACTGATGTATTAGTTTCCCTTGCTACTGTTAAACATAATAATTAATTAACAGTAATTATAGTCTTATAGGTTACTCTTTTTTTTATATTTATGTCTAGCTAATGACTAATTGTGCCAAGTTTCAACTTGATCCGAGAATGGGTGTGGAAGAAATAACGTGTATACACTTTTTATCAGACAGACAAAATGAGTGGATAGAAGCTTTGTAAATAACAATATTTCTGGCTCGTTATAACATAGCACAGAAAATGAAAGTAGATTCAAATATGGCCTCCCCCAAAGTTGCAAGGCAAAGAGAAGAACGTATTACTGCTGCAAGCCAAGGGAAGAGATAAGAAAGATAAACGCACGAAGGGAGACAAATAATGTAAGGAAATGATGTTTCAATAGAAATAGTTGCTGATTGTCCATTATTGCCCTTCCCTTGATCATCATTTTTAGCTCTCGTTTCCTTTTCTTTACTTTCGTTACGACCTGAAGAACGTCACATCAGGGAAGATCTTCCAACTCGTCACTGATTGGCTGGTAAGAGCTCAATGCCCCGCCTACAATAACCAGTTTCAATACATCGCTTTTTTGTTTTTCTCTTTATGTGTTGTGCGTGTGGGTCAAAATGTTTGCTGTTTTTTTTAAAGAGGAATAATTTACTGCACAAGTCATCTATCTATCTATCTATCTATCTATCTATCTATCTATCTATCTATCTATCTATCTATCTATCAATCTATCTATCTAATTATCTATCTATCCATCCATCTATCTATCTATCTATCTATCTATCTATCTATCTATCTATCAATCTATCTATCTATCTAGTCCAGTGTTTCCAAAAATTGGGTACGCCTAACCCCAGTGGTACTGGGAGAGTTTATTGGGTGGACGCATTGTACGTCATTAACTAAACTGACTTTATGTAAATACCCATTCATTATGATCAGTTGATTAATGCTTGTTCAGCATTTTTTAATATTAAGTCGAAAAAATCGCTTCTAGGAACGGGGGCAAGGGGCACTTAGCGTAACGAATAGGTCAAAAGTTTTGGAAACACTGTATTAGTCTATCTATTTATCTGTCTATCTATTTTTCTATCTGTCTCTATTGGCTGCCTGGTCGCGTGGTACGTGATCTGGACTGTCGTTCGGTTGTCTCGTTCCCGCTGCCATCCGACATCGTCCTGCGGACGCTTTGGGCTAGGATGTAACTATCTTCAGAGAATGAAGTAACATTCGAAACGTGTAAAACAAAACAAAACCATGTCTCTATATAGCGAGTAACAAAAGAGATATGTCTCTACATAGCAAGTAACAAAAGAGATACGTCTCTATATAGCGAGTAACAAAACAGATATGTCTATATAGCGAGTAACATAAAAGATACGTCTCTATATAGCGAGTAACAAAAGAGATACGTCTTTATATAGCAACTAACAAAAGAGATATGGCTGTTACATTTCATAAAAAACAGGATGTTCGGTAATCTCTCAATAACTGTGTTTCATATATTTCATACGTTTTAGCACCATTTGTCTTTGTGCATTGCTGTAGATATACAGACGTAAATACCTGCATTTGAAGCTATTTTAACACATGTGTATAGTAATTGTTATAACAAAATTATTGCATACTAGAACCCACAGAGAGCTACGCCGTTGATTTGTTTATTTTGCCTTCCTTTTTGTTCTTATTGATTACATTGACCTGCTCGTACATTCGAGTATCCCTTTTCTCCCCACCCCTCAACTCTCCGCCGACTATTCTTCTGCTTTTCCTTATTTCAAAATATTACAGTCTGAGCTTTGTTTACCTTTTTACATCCTGCAAATCTTACTTCATACTTTCGACGTATTCTCCTTTATATTATTGCAGAAGTAGTAAAACTTTTCCGAATTTTAGCAATACCCTTTTTTTGGACGGTATATTCTAGTACTTCATACTTTTAATTGGAAATACCCGCGTTAAAACACCCTCCCAAATACACTCACTTCTGGTCTGTCAATTCGATATCTCTTTTCTCTCCACCCACCTTTTTTTTTCTTAAACATGAATTTTATAATCTGTTCAAACTAATTGGCAAGGCCCGCTTTATAACGCTACTGCTCCCAACAATATTCATTTTACCAGTGAATTTAATTACCGGCATCACTTATCCCCCCCCCTACCCTACGCCTTAGGAAATAGTTCTACATATAATCTCTGAGTATTCGTCGACTTTTCAGCTCTGTATCGAAATATTTCAAAGTCTCTCTGAAGCTTTTCGGTATGAGCATTTTTTTTAAATATTGCATCCTGCGCAACGAGCGCTCACATAATATTTGGGCCGGATCACCCCTCCACACACTCACCTTTGAACTCTCGCTTGACACAATTTCGGCCCCCATGATGTTGGATTACAACGGCCCACTGTACGCGCACTTCTATCGACCTCCCAGACACAAACACAGACCTCTAGCCTGAGAATTCTAGGTTCACTTTTCTAACTTTCCCAGTCTAACCCCCCCCCCCCCCCCCAAAACAAAAAAAAATACGTAGGCACAATCAATGACCTTTCTCCTGCTTCTTGATTCAACATTCAAGTACTGCATAAGCTCTGTGTTGCTTTTGGTCGGACCTATTTTGTAGTTATCATTCTGGCGTCGTAACGCTCTCTTACGCCAGAATTGTCTTCTCTTTCTTGTTCCCTTCCACCCCCAGCACACAACATAATAAAGTAATACTTACATTTTATTCTGTGGAGCTAAAATGTAGCACATAAGCTCGCGCTGCGTGACAATACATTTTATTAAATTTCAAAAAGATCATTTTATTAATTACTGAAATAATTAAAATTAAAGCGCAGTGAAAATGAATTAGGAATTTTTAATTTACATTATTATTCGAACAGAAAAGAATTAATTGATTTTAAAAAGTATATTACTTGTTTCGAATATTTGACAACTTTATATTTTTATTCCAACTTATGTACAAACTAAAACCTCAGTGCTATGTCATGAACATTCGAGGAGGCTCTTCTATAGCTTTGACCTACTTTGACCTACGCTGACCTAATTTGACCTACTTTGTTGACCTTCTGAATGAATTTGCAGTGGAGAGGAACACCTGGAGCTTATTGCTTTAGTTTTAAGCTAAGACGCAATTCAAATTTCTGAAAGAATATGTCAACTCTGCAAGTTCTTGACAAGTTGAGTACACAGTCAATATAGTTACAGTCAATAACATTACAGTCAATAACATTCCAGTCAATATCATTACAGTCAATATCACTACAGTCAATATCATTACAGTCAATATCACTAAAGTCAATATCATTACAGCCAATATCATTACAGTCAATATCACTACAGTTAATATCATTACAGTCAATATCATTACAGTCAATATCATTACAGTCAATATTATTACAGTCAATATCATTACAGTCAATATCATTACAGTCAATATCATTACAGTCAATAACATTCCAGTCAATATCATTACAGTCAATATCACTAGTCAATATCATTACAGTCAATATCACTACAGTCAATATCATTACAGTCAATATCATTACAGTCAATATCATTACAGTCAATATCACTACAGTCAACATCATTACAGTCAATATCGTATATAGCCAATCAAGTACGTAGCCTGATTGGTATGCAATCAATATCGACAATGTTAATGTCGTACTTTAACAATATCAAACCAGCTCAATAATGCACAAAACATGATTGCAACATTCACGAATGCACAAAACAAATATCTTACACAGCAAATATTGTTACAGACCATATTATACAGAGCCAGTATTGTTCAAGTCACAACTGACATAAGATATAATAATAATACTAAATAGTCATGACTTTTTTTCTTGTTCTTTATCATATCACACATCTGATCCCATATAGTACTTGAAGTCTTTGTCCCTGTCTTGCCCCACTTCTTGGCTTAAATCTTGTCTCACATGTTGCCCCACATGTTGCACCAAATCTTGCCCTATAACGCTTCACATTTTGCCCCATATGTTGTCCTACATGTTGACTCGCAACTCGCCCTACATCTTGCCCCACATGTGCACCTCATGTCGCCCAACATCTCGCCCCAAATCTGGGTCCACATATTGCCCAACATCTCGCCCTACATATTGGTCCACATATTGTCCTACATCTCGCCCTACATATTGGTCCACATATTGCCCTACATCTCGCCCTACATATTGGTCCACATATTGCCCTACATCTCGCCCTACATATTGGTCCACATATTGCCCTACATCTTGCCCTACATATTGGTCCACATATTGCCCTACATCTCGCCCTACATATTGGTCCACATATTGCCCTACATCTCGCCCTACATATTGGTCCACATATTGCCCTACATCTCGCCCTACATATTGGTCCACATATTGCCCTACATCTCGCCCTACATATTGGTCCACATATTGCCCTACATCTCGCCCTACATATTGGTCCACATATTGCCCTACATCTCGCCCTACATATTGGTCCACATATTGCCCTACATCTCGCCCTACATATTGGTCCACATATTGCCCTACATCTCGCCCTACATATTGGTCCACATATTGCCCTACATCTCGCCCTACATATTGGTCCACATATTGCCCTACATCTCGCCCTACATATTGGTCCACATATTGCCCTACATCTCGCCCTACATATTGGTCCACATATTGCCCTACATCTCGCCCTACATATTGGTCCACATATTGCCCTACATCTCGCCCTACATATTGGTCCACATATTGCCCTACATCTCGCCCTACATATTGGTCCACATATTGTCCTACATCTCGCCCTACATATTGGCAACATGTTGCCTCACATCGCGCACCAAAAATTGCTCCTTATATCACCACACTACATGCCATATCAGTGATGGGCAACCTATACAACGCGTGTTAACTGTAGCCCGCCGAATGATTTCATCCGGCCCGCCTCATGTTTTGTACTAATGATGTAAATATCACTCACAATGTGAAATTCAATTTTTTACATACAAGTTGAAACATTGAAGTAATACAAATAGCACAAAGTCTCTCTGTTCACCTACTGATTGTGGCTTGAACCAAAATGTGCACAAGCGCAGGTAACAAAGTCTCGGGGCACGATGGATGTTATTGAAACAAGCGACTGTTGAGTAAAACATTTCAACTAAAATGTCGAGTGGGCAGCGTATTCTTGATTCAGAATGTTGGGTTTTTAAGACTGCGTGGACATGTAAGTAATTTTTCACAAATTTTAAAGACCATTCAATGTGTCTTATTTTCAACGAAATATTGGCTGTTAGTAAGATATAATATATTACCGATAATAACACTCGTGTAGCTTTATACAAATCATCCTTTTTTAAAATTTTATTTTGATGCCATTAAATGCAATACTAAAGTTTTTTTGTTTATAAAACAAAAACATAATGGCCCCTTCATAGTTTTCTTTCATTTTTTTTGTGTCCCGCTCAAAAACAAAGTGTGCCCTTCACAGGCGTACCTTAGTTCTACATTGTGCCGGCACTTGCACAAATCGTCACCAAAAAGAAAAAAAAAAGAAAACTTACATAAACCTCACACTAAACCTCACATAAACCTCACATAAACCTGTGCTATTAGCAACCCCACAAAATGCTCACTTTGCCAGACACCATCACATGACCAGTGTTCAAAGTTCCTCAAATCTCATCGATTACTCCCGTCACCTCCCCTGCCCCCAAACCCAAATAGAGTTTCTTCAATAGCCGCTGCCCCCAGTCGGGCGTAACAAAACGCTGAGATATACATTTATATGTAACCCTCCACATCAACCCCGTCTCCTTCCCAGTTGGCGATGTTTGCTGCCTAAAGAAATTGACATCGATTTCAAATAAGAGCTAAATTGACCCACGTCTAACAGCCCCATACACCATTCCACTCACAAACACAGTCCCTTAACCCACCCCACACACAAACACAGTCCCGAACCCCATTCCACACACAAACACAGTCCATTGCTTCACCCCACACACAAACACAGCCCCGTACCCTATTCCACACACAAACATAGTCCTTTGCTTCACCCCACACACAAACACAGCCCCGTACCCTATTCCACACACAAACATAGTCCTTTGCTTCACCCCACACACAAACACAGCCCCGTACCCTATTCCACACACAAACACAGCTCCTTGCCCTACCCCACACACACGCAAACACAGCTCCGTACCCCATTCCACACACAAACACAGCACCGCTAAATCACAGATCCACTTTCCGAGTATCGATCAAAACAAACTTCACTTCTCTTTGATCTATTTCTTTGCCCAGAGAGTGTTGATATTGAATGATATCTAAGCGTATAATTAGCTGAATGAATTAACCCACTCATTTCCAAGATAATCTATCCAAGTTTTAAGTGATATTTCTTTTCTTCTAATCTTGATTCAACACCTCGCCTGTCATCATTTTGTTTTCACGTTGGCTTTAACGTTGGAGTGAACCACAATTCTCCACTCTTCTCGGTCTTAAGCAGTCCACATTAGTGTTGGATGATCTCGAACCCTTATGGGTGTTACTATTAAGGCGTATACTTAGATTGTTCAATGTAACAGGCAGCAAGTTCAGATAACAGATATCGGTCACCAGCGTCGACAGAGCTGGTCCTAACAATTGCAGGGCCCTATGCGAAACGGATTGCGCAGGGCCCTTTCTGGGTAGGGATAAGGATAATAAGAGAAAAATGTAGAGTTTGCATTAGAAAATAAATTCGCTTTTGGATTTTACTCATTCTTTACTAAGCCAACTATTAAAGTAAATTAAGTATTGGAACTTCCGGTCTAGGTTAAAATTGGCCTTTTTTGTTAAATGAAAGCTGGCAAACCCCCTTTTTTTTTTTAAATCGCCTGTAGGATTGGCATTTTTCAAATAGACTGACACCCCAAAATAACAATTTTGTCTATTTTTCAGGAGATCGTTTATGTGTTTTCAGAAGATTTTAATAATTTCAGGAGATTTCCAGTTATAAAATTTAATTTAATAACTTACTCCCAGAATTAGCGCGGGGCCCATGAAAGTGCGGGGCCACTGCGGCCGCATAGGTTTTAACTTGATCCAAGAAATGGGAAATGGGAGATAAAAACATGTTCAAACTCTTTACCAGACAGACAGACAGAGTTGATATAAGCTTTGTAAAAAGTATTTAAAGAAATAATCTAAACATTAATATGATAGCATTGAGTGAACTTTGTTTAAATACAATCTTCAGTACGAATGAACGCCATAAAGTATTTGTATAAAACTTTTTTTTAATGTAATTGAACATGGTGGTGAATTTTTTGCTGTCAAACATTACATTATGCTAAACAATATACTATTGTGTTTCATGTTGGATTTAATTGAAACTATTTCACGTTATTGAAATCGCTTTATTACAGTCTCTTAGAGATTAATATAGGTATATTATTTAGAATTTTTTTCAAAACGTCCAGTAACACTATCCATCCGACACTACACTTCGGCCGGATTTGTTATTTTACTATCCGGCCAAGATCTGGCTCCGGACGGATTTTAAAAAAGTACTACCAATTCACTCCTACATAGGTCTATGATTGACTAACTAATTGTGTTACTACATAGGACTGAGGTCATTAACAGCCTTAAATTGCAATACAGGATTACAAAAATGTCAGTACTGTTATCTTGAAAAAGAGAATCGTTAATAGAACAAAGAGCTTGAAAGTTTAGTGGTAAAGCGGTTGGCTTCCGATCTGAGGGGTCCCGAGTTCTAACATCGTTTACGACTGCGGTTTTCAATTTCGGGATTCTTCTGACGCTTCTGAATCCCACGAGTGCACTCAACTTTGATGAGTGGCATTAGTTAGGGAAAGAAAAGGCATAATTTAAAACAACAATTAATAAATAGTTTTACATATTATCGTGTGAATTGCAGAAGTGGCACCTATACCTAATACCTATACAATACTTAACGAAAGAACTTAACGAAAGAAACAAAAATTTGAATTTTTTAAATTTTTTTTACGGAAATGTTTTCTTCTTGAGGACTAAGAGATTGGCTCTTAACAAAACAATTAGATCAATTAGATATTCATTATAAGACATTTATAGTTAGGCCAGGTTCACGTCTAACTTCACATTCACCTATCCTTTGGTCTACAGGACCGCTGGAGCACCACACAAGATCTGTTAACCTTTTTTTCTCCATTATTTTCTGTCATTTGTCTTTGATAGAATTTCATTCTGATAATATTGAAACCTGCCTTTTTACCTGACTGGGTGGACCACATTGGGGTCCGATTTTGAGTTTGTGTTTGCACACAAACTGTCTTTGTAACAACCTTTTTCTCATTGTATTTGATTAAAAATAGAGAGTCTCCCCGCCTCTTTCTCAAGTTTTAATTCTAAATTTATGAATTTCACTTCCATCAAAGGCTGTGACGACTTTGTCAACTAGACTATAAATTAGTATTTCTCTTCTCACTGGCTGGTCACTTAACGGAAGGATACAGCCTTGGTTGGAAGACGCTCATACAAAGAGATTTTCATTTTTCCCGGAAATATATCAAACGTAATGATGTCCTTTTTTTTTTTGCGAATAAAAAAAAACAACAACTAGGTTTGGGAAGGAGAGGGGCGTCCATTCTTGGAAGGGGGCAGAGAAAATATCCAAGTGGCTCTTTCACTTCTAAAGAAAATTGATTTCTGTAAGCTCCTGGTCCATACTTTGATTAAACTAAAATAAAGAGAAAAAGCTGGAAAGTGAGTGGGAAAAAAATAGGTGGGGGGGGGGGGGTAGGAGGGGGTTGACTTGAGACGATTGCTTTCGACCGAAGACGCACTTGCCATATTAGCTTTCTAGCTCCCCCGGCGAATACACACACCCCTCCTGACGTTAAATCCTGTATTCCAGCCCCTACCCCCCTTTTTCCCGCGCCCTGCGCCCTGTTTGAATCAATGGCGTCCTCGAACTCAACAGCAGACATCTTACAAAGGACTCTCATAGCTTGGGACCTTCGCAATCGACACCCCACTTGTGAAGACTTATACTCCCTCCCATACTCAGCCCCTCCCCCATCTTTTATTCCCAACTCACCCTCTACTACCTCCACCGCCCCCCCGCCCCAATTCTGAACTTTGTGTGTCTTTGAACACATTTGTTTATTGTCTAGCCCTTAATGTCCTACTCTTTCATAAAACACTATCAGTACTATCCTGCTAATTTTCTCCCGTCCCCCCCCCCCCCCGACTCAACATCTCTACTTCGTACCCAGCTCATCCAAAGCTCGACAGGCCAGAGGCTTCTTACAGCTAAATACCAAATTAATAATGACCCTAGTCAATGAGTTAATTCTCTTAAACAAAGACACAAAAAATACCTTAGTTTAAGACTCCAAGAGATGAAATCACATTTTTAACTCTTTCACATTCTGATGGAATCAACGTTTGTATCGTCGGTTAGGAAAGAAAGAGTTAAAACTAACAAGACTGTGCCAGACTAGAAATATTTATTGAAGATATTCCGATATCTTGTCTTTATAACACAGACGTTACTTTAAAAAAAAGAGGCTGCTTACGTCCTACGAGCCATGCATCTAATCATGTATGTTAAGCAATGACTTTAACCCTGTACAAACGCAGACAAATCCCTACAAAACATTTTTTTTTTAATTTTTAACACTGTATGATTCTATTGCTATGCTCTTTCGCTTCTAACACAAAGTAAAACATTTAATCTATTAGTAACAGTGACCTCTAAATTTAGCATCTTTCAAATTGTTTAGTTTCTCTATGTATTTGAATATCTTCCTTTTCATCTTCCTACTTAAAGAAAAAAACAAGGTTACAAAGACAGTCTGTGTGGAAACACAAACTCAAGATCGGCCCCCGACGTGGTCCACCCAGGCATGTAAAAAGGCAGGTTTCAGTGTTTTCTATCAAAATCAAATGACAGAGAAGAATGGAGAAGGAAGGTTAACAGATCTTGTGTGGTGCCTCAGCTGTCCAGCAGACCAAGCGATAGGTGAAAGTGAATGTGAAGTTAGATGTGAACCTGGCCTAACTGATGTCATATAATGATTTTCTAATTGATCTAATTGTTTTGCAAAATGTCAATTTCTTATTCAAAGCCTCAAGGAAATATAAAAATTTCCGTAAAAGAAATAATTTTAAAATCTTTTATTTATTTGTACAATGTATGTAACTCTCATTAACTTTATTTTGAAAATTATATATTTGTTGAAACCCGCGGGTTATACAAGTGTCCACTAACTAATAGCAGCTTTGCGTTGTATACAAAGGTGCGGGCTTACAACATTTGTTCTACTCATAAACACTGCAGGATGGAAACTATGGACATACCGGTGGGTCTTTATACAAAACAAATAGTACCGATAATTGGTATATAACGGTTCGGGTTGTTACTCATTTTGTAATTTGTGCGGGATATAAGCGTGTGCGGATTATATGCATATGCTGCGTATATGCGCGAAAATACGGTAGTGCAGTTTAATGTTATTAGACCTTTCTCTAATAAGAATGAGGAAAAAATATAGATGTTTAAACTATGACTATGCTTCATTCTTGAATAGGCCTGATTAGCACTTTATACATGTATTTATTTAAGAACAAGGCAATTCTTTCAAAAGACATCACTGCCAAGATTATTGGCAGCTCAAATATTTGCCAGGTGTCAGTGACACCTAGAGTTCACAAGAAGGCAAAACAAAAATGCAGATGTTCAAAATCACGAATATTTTTCAATAGATAGCCTTTTTGGTGTATCTGATGTACAGGTTATACACAGTGTTCATAAAGCCCTCCTTTTTAAAATGTATACGATAAATTATGTCTACTTTTCAGAAGTGCAAAATAACATTTCTAAAATCTATTTCGTTGAGTTTATATGAACTTTAATCTCTCTGTCTGTCTGTCTGTCTGTCTGGTACACATTTTGTACACACTTTATTTCTCCCACTATCGATTCTCGGATCAAGTTGAAACTTGGCACTCATTCATTGGCATTCATTATCCCTAATAAAACGTGAACTAATAAAATAAACAATTAATTCATGAATTAGTGTTAATTGATTCATTTTGGTTGCTTCTTTGTGAGCAATACTAAATATAACTTTTATTACAATATAGACAAATTCAACTTGACATGAAATAAATGTAGTAGACTTTGGTAATAAGATAAAATGGTATTTTGAACAAAATCTGCCTCACTACAAAAACACATCTTTTCACTCTGGCAATCTGGACTCGCCTTCCCTACCCAGGACAGCTGACGTTAATCCCGCTTATCTTGCATCATTCACACTACATGGACACCAACCAATCGCTAACGTCTTTTCACCGTCACCATAGAAACAAACACACACACATACACTTCATAACAATGTGGTAATGTTGAATTATGTCATTTAACACTGAATTAAATTGATTTGACATGTAAGACACCCAATTAAAACACGCTATTTGGTACTTCAGTATTTCTTTTGATTGAGATGCTTACCTTTCTAATCAAGTTTACTAAACCTTAACTCTTAGCACCGGTAGAAAAGCTACATAACGTTTAGGGGCAAAATAAATTTCAACGAAAATGGGTGGCCCATCACAGTCCCCCCCCCCAATGAGGCAATCAATAGCGCACCCCTTCAACCGGACTTGCCCGCCGCTTTTGTCAATTTCGCCAGGGGCGTTAATAGGGTGTGTTTTTTAATGGACAAGGCCCCTGTAAGTTATTACTCTCCCGAGAATGCGACAGAGCCGTCGATATACAATTACAGATGTTGAGAGAGACGTAATGCATGGGATGGAAGAATATCACAGGGCGTCCGGCGGTAACGTCCAAGGGAGGTCACTCAAGATAAAATGCATTCGCAGTATGTGGGATTAATAGTTGCAGGGAGTGCTTATTGGAACACATTTATTTTGTCTTGTTGGGAGGGGGGATGAGCAGGACCACGCACACAAGCACACACACAGGCGCGCACCTTTGAGTAAGGGTGCTGTACTGAATGACACTCTCAATATCAGCGCTTCTCAACCTTTTTAGCTTGGCGACCCCTTTTTTTTTTTTTTTTTTTTTTTTACGATTTTGCACTTATTCACGATCCCCTCAACAGTAAATTATTTTCGCTCCTAATTATAAGTAACTGTGCATTCGCTAATGTTTCATAACTAATATTGGAGGCCTGATTTGCATTGCCAAAGCTTTGGTACAATGTGTCATTATATTCTTGAAATGTATAGTTCCTCCTTGTCCTCCAAATAAATGAAATCATTTCTTTATGACGTGCATTTATTGACATTTTTATTTCTTGTTCACATTATCTACTCCGCATACACATATATGAGGATTTTGTTATTTCGGCTTGTAAAGAACAGGCTGTTTCGAAGAACTATATAACCTTAACGCCCAATGCCGTTGGTATTTGTCTTGACAGCTAGTGGGGTCTGGGAGAGCGAGGCGTCAAAATGTTGTTAAAAAAGGTGAAATATAAATAATTAGCATATAATATTAACATAAGTAATAAATTCGTACACAAATAGTTTGATTTTTTTAAATAAAATGTGTCCGCTCCCCCCTCCCCCCCAAATGGACGGGGTCGGCCGAATGGGGGAGGCAATCGCCCCTACCGCCCCCCCCCCCCATGGATCCGCCAGTGCTGCAAACATTTGATCCAGATTTGTGTAATTAAAGAGAAGTTTTTCTGCGTTAAGCCATCAGTCTGCTAAACATCTTTAACTTTGATTTTCATTGAATTTCTGGCCAGTGCAATGACATAGACATGGCAAGTAGAGCAGGAAATGTTGTCCACATACATGTGCGTAGATTCTTTCACACAATTTTGTTTTCTCTAACTATGGACTAACTATGTTCAACAACAGAGTATCTTACCAGAGAACTATGGGAGGCCCATGCGTTCCTGCCCTGCTACCATTAGGAGTTCAATCAACGTTCATGTTGCCCAATGCGTTATGTATTTCTAAACACAGCTTATAATGTATGGATGCGTTGTTAACCATTTTTAAAACGCGTACAAATTAGTTCAAATATTACAGATTTAACAAGTTTGTTATTTGCATATTGCCACAAGTTGATAAAATAAAATTGACAGTTTCTGAACAATGTTAACTTTAATTGTTGTGTCAACCGTTTTTGTCTTTATGAATTATTAGCGATGTAATCTCTTGTACTGAATTAAAAAAATGTTTTTTCGTTTGGTATTTATGACACATATGTACGTTCATGTGTCTACAACTTAGAACAAAAGACAACCTAATGATCATCTAGTTTGAAACACTTCTGGTAAAGGCCCTCACCTCCATGCTACTTTATTGCACTTAATTTAATAGAATGAATAATGCGCTTTAGATGTCAGGGAAATGCATTTCAGACAGGCCAGGGGTGAAGAGCCCCATGTCCAGGCCTGGTGGTTGGATAAAAGCCTTTCTAACCTCCAACGGGATAATGACGCCCTACTGGACTTCACTGAAGGACAATGCGTTTCTGCAGTGAGAAATGCTGGAAAACGTTTTGCGTCGGGGCTCCACCCCAAACCCCACTGGAGAACCTTAACTCTTAAAGCACTAAAATACAAAAGGAAGGTTGAGAAACACTACTACAGTTGCAATATAGACTATTTTGTATTATTATCTGATATATGTATGAACATGATCTCCAGAACGCGGTCAACGAATTTGCATACGCCACAGCCTGTTTCGGTTTATCTATAAACCTCGGGAAAACAGAAGTCATGTTCCAGAAGTCACCCAATAAAACCTACTCAGCCCCAAGGATAACCGTAAACGGACAGCCCTTTAATGTGGTAGACCACTTCACATATCTGGGTAGTATAGTATCAAATGACGCCTCACTTTCAAGGGAAGTTGATAACCCTCTGCCTACCTAAATCAGTGTCTACCAGGCGGTGGTTCTCTCAACCCTTCTATATGGATCTGAGACATGAACACTATACAAAAAGCAACTAAGACTACTTGAGCGCTTTCATCCAATATGCTTGCGCTTCATAATGGACATACCTTGGCAAGACCGCACTACAAACAACGATGTCCTTATGAACGCCGGTATAGATAGTATAGAGGATCTTCTTATGGTCCGACAGTTACGCTGGGCAGTGCACGTATCCCGTATGGGAGACGAACGTATGCCAAAGGCAGTCTTTTTTGGTGAACTTAAAGGTGTTCGACGTAACAGAGGCGCCCCACAGAAACGCTTCAAAGACCAGCTTAGGCGCCAACTTGCCTTAGCTGACATAGAAGAGAGCACTTGGTTGCATGCGGCCTCAGAACGAGACAGCTGGAGGTCACTCACAAAGGCCGCGGGATACACATTTGAGACCCAAAAAAAAATCCGCTGCCGAGGACAGACCCAGACGGCGAAAAGCAAATCTAAATGGACCACCTGCGAACAATGGTTTTGCTTGCCCTGGTGTGGCAAAATATGTTAGGGCTGCGCAGCCACGGGAAATACTGCTTTCCTCACTAATCTTCGGACTCGAAGACAAGCCTTATTTTTATTATATATATTTTTTATATATATGTGTGTATATATGTATATATGTATGTATGTATGTGTGTATGTGTGTGTGTTTATACATAGGGTTATGGTTTGTAAAAAAATCATTCATAATTCACAATATCTGAAGTTTTTACTGCAAAATGACTGAAAACGAATGATAAGATTAAGATTAAAAATATGTGTTCTATTTTGTCGGCGCTATTTTGCTCGCGCTATTTTGTCAGCACTCTTTTGGTCGCGCTTTTTCGCCGGTGTCGGATCACCGTGATTGGTGTGCCATTGATTAATCATAAAGGGATACACAAAAATCGTTTAGTTTCTGCGGTATACGGTTAACAAGAGCTTAATGTGGCCAGGATAACGACCCACCACTTTTGCTTTTCCCCTCTGATGTTAGATCCCCCTTAAAGCTGGGTGGACTCAAAGGCTTTAAGAGATCCCAAAATTATAAATCACAGTCTTCACCAGGATTCGAACCGGGACCTTTGATTCCGAATCCAAGCGCTTTATCATTCAGCCACAGCGCCTAACTGTAGTAGTAGTAGTATGAATGTGTTTCAGATTCTCTGTCACTGCCTGGATTGAGATTCAACCAAAGGAAAACACAATTCACAAAATTCATTGAATGTTCCCTTAAGTTTGCCCTCTGCTTGGCACTGAGATTGCCTACTGAGATTGTCCACTGAAAATGCCCATTGAGATTGCCCACTGAGATTTCCCACTGAGATTGCCCATTGAGATTGCCCACTGTGATCGACCACTGAGATTGTCCACTGAAAATGCCCATTGAGATTGCCCACTGAGATTTCCCACTGAGATTGCCCATTGAGATTGCCCACTGTGATCGACCACTGAGATTGTCCACTGAAAATGCCCATTGAGATTGCCCACTGAGATTTCCCACTGAGATTGCCCATTGAGATTGCCCACTGTGATTGCCCACTGAGATTCTGATGATAAGGCAGCTCTGAAACAGTACCTCCATCTGACAGACAAGTAGAATCTTCCTAGGAATGTTCAGGGTCAGAAAATGCTACAAAATATCAACACATCTTCGGTTGTTATCACAATTGTGAATATAGTACTTTTATTTCACTTCCCCTGTGGTTTCATGTCCGAGCTAAGGTTTTCATGTCAGAGCTAAGGTTTTCATGTCCGAGCTAAGGTTTTCATGTCCGAGCTAAGGTTTTCATGTCAGAATTAAAGATATCCTGCACCCACTAAACCACTGTTACATCAGATCTGAACGAAGCGGTCGTCTCCTTTCCATTAGGACTGAAACGGAAAGGTTTAAAAACTCCTTTATCCCACTTTCAGAGTGTTACAAGGTCATTTGTCGTCATCGAGAAGTACATAGAAGTCTAATGCAGCGGTTCTCAACCTTTTGAGATTCAAGGACCACTTAAAAATGTGTGTCTCAGTCACGGACCACTACTAAAAGTTTTGCCACTGGCGCACTAGAAATTTATATAGTTTTATAAAAAAAAATATTAAGTTGATATTTATGAATCATTTATTATATATTTTAATAAATGTTTCAACCTTTTCATCCTTTTGTAATGAACGAATATCAGTCTTACTGCTAACAACAGTTAGGATTAGAAACAATGCTACATTTAATTTTAGTGCGAGCCTTGAGCTTGCAAATTTGAGCACAGCTTGTCCAAACGAGGTGTAATGCTTGAAAGACTCAGTCGGAGTTCATCTTCGACTTCAAGCCGTGAACGATATTTTGTTTTAATTGTAACCAGTGCAGAAAATCCACATTCACAAAGATATGATGTTGCAAAGGGTAAAATTATTTTGAAAGCTTTCTGAGACAGTTCTGGATACTCATGCGAAGCTTGTGTCCAAAACTTCATCAAGCTCACTCTCGGATGCATCATCTTTAACGTAGTATCACTGGTCAGTTCAATGAATTGGTTTAATTCCGATGGTGGTAAATTTAATGAATCAATGTGTGCAAGAAACGGACTGGAAACACACGAAAAACTCTCAACGTTCAAATCACCAAAGTAGAAGTTAAATTGATCCAGCAATGATTGAACATGTTCATAAATCAATTTCACCAACTCGGGCTTGTTGATTTCAGCATTTTCTGGTTTCTCGGTGAATTCATGCAATTGATCGAACATTTCAAAGTTACCTTGAAATAATCTTGTCTTCCACAGAGCAAGTTTTTTCGTAAAAGCAGACACTTTATCACTGAGGGTAATTAAGTTTGTGTGCTTCCATTGCAGAGATGAATTGAGTTTATTCAGCTGTTCAAAAATGTCGGCCAAGTAAGCCAGAACAGCATGAATTTTCATTCAAATGAACAACAAGCTGTGAATTTTTACTAACAAGAAACTCTCGCACAGCATCACGTAATTCAAACAGTCTGTTAAACACTTTTCCCCTTGATAACCAGCGAACTTCAGTGTGCATCAGTAACTGCTCATGATCAAAATCCATATTCGAACATAATGAAGCAAAGAGACGAGAATTCAATGGATGAGCCTTGATGAAATTAACAATTTTTATGGCCTAATCAAAAATAGATTCCAAGTCCGCGTTCATTCTTTTACTCGCAAGACTTTCCCGATGAATCATACAGTGCGTAAATGTGGTAGTTGGCACATTAGAACGCACACGTTCCCACAAGCCTGTTCGTTTTCCAGTAATTGCTGCAGCACCATCCGTGCACACTCCGATACACCAGGACCATTCGATGCCATTGGCTGCCATAAAATTATCAAGGATAGCAAAAAGTTCTGCACTTGTTATGTGACCTGGACAAGCTTTACAAAACAAAAAATCTTCTTCAACTTCATCCATCCAGATATATCTGACATAAGCCATTAATTGTGCCTGGCCGGAAACATCCGTTGATTCGTCCAACTGAATAGCAAATTGTTTAGAATCTTGCAGCCTTGAAATCAACTGTTCTTCAACGTCAGCTGCCGCCAAAGCTATACGTCGTTGAATTGTGTCGTTTGAAAGTGGAATTGTTTTCAGTTTACTTGCCAAGGCATCACCAAACATCTCTCGACACATATCTATAGCAGCAGGCATTATCAGAGTTTCTGCAATTGTGTGAGGCTTTTTGGCCTGTGCAACTCGGATAGCCACTAAAAATGATGCTCTTAAAGCTTTCTCATTGACTTTAGTTGCTTGGAGTATGCAAGACTTCTGAATACCAAGTGAATGTTTCTTGCGCATAAAATATTCCAATGGTTTCTCCGAGCAGTCAGTATGATTCGTTTTAAGATGTCTTCGGAGTTTCGCAGGTTTCATCGCTTCATTTGCAAGAATTTGTGAACATATTACACACTGTGGTCTGGGTTGATAATTTACTAAGACGCATATAAACCCAAAGCGCAGATTCTTTTCATCATACCGTCGTATGGGAGTTCGTCTTTTTTTCTCCGGAACTGCATTTGATTCACACTCAGGTTGTGAAGATGAGTCAGAGAAAACATCATCGTTGTCCTTATGTTCGGTTGCTTTCTTTATTAAAAATGTATCCATGTGTTCAATCAATTTAATTATTTTGATTCGTTTTCAAATAAAAAAGCGTATTTTTGAATGTCAATATAAACGGGAAGACGCCAGGGCCCATCTGATTTCGGTGTAACTAAAACTTAGAGTAAACATAAAATCGAAACGCACTTTCGCGCTATCGCCATCTAGCGATTTAAAATCAATAATTTTAAAACTGACTTCATATATTCTTTTTCATGTCTTTAATTCTATTATTTTTCATATTTTTTATTTTTTAAAAAGCATGCAATTCGGGTTTTGCTCGCGGACCACCAGGCAAATGTCCGCGGACCACTAGTAGGCCGCGGACCACAGGTTGAGAACCGCTGGCCTAATGGACCTCATTCACCAATCGTAAACAAACAACTTTAAGCCACGTGATTCTCTATCTCTTCTATACAAATTACGATCTAATTTTAATACACAGCGGCTTTCACGTTACAGTTTTTTTCGTTGTTTTATCAATATTATCACGTGACTAAATGTTTTTTGTTTACGATTGGTGAATGAGGTCCATTCATAAAGCGCTGGCTGTGAGTGTGTATGTGTTTCGTGTGTGAATGTTGTTCGTATTTGAATCTATATTGTTATTGTACAGTAGGTACGCTGAGGTTGTCAATTGTAGTCAAACTGAATTTCCATTTGATTGGACCAATCAAAATTATCTTATCTTAGATGAGACATTTACTTGCTTCAATCGAATAGTTTACGTTTCTTGTTGGTAGAATCCTTATTGAGCGAAATATCATTGAGCAATTTAAGAATAAAGTAATTTAAAAGTAAAGTAAGTCTTATCCAATAAATATTCTGTATGTCTACAATACAGTCCAGCGCTTGTAAAGAAGTCACGGAATCAGCCCTAAACATGGTATCCTTACAGATTACAACTCTTAGACTGAGCGAGCTTTAAACGTGACACAGTTCTTGCCAAAAAACGAGGCAAGTTTCTTTGGATGGAATGGGGCCCTTCACCGCCAATCTCTCTCTCTCTCCTTGATCCATTTGCTTTCAGCCTGATGTATTCTAATTCCACACAAAACATCACATCACAAGTTCAATTCAGTTGATGTATGTATACATCTTAAGACGGCTAACGTAGATGTAGCTTTAGTGTCGTGACATGATACAAGTCTTGCACCTTTAGCGCACACTTCCATTTCTGGGCACAAAAATCTAGGCTCTTTCATAGCAGAGCGCACCAGAGAAATCAGTTTCTTGTATAAAGGAAACGTCTTTTACTTGATTCTTAAAAAAAAAAAAAAACTTCCTTGTCACCATGGAGATTAAGACGCAAAGACCCAAGGGATCCTTGGGATAACCTTGACATTTGGTTGTCGTCTATCAGTCTCGTTGATGAACCAGATTAGTTTAAAGTAGCATTTAGATGTCCAGTTTCTAGAGGCAAAGGAAGCGTGGTGCGAAGAGGCTGCGCCCAGAACCGCATGACTCATTGGGACTCACAGACATTTAGACGTTTTGTACTATTACATATAAAAATAGATTATACTCTGTTTTTGTAAATATACTGATGCGTACTGGAAGACTTTGATTTCTCACTCTACCTACCATGGGCGTAGCCGGGGGGTGGGGTTCAACCCCCTCCTCGAAATGAAATCCCCCCCCCAGATTTATCAAGATTGGTCAAACGGTTTTGATTTCTATGGAGGAAATACATACATACATACATACATACATACATGCATACATGCATGCATACATACATACATACATACATGCATACTTGCATACATACATACATACTTACTTACATGCACACATACATACATACATACATACATACATACATACATACATACATACATACATACATACATACATACATACATACATACATACATTCATTCATACTTACATATTTATCTGAGCATTAAAAATAAAAAACTTTATAGAATCCTAAATGCTGCTGGTAAAATCATTGGCAAAAAACAAAACCCCATTTGGGCAGTTGTTTGAGACAAACATCTATAAAAAAGCTAACAATAAAGAATCCCCCTTTGTGTCCGGATTTTGTGATTTTACCATCACAAAAGAGATACAAGACATCGATAGCAAAGACAAACAGACACAAACACTCTTTTGTTCCCCTATCAATTAGATTATTAAATAAGAACAATCTGGTATAAACTTTGTCACATGTAAATTATGAGTGCGTCTGGTGTGAATGTACATTTTGGTTTCTTATAGTTATAATGTTTTTTGTTTGGTGTAATGCACAAATTGTAAGACAAATTTCCATACGGACAATAAAGATTATTATTTTTATTATTATAATTATTATTATTATTATTATTACATACATACATACATACATAGTTACATACATACATACATACATACATACATACATACATACATACATACATACATACACCTCACATTCTACTTTATAATATATATATATATATACTTTAAATTAGTTTTTTTTATTAATCGATTTTTCAGTTTGGTTTTCAAAAAACTAGTTCCAGTGTAAATTTCAATGACGTTATTCTCCAGTGTGGATAGATGTAAACATATTTCTACACTCTCACATTTGTTCGTACTGGAGAAAAAGCTCTGCGATTACTTCTTTAATTGATCAGATGTTCGTAGTTACTAGCGGACATTAAATATGCATATAATTAGCCTCGATTATCTCTAAGGTTCTAAACTAAGCATCCGTCGTACTCAGGTATGTACTCCAACTAAAAATACAAAAAACTCAATTACAAACAGGTAATATAATTTGTAGAAATGTAATCGATTTCTGCTTTATGATTAAATAATACAGTGAACACACATTTTACATGTTCACAATAAAACAAATTAGGATAAGTCTTACTTTTGTATGGTAGAGATCGCATGCATAAGGAATACTACTGAGTCTAATAGAAACAAGAAAAACATTTTAAACATACATTAAAAAAAAAACAAAGCTTATTTTAAATTTGTATCAATTAGTTTGGATCAGTCATGTAATTAAATTTGTAATAGATCTAGACCAACAACAATAATTCTGTGCGTTTAATAACATTTTTTACTAATTACTAAATAAATCTCTCAGGAACGACCTAAATCCATGCATCCCCTTTCCAGTCTGCTAGTGGAGTACTGAAGACTAGAGAAGATTGCATATATTGTTGCTTTCAATTTACAGCGGTGACCTATACAGGAGGCTAATTCAGCTTATACACCGATTCAGTCAGGAACAATTTTTTTCCCTTTTCGAGATACTAAAAAAATTAATTAGTTACCAATTGTTAATTTACTTATTGGTAATTTTTTTTATTGATTCCTGTGTTGTCAGGTAAAATAAATTATTGTGCACAATTTTAGCGTGATCCGAGAGTGGGCGCTGGAGACAAAACGTTGACAAACCCTTTACCAGACGGACAGACAGAATTGATATAAGCGTTGTACAAATAAGAAGAAGAAAGATACAATATAATTTTTTGTCTCCCTGAGCCCCATAGATTGATGACTGGACTTAAAGGTACATCTTATCTTATCTTATATAATACAGACGTTACTTCAAAAAAGAAGATGATTACGTCCTACGCGTCATGCATTTAGTCATGCATATTAACCAATGACTTAAATTCTGCCAAGTCACTGGTTTTCTGGCTAGCTCAGGCAACCCATTCCATGCTCTAATAGCACTAGGGAAGAAGGAGTATTTGTACAAATTTGTCCTAGCATATGGGACGAGGAATGTGCCTTTATTTTATGTCTTTCAGAGTATTTTATTAGATTTTGTTTTTGTATTTGAAGATTATGGTTCAGTGTTTTATGTATAATTGCTACTTTACTTTTGAGTCTTCTGTCCTGAAGGCTTCCTAAATTTAGTGATTTTACTAATGATGTTACTCTAGTCAAATGTGAATATTTGTTTGTTATGAATCTCACTGCTCTATTTTGTGTTTGTTCCAGTTTCTTAATGTTTTCTTGAGTTGAGGGGTCCCACACGGTGGATGCATATTCTATTATTGGCCTAACCAAGGTTAAATAACATTTTAGTTTTATGTTCTTATTTGATTTATAAAAATTTCTTTTATAATAATTGATTAGAAAATATATGTTGTGATCTTTCCATGATTTGAATACAATAAGTTATTATGAAGCACGAATATAAGAGAGATGTACTAGCTCGATAGGATAATGTTCAATTTTCAAAATAAAAGTTTCAAACTATTTTGCACTGTCATGACAGACCTGTCATTGAAAGATTCTATTCAAGACACACACACACACAAAAGTGGACAGATCATGTGTGGCGCCCCAACAGTTGAACAAAGTGAAGGTTAAGGTGAACTATTCTAGGAACTGAGCTATGGTCTACACCAGGGGTGGGCAAATTACGACCCGCGGCCACATGTGGCCCGCCGTAGTGTTTTATGCTGCCCGCCGACACCTATAGGAATCAGGTATGCCCATGGTATATACATATAAAATGCAAATATTAAAAATAATATCTATATATATTATTGAAACTGTCTTATAAAAAGTTTCAAGTAAACGAAGATTATGCTTTTTGGCTATACATCAATACACTCAATTCAAAACACTATCTTTGAGTGTTGGGTAGGCTTGGAACAAGATGGCAAGTGCAACAACTGATGCAACTCAATCTTCCACTGAGAAAAATTTTTATTTTTTTTAAATATCCCTACCATAAACTCTAAACAGGAAAGTTTGTATAAAGCTGCATAAAATTTCATCCAATCTATAATCAGTAATGAAACTATAAAAGCTAGGGATGTTAACCACGGGTAGTTCCGATTAATGAACAAAATAATCTAATGGTTATCTATCAATCTTGGCATGGGAAAGGCAATTGAGAAGAATATAAAATCTCAAGGAAGAAATTGTTATATTACTTGAAGGACATTGACTGTGACCTTGATACCAATATTTCTAATGAAGAGTGAAAGACAGATTTCATGTCTTTTATAACTGCTATTGCAATTGGTTGTTTATATATGAAATTTAAATGCATATTAAATCTTTTCAAACAAGACTTTCCCATTTCTACAGGCAAGCAAAAGAAAATAGTTTTGTCATTTTTCTTTGCTGAAAGGTGAAACTATTTTTAGTGAAATAATTAAAAGTACAACACTTATTAAGATTCCTTAATTGTGCAATTTATAAAAGCAAATTTTAAGACGTCAAGAACCAGTTTTCAATATTATCAGCTCACCATTTATCGCAGAAACTGATTCATCTCCAGAGGACATAGCTCCAAGCAAAGAGAAGTTCCAGTCAGCACTACCACGAGAGTGTTATGGCTGCCAGAAGCTGTATTTTCAAAATTAAAATAAACTTTGCTACTGTTTACACTATTTGGGTACACAAACATCAGTTCTTCCTTCCTCTTCTTCGTTCTCATTTTACATGTTGGAGGGTTCAGATCAGTAATTCTATATCTGAGATGAACCGCGCAGTGGCTTCCAGATCAGGCAGCTCTCCGAATAGTCTTTGGAGAGTCTTGTTCGGGTCTCTTGATTAAGTATGCACCATTGAAGGACATGGTCAGCATTCTCTGGTGATGCTCCATAAGGGCAGGTTTCCCTCGTCCCGACATTTAATTTCCGGAACCTATATTATTGTCTCATTCAGTGAGCAAACATTTTTTTGTGGAAACTAAACAAGTATAATCACTGGTCAATGTTGACTGACTGTAATTTGACAGCAGTCAAAAGGATAACAACATAGTAAGCTAGTTTCACAGTTCCGGAACGATATGCACGAGTGTCAAAAGTAAAACACTGCACATAAAGTACAACTGTATATTTGTGGGGATATTGTGATATAAAAAGACAACAGAAATTTAAAAAAATGGTAAAATTGGTTTCAAACATTACTAACTCTTGTTGTAATGTTTCAACGCGGTGTGTGAAAACAAAAAAGAAAGAAACGTGACTATAATACAGTGTAAATATGAATAAAAAGACATGCTACACAGTTGCTAGAGTATCTTTCTAAGATATATACATATATGCGGCCCGCCATTCCCAAACTTTTTTTAATGCGGCTCTCGATGCAAAAAGGTTGCCCACCCCTGGTCTACACGATTTATATACCTATGTATGTACTTATGTATATATAAGTATAGATAGATAGATAGATAGATAGATAGATAGATAGATAGATAGATAGATAGATAGATAGAAGTACGGATGGACAGACGGACGAATGGATGGATGGAGGACATACTCACAGACAAACAAACAAGCAGATACCTAGTGAGAAAGAGAAAGAGAGAGAGTGAGAAAAACAATGTGACATGTAAAAACGCGTTACATTGTAAAAAAAAAAATAACTAAAATATTTGTTTTCACAATTTGATTCAGTTATAAAGAAAGCGGAAGCTCCAGAAAAAGTCACTCTTAAAATAATACAAGCTAACCTTATAGAATGGTGATCACCGTTCTTTTGACTAAACCGTGTGTCTTATACTCTCTAAAACAACATTTTTATGTCCCACGGAACCACTTGTTCTTACTTCCACCAAAACGTGGGCCGCATAATTTGATTTCCCTTTTCAATCTAGCCGACCATTTCCGGACTATCTGTGTTTATCCCGGACCCAATCGCTTCCACGACCAGCGGAGTCCCCACAATCTAGTGACAGGCAGGGACGCTCACTCCAAGCTTTAATCTAATTCGGTTTCCAGGATTGCATCCCTTGTACGATGGCTTCTTTCTTACCACCCCCGTGTCCTTGTCCTCTCCTTTCCCTCCTCATCTCGGCCCCGTGACCTATTAAGTAAGAAACAATAAACACCCATTGAGCATTACCGTAGCCACGGAGTCAAAGTCTGATTTCATTAGTGGGACTAAGTGGGGAGTAGAATCCAATTGAAACTGACAGCGAGATCGCACCGGCCTGGATTTGCCGCAGATTAAGGCATCCGGGAGGATCCGGGGGGAAAAGTTAGTGGAAGTAAAAACTGTTATGGCTGTGGGCAGATCTTGGCAAATCTCGCCAAGCTTTTAAACGAGATTAAAGACTTCACGTGCGGCTCTTGCACAAACATCAGTCCCACTTCCGGTTACTTCTGGCTTCTACTCCATTCTTTTTTTAAGTTCTTCTTGAAGGACGTTAAAAGGTCAAGAGATGATATGACTAGTCGCTCCCCACCCCACCACATTGTAACTTTACGCTAAAACTCAACAGCTATAAGGTTTTGGAGCGCGACGGTTGAGCGGGAAAGCGCTATGCTTCAAAACCGGGGGTCCCTGGTTCGAATCCTGTTGAAGACTGGGATTTTTTATTTCGGGATCTATGGGCGACTTTGAATCCACCCAGCTCTAATTGTTACCTGATATTAGTTGGGGAAAAGTAAAGGCGGTTGGTCGTTGTGCTGGCCACATGACACCCTCGTTAAACGTAGGCCACAGAAACAGATGACCTTGTCGTGCGCGCTTGTAGTTTTTCTTTGCATTTATTATTGGTGTTTTAGGGTATAGGAAGTAGTTTCTTTTAAGTGAGTTTTGTTGTCTAGAATATTGTGTGTGTGTGTTTACGTCATCCTTAGTTTCCGCAAGAGAGAGAGAGTTGCTTTTGTGAGCTTGGTAGCTGGTTTTTTTGGTTCCCCTTGTAAGGGTACGTAAGTACATAGTTTTATTAAGTAAGCTGATCTTTCGGTACGGGTGTCGCTATTGAAAAAGTTCTTTCTTGTAGCGGCAGCGCTAGATCTAGGTTCTCTTTTCGTTTCAGGGTGTTAGGTTTGGGCTATGGGAAAGGTGTCGTCTTTCTGCCCTTGGAGTTGTGTAGCAACTATCGGTGTTGAGGTGTAGGGAGTTGAGCTTCTGTTGGGCGCCGAGATGAGTGTGAAGGTGTGTTACGGAAACCTGTTGGTGTGATATTAGACTAATTAGTATCAAATGCTAACTTCAAGGATATTGATGTACATGCAAATATGTTTGAAACTTACAATTACGTTTAATTAAATATTGTTCCTGTTGACAACTGTTGTTATTCACTAAATGTTCAGTTGAATAACTGTTATGCAATGTTTGTAGTTTACATGCTATTATCTTTAGGTTCTTGTGTTACTCTGTTCAGGCTGGGAATACGGGACCGTAATATCATATCATACCCTAGCTAATCTGAAATCCCACCCTGACAGAAATGGGGGCTCGTCCAAACAATATGTAAATGTCAACTTTGTGACCTCTGTGTCCTTGATTTGACCGTTAGAACCATCATAAGATATATAACAAATATGTAATATTTATGTATTAAATAAAATTAAATACATTTAAGCCGTTTGAGCGGTCTGATGATTTATGTACAGCACACGATATATTCGTTGGGCATCCCTTGTATTGTGCCTAATGTGAGTAGTTCCTATTTGTTCGGTAAACTTAGAGTGTGTAATTACTCTTTGAAACTATTGTAACTTGTTTTTGCATTTATTGTCACCAACGCCTGAATCCTCTGACTCTGAGCGGCAACGTGTGAGTGGATCGAGTGCCTGTCGACGGGATCGACCTGAATCTGTGCGGTTTGTTGGCTGGTGTACCGGAACCGTCCTGAAGTTAGAACCGTTGGTCTGTTCCAGTGGCTGTGGTTGCCTGTGGCTTTTCTCTTCTGCGGAGCCTGGAGTGAGGCGATTCCTTCCGACGCGGGATACTGAGCAGATAAGTCCTTGGCCCTGTTTTTGTCGATGCGCCCGTGATTTCAGTTCGCCCGTTTTAATTAAGTAATGATATATATTCTGTTTCTCTCTATGATCTGACTTTGGGTTTTGTTAGTGATAGTTAGACTGTAATTATTAATTAAGGCTTAATAGTCTATGTAATGGAGACGAGGTTGACTCTAACCGCCCAGTTCATCAGTGATGGCCGTGCTCTCGGGTATGATGGTGAGAGGTTGGAGAGGTATGTGGCAGAGCAGAAGGTTTGACTACGAGAGAGCCAAGAAGGAGGAGTTTGAACGTAAGAAGGAGGAGTTTGAACGAGAGACGGCTAGGCTTGAGCGAGAAGAGAGGTTGAGAAAAGAGGCGAAGGCAGAGGAAGAGAGGTTGAGAAAAGAGGCGAAGGCTGAGGAGAAAGCCAGACTTGAGCGAGAAGAGAGGTTGAGAAAAGAGGCGAAGGCAGAGGAAGAGAGGTTGAGAAAAGAGGCGAAGGCTGAGGAGGAAGCCAGACTTGAGCGAGAAGAGAGGTTGAGAAAAGAGGCGAAGGCAGAGGAAGAGAGGTTGAGAAAAGAGGCGAAGGCTGAGGAGGCCGCTAGACATGAAAGGGAGGAGAAGTCTAGGCGTGAGGAACACGAGAGGTGGAAGGAGAGAGAGGCTAGAGAGGAGCTCAAGAGAAAAGATGAACTGGAGTTGGCACGGCTTAAAGAGAAATCGGCGCCAGAGGCAGGTGCAGTGGTAGGTCAGGCAGTTGAGGTGCGACAAAAGAGTGTCTTGGACAGGCTAGACAAGAACTTCCAAGGCATGAAGGAAGACGATGATCTTCTGGCGTACCTGACGCATTTTGAGGCCGTGGCAGCAAGGTGTAAGATTGAGAGTAAGGAGTGGTCCCTGCTATTGTCGTACAAGTTGACGACATCGCTCAAAAACTTTATGTTGAGGGACAGTCTGTTCCTTAGCGATAAGTATGAGGATGTCAAAACGGCACTTCTCCGCCACGCAGACATCAATGCGGAGACATGCCGCAAAAGGTTTCACCGGGTCAAACCACGGCAGAATGACTTCCGTGGGTATGTGACCGAATTGAGGACCGCACTTGACAACTGGTGCAAAATGGCTGAGGTAGGAAAGTCAGCAGATGAGATCAAAGATCTCTTCATTAAAGACAGGATACTTGAAAATGTTTCAGGGGAGGTCTATCGACAACTTGTTCTAAACAAGCAAAATACTGTGGAGAACATGCTAGACATCATAGAGGGGTTTAAAGTCGCGAATTCGGGGGCGTCGCTTGCTAAAGAAGAAAGTGTTTATGTGGCGGCGGCGTGTGGAGAAGCAGTGAATCGTGGCGCGGCCGTTGAAAGAAAAGTGATTGTTTGCTTCGGGTGTGGCATGAAGGGCCACAAGTCAATTGAATGCCCTCAACGTTCGCCGGTAGCGAACTCCACCCCTGTTACTGATGGAAGGTGTAAAAAAGCACCCGCAATCCCTGCAAATTCTCCTCCAAATAGAAATGTTTCATTGGGCGCTATCGGAGACAATTTGATGGTAGTGGGCGCAGAATCCGCGGCACGAGCACGAGGCGACAAAGTTATGACGTGGAGGGGCGTCCTCCTGATAACAACTACGGAAGGTCAAGGGATACAGGGGCGTACACACCGAGACCCAACTATAATAACAGAACCTTTGGCCCACCGATTAGATACAGGTGACTGAGTGGTCCACATGATGTGCAAAACTGTTGCAATTGTTCCTTAGGAAAGGGTCTTGATTGTTTTTCCCCTTGTAAAAAAGAAACATTATCTTATGTGGATAAATCGTTGCGTGACAGATCGGTAGGCAAGTTAAAGTTTGAAAGTGGTAGAGTAAATGGCAAAGTTGTGTCTGTGTTGAAAGATTCTGGTTCAAGCGTGATAGGTATTAGGAGCTCGTTAGTTGGAAAGAATGATATGATTCCTGGAAGTTACAGGTTGAAACTTGTTGATGGGACTGTGAGAGATTACCCGTTGGCGTGTGTTTACGTTGAGACTGAATATATTATCGGTAAGTTTGTAGTAGCATGTTTTAGAGATCCAGTAGCAGACTTAATTATTGGGAATGTAGATTTGAACGGTGGCAGTCAACTTGGTTGTGCTGCTGTAACTAGGGCGATGACAGAGAGAGAAAATGATGACAGTGTTACGAATGACAGTGGAGTGCTGGAAGATTGTTGTGAGGTTTTAGGAACGAGCGATGACTTTTTACGGGAGCAATTAAGTGATCCGTCATTGAAAGATCTTTGGGAGCGGCAGGTGGATAACTGTGTGGACAATAAGAAGAATGGATGTGTAGAATTTAAAGTATTTGATAGATTGTTGTATAGGGTATTTAAGGGAGAATGTGGTGAAGAAGAGAGACAGTTGGTTGTACCGTCGTCTAAGAGGGAGCTTGTGCTAAGAACGGCGCATGAGAGTATGTTAGCGGGTCACTTTTCAATAAGGAAAACGAAAGGCAAGATTTATAAATATTTTTTTTGGCAAGGACTAGACAGAGATGTGAAAGAGTTTGTAAAATCTTGTGATGTATGTCAGAAAGCTAGAACGCCGCGTCGTTGTGACAGAGTGGAACTGGGTCGTATGAATGTGATTTCCACCCCATTTTTTAAGGTGGCCATTGACATTGTTGGTCCATTGGAGGTAACAGAAAATAAAAATAGGTTCATTCTAACCTTGGTGGATATTGCTACAAGATGGCCGGAGGCTATCCCACTACGTAATATAAATACAGAGACGGTAATCGAGGCACTAACCACCATATTTAGCCGAATCGGACTGCCGTGTGAAATATTGTCGGACCAGGGGGGTCAGTTTACCTCCGAACTGTATAACCAGGTGTGTGAGTTCTTCTCAATTAAACCGGTGCACTCCACTGTGTTTCACCCCTCTTCGAATGGTCAAATTGAGAGGCTAAATGGAACTTTAAAGTTGTTCCTTAGGAAGGTTACCCAACATAGCCCACGGGACTGGGATAGAAAGATAACAGCTGCATTATTTGCATTTAGGGAAGTTCCTAATGAGACAACGGGTGTGTCTCCGTTTCAGCTTGTTTATGGTAGGCAAATGAGGGGTCCGTTGTCTATTTTAAAACAAGTTTTTACAAATGAAGAGAAAGACACCGGGTATAAAAATGTATTTAGCTACCTATTGGACTTAAAAGAAAGGTTGTCTGTAGTGACCGCTATTGCTAGTGAGAATGATCAAGTAAATAAAAGAAAATATAAAGTCCAGTATGACAAGTATTCATCCAATCGGGACATAGAGGCGGGAGATTGTGTGTTGGTTTTAAAACCACAAAGAGATAATAAGTTGTCTGTATTTTGGCAGGGCCCGTATAAGGTTGTCCAAAAAATTTCTAAGTTTAACTTTGTTGTACAGAAGGATGAGAGGCTGAAAATGTACCATATTAATAGGCTTATGAAGTACCATTGTCGAGTAGGGAAAGTAGATGGTGTAGTTAGTAATAATTCTAGTGGCGATAAAAATGGGTTTTTATCAGCCAATATGGTGTCTGTCGTGAGCGACGAAGACGTAGATGCTGAAGGGTTGTCCAAGGAAGATGCTCTGCCAAACATTCCAACGTTGGAAGTTAGCCAGAAGTTAGACGGGAGTATCTTGGCGCAGGTCAAAATAAACCCCGATCTTAGTTATGTACAGAGAAATCAGGTTGGTGATATTCTAAATGAGTTTAGGGATATCATTTCAGATTCGCCCGGTAGAGCAAAGGTAGAGAAATTTTCTATTACGTTAACAGATACAAAGCCTATTGCACTAAAGCCATACGCGGTTCCCATACACATGAGAGATAAAGTTAAGCAAGAAGTTGACAGTATGCTTGAATTGGGAATAATAGGTCCCACGAACTCGCCATATGCAGCCCCGGTTGTCATTATTAAAAAGAAGGATGGGTCGTTAAGACCATGTATAGATTTTAGAAAACTTAATAATGTAACTCAGATCCCTGCTGAGGTGATACCCGAGCAGGAGGAGTTGTTTAACAAATTGCATAAGGCCAAATATTTTACCTTGGTTGATCTTACTAAAGGTTATTGGCAGATTCCCATTAGTGAGGAAAGTAAACCATACACAGCTTTTCGTGTATTGGGGGAACATTATATGTTTCATTATTTACCTTTTGGGTTAAGTGGGGCCCCAAATCATTTCAATAGGGTCGTTAAACGTATGTTGCAAGGGTTGCAAAACGTTTTATTTTATTTTGATGACATATGTATCTTCAGTGAAGATTGGGATACACATCTGAAAAGTGTCCGTAATGTTTTCGGCGCTCTTAGGGAAAATGGTTTTACGTTAAAGCCAGCCAAATTAGAAGTGGGGTTCACTAGTGTTAAGTTTCTCGGACATAATGTAGGGCAGGGGGTTGTTAAACCTGATCCTAGTAATGTTAAGAAAATTCTAGAGTTTAAAACGCCCACAACAAAAAAAGAGATTCGTAGTCTCATTGGGTTGGTGAATTATTACAGCAGGTTCATACCGAGATTCTCTGATCTGGTTTACCCTTTTACTGATTTATTGTGTCGGGGTCGGTCTGTTAAGGTGCACTGGAATCGTGAGTGCGCGGAGGCTTTAAGCAGGGTGCAGGCGTATCTGTGTAGGTACCCCATTCTTCGTTTGCCTGATCCTTCATTGCCATTTGTTCTTCAGACCGATGCTTCTGACAAAGGAATCTCCGGTATACTGAGTCAGTGCGTGAATGGTGTTTTGCATCCCGTCAAGTATGTGAGTCGCAAGTTATTGCCTCGGGAGCAGAGGTATTCCATCATCGAGAGAGAAGGTTTGGCTATCGTATTTGCCATTAGAAAACTGGACAGATACCTGCGTGGAAATACGTTTCACCTTCAGACGGACCACAAGGCCTTGGCTTACCTTCGGAGCACGAACTTTACGAACCACCGAGTTACGAGGTGGGCTCTGATGCTTCAGGACTACACCTTCGACGTGTGTCACATAAAAGGAGAGGACAATATACTTGCAGACTTGTGCTCAAGACTGGTGTGATTCGCACAAAAAGACTATTTTATTATAGCTATTGCTTGATTTGTATGTATATATCTATGTAATATGTACTGCTTGTTTTTTAGTATGCATTGCAATGTTATAATAGTTGTATGATGGATGTTGTTCTTTGAGACATCATCTATTTGAATAATTATGTCAGTTTGACTTTATGAAGGTTGTATTCTTCGGTTTCAGTTTTGGGCAATGTTTCCTAATTCCTTTTGCTGTCTATATACTTCAGTTTTCAATTTCTTTTTTTTTGAAGACTGGACTTGTCTTCGCAAGATCCAGTTAGGGGGAGAGGGGGGATGTCGTGCGCGCTTGTAGTTTTTCTTTGCATTTATTATTGGTGTTTTAGGGTATAGGAAGTAGTTTCTTTTAAGTGAGTTTTGTTGTCTAGAATATTGTGTGTGTGTGTTTACGTCATCCTTAGTTTCCGCAAGAGAGAGAGAGTTGCTTTTGTGAGCTTGGTAGCTGGTTTTTTTGGTTCCCCTTGTAAGGGTACGTAAGTACATAGTTTTATTAAGTAAGCTGATCTTTCGGTACGGGTGTCGCTATTGAAAAAGTTCTTTCTTGTAGCGGCAGCGCTAGATCTAGGTTCTCTTTTCGTTTCAGGGTGTTAGGTTTGGGCTATGGGAAAGGTGTCGTCTTTCTGCCCTTGGAGTTGTGTAGCAACTATCGGTGTTGAGGTGTAGGGAGTTGAGCTTCTGTTGGGCGCCGAGATGAGTGTGAAGGTGTGTTACGGAAACCTGTTGGGTGTGATATTAGACTAATTAGTATCAAATGCTAACTTCAAGGATATTGATGTACATGCAAATATGTTTGAAACTTACAATTACGTTTAATTAAATATTGTTCCTGTTGACAACTGTTGTTATTCACTAAATGTTCAGTTGAATAACTGTTATGCAATGTTTGTAGTTTACATGCTATTATCTTTAGGTTCTTGTGTTACTCTGTTCAGGCTGGGAATACGGGACCGTAATATCATATCATACCCCTAGCTAATCTGAAATCCCACCCTGACAACCTTTACATCATCTGCCCTATACACTACAAGTTTTGAAAGGGGAACTTTACTACTTTTACTATAAGGTTTAACTGTTTGATAGGCCTACTCCCTTCTAGGCACAGAAATCGTATTTCTAAATAAGAAATATGTCTAGTTGCTATATGACAAGGATATTTCCATGCACTAGTTTTGAATACCGCCCACTTACTCCACAAGTAGTACTGTTGGTTAATATTTTGAAATTTAAAGTTAAACATGCATTATAAAAAACACAATCTCACCAAAAATTGTCACCCCACTCGCGTTTTTCTCGCAAAGGAAAACTAAAATTCAGAATTAACATATCAAAAATATCTAGTATTACAATTTGTGGCTTTTGACTTATTTTCAAATATTGCGCCTTTAAAGATTACTTATGCACTCTTTAAGATACTTTAATAGTTCGGAGAAAAGGAATATAAGCTCAATTTGATAGGTACTTTCAATTAAAAACAAGTCACTTTTAAGTATTGATCCAAAAAAATTTATTTAATTTCCTAAATCATTTTTTTTTTATTACAGTTTTTTTTCGTTGTATACCTATTTACAAATTGAAGAAAGTTTGACGTATCGCAAGCTAGGACTTGGCAGGAGGATTGTTCTAATATATGGTATTGATGCCTCTACCCTCCAGATTGGGCGTGGTCTTTCTGAATGCAGAATGTAACCAAATCTGATTTAGGTATTACAAGTCATGCTTTGAAATATTTACTTTAACTTATTGAGCAAAGAATAAAAAATGAAATGAATTCTGAGCGCTTTGAAAACATCACTGTCTGCAACCACTCCTACTGAGAAGGAATGAAGAATAGCACAGGTTGAGGTTGAGTCAATCTTAGATCAAGTACGCTAAATTAGACGTCACTGTTTCCAACTAAAAAACAACCAAAGTATAAAAAAAAACCAATAATTAAAAAAACCTTCTAAAAGGGGAAGAACTGCGTAATTACTAATATGTCTCTCAATGCTGCTAGATTTACCTCCCTTTTATATTCAAAACACAATTTATTAATTATCCCAAACTAATTTACTATTTGTTGTATTTAAAATTTTTTAAAATTATTATTGATTCATGTATTGTTTTCGACCATGATTAATTTGTTAATGACAATGAATAGTTTTTGCAAAATTTCAACTTGATCCGAGAATGAGAAGTGCGAGATTTGTACCCGTGCTCCACCAGACAGACAGACAGAGTGGATAGAAGCTTTGCTCAAAAGAACAGAGCTATAATGTCAATGTTACGATCATCAATAATGCTAGATGTTACAATCAAACTTGATGTCAAGATGTCACGTTGAAACACAATCAATGATCGTAATTGCCGAGGATCTTGAAATCGTCTCTAATTAGATGATCGTATAGAAGTAGCTAGATCTAGTTGATAATACGATCATTCAAAATGTTGCCAGTTGATAAGAGGATCATCTAGAAGTTGCCAATCGCTAAGTCGATCTAAGTATGTTACTATATTCAATGAAGAAACTTCTCTTCGTCTAAAACAATTACTTTAATTCAAAACTTGGAAAAGCTATTCACAAATAATTACAATGGTTAAATGTACTTGAAGAGAACAGAATAAATATAATTCTGTTAAATAAATGATCTACACAATAATGTAAAATATACGTCTGAATCCTAACACGTTCCGTACGACACTGACCAAAAATCTAGAATCTTTCCCCGGGTATAGCGTTGTCACGTGTCTAACATCCCCTCGTTGCAATGCCAACCAATAAATGCAGCTCAATGTACAATTATTAATACTTTAAACCAATCATATTTATTTCCAAACATGATCCTGCTGCGTGATAGAAAATTTCCCCGAGGTAGCTAAAATTCTGCCGACAAGCTAAATATAGACTGTTGCTAAATATAGATACAGTGTACGTGACAGTCAACAATATCTTAATACGTAGCAGTTGATTGTTTATATTAAATCTCATTAATTACCCAGAGTTAGCTGCCCGTTTGTTTTTGTAAGTAGTCTGAAGTCCCTTGACTAAAAGCCTAGTGCTTCCTTCGGTGACCAGACACCTCATCATACGAGACATTTCATCATTATAGTAATTCATCATTTAGGATTAGGGTTATGGTTAAGGTTAGGGTTAACTTGCTCAGTATGTTAATTACATAATTACACCTACATGTACTTATGTATGCAAAATGCACTTTATGCAATGATAAAATGTTATGGTTATGAAATGTTGCAATGATGAGATGTTATGGTTATGAAATGTTGCAATGATGAAATGTTATGGTTATGAAATGTTGCAATGATGAAATGTCTCGTATGATGAGATGTCAGGGAACCCCTCCCTTCACATTGAAATTATTTGGTGCTACCAGCAGGAGAGGAGGAGCTGTAGCTGAGTTGTAAAGCGCTTGGCTTCCAAACCGCGGGTCCCTGGCTCCAATTTTGTTGAAGACTAAGAATTTTTAATTCTGGGATCTTTAGGGCGCCTCTGTGTCCACACAGTTCTAATGAGTACCTGACATTAGGGAAAAGTAAAGGCGGTTGGTATTTGTGCTTGCCTAATGACATCCTTGTTATCGCATTGAGCGCAAGGTTTGAAAGGGGAACTTGACTTCAACTTGACTTCAAACTTTACAAAGAGAAGAGCTTAGAGAATATGATTCAGCAGCTCCACAAAGTGTCAGCAGCTCTACGAAGTGTACACAAATAATTAAATACCTTTGGAAAAGCACACCATATCATCAGGTTATGGAGCCAGGGAAGGGGGTTTGGGGTTCAACCCCCCCCCCCCGAAATGAAATCCCCCCCGCAGGGGGTGATCGGAATTTAGTGACAGATTTTTGCTTTGATTTTGTTTATTTTAGGTGAGATTTTAAGACTTAACTATCACTTGCCCTTGCACAGCGAAGGAGGTTTTGAGCCTAAAAAAACCCTACCAGGGTTTTTTAAGTTTAAAACCCCTACTAGGGGGGTTTTGAGTTTAAAACCCCCTTCCTTGGGGATTCGAGTTTAAAAAAACCCTACTAGGGGGGTTTGAGTTTAAAACCCCCCTACCAGGGGTTTTCGCAGTTAAATTTCACTCTTCTATACAACAAAACAAAAAAATGCAAACTACAAACCCCCAAATTTCACTAGCATAGTTAAGGAATATTGTGATTTTTAAACCCCCTCCAAAATATACGATAAACCCCCTCTTCAATATAAAAAAAAAGAAAATTACACACTCAAAATTGTATGAGGGTAGCCAAAAGGGTTTTGAGTTAACCCCCACCGCCTCTTTAGTAGGGTTGGAAGCTAAAAAATACGTCTTCAATACCCAGTATAAAAAAACGCAAATTACGCACTCAAAATGTTATGAGCGTAGCTAAATGGATTTTGACTCCGTTTTGAGTTTAACCTCCCCCCCCCCCAGCGGGGTTTGAAGGTAAAAAATACCTCTTTAATATTAAAAACAAAGCAAATTATACATGTGAGCTTGCGCTCCCAACGCTATATTTATATGTATTCTATTTTTTATAGGCTAGTGCCAAATTTATTATTTGTTCTTCCGCTTTTTGTGTAGGTTAGGGTGGGGTGTATAAAAAGTGATGCCACGTTGTTTTAAAAACAGTTCAGTGTACAGTTGACCAGTGGTCAGTATAGTCTGTCTGTGTGACAGCTGAAGATCTTTGAGGTCTGTCGTGTACTTATTTTTATTTCTGTACCTGGGACGGCCTGTAAGTTTGTAACTATTTTATATTTTCTTTTACTAGATCTATGTCACACTGTGTGTAAATATGCTAGATATATTTTAATTTAGTTTTATTTTCTAGTTGGCAGTTTATGTTTTGAGCATGTTAATTTAAAGATGGCGGCGTCCACCAGTCCTACTTTTTTCTAGACCTAATAGAATATATGATTTTATGTATTGCAGGCTATTGTTACTGCTGTGTTACTGCTGAATATAGCTGCTTTTTTAAACTGCTTTTAGCTGCTGCTTTTGAGTATTACTCTGCTGTTTTAACTGCTGAATATAATTCTGCTGAACATAACTGCTATCACTCTGCTGTAGATCTAGATTTATTTTGTTTCTGTACTAGATTTAGTTTCGTATTGCCTTAGTCAAGCCAGTCAAGACTTAGTGGCTTAGTTATAGTCTGTTTCTGTTCTTAAGTAAGGTACCAAGGCTAAGATGTTCTTGTTTTGGTTATAGTTATGGGTTGGTTGTAGTAGTAGAATATTGTAGATCTAGACTAGTTTATTGTAGTTTGTTAGTGTAGATCTAGGTCTAGACTAGTGTAGTGATTTAGTTAGATAGTTGGGTTGATCAGTTTGTGTTAGATAGTTGGTTAGTTTGTTAGAGTTTGAAGTGGTGTAGATTTAGAGGGTTTTAGTTAATTGATGGGTTCAGTAGTAGTGGTTAGTCATTTTAGTGTATATATTTTATTATTGATTCATTTATTTTTATGTAAATAAAGTTTCGTTTTGTTTATTTATCCTAAACTAAAGTTTGTTATCTTGTTTTCATTTAGTTATAGTTAGTTGTCTGGTTACTTAGGCGACTCTAGCCCCTTGGTCACCATACCGAGGTGCACAGATTGAACCCACCCAGTAGCGCTAACATCTGCCTACTGTTGGTAAATTTTAATGTTGAGCAGTAAGAATAGATATCTCCCACTCGCGCCTCCCTGACCTGCTCACATACACTCAACATGTTATGAATGTATTCAAAGGGGTTTTGAGTTTAAACTCCCCTCCAGTGGAGTTTTAAGCTAAAAAATACCTCTTCAATTAAAAAAAAGAAAATTACACACTCAGAAATCTATGAGCGTAGCCAAAGGGGTTTTCAGTTTAAACCCCCCTTCAGAGTGGTTGGATGCTAAAAATACCTTTTCAATATAAAAAAAAGCAAATAACACACTGCCGGTGCGTAGATTGTGGCATTCTAGCACCAATGTGTATTAAGTGCACAATTTTTGAACGCACTTTCTTTTTGTTGCCTTGCTTGTAAGCTGATGGAGTGTTTTTGTTATTCTGGTGTAACGTTTGTTGAGATTCTTCTGTGTTCCCCTGTTTAGGGTGAGTATCTAAGGCATGAATGCGTTTGGCAGTTGTTTCGATGCCATAGTGATAGTCTACTAGACCTTTTTAGTTTGTCTTTACAGGGAGTTAGTATGGGAGTGGAGTTCTACACTAAGTCCTAGATTCAGCAGTGTGTTTTGGTGTGATTGCGAGCATTTATGTGTCACGTGGTCGGATAGCAAGGTGTAGAATTATTGTTTAATTAATAGAATCACAATATTAGAATGTTCCAAATTCAATGTCATTACTCCATTAGTTTGTCATCATAACTTATATTCATATCATTAAATATTGGCATTATCAACAGGGAGTCACTTATTTATTGCAAGCACGAAGGTGCCTGGTTGAATGTCAGAGACCCGGGCAAACGAGCTAAGGCCTTAACATAACCCTGACACACACTTAAATTATTTGAGCGTAGCCAAGACAATTGGGGGTTTTGAGTTTAAATCCCTCTCCTACAGATGGCTTTTTTAAAAGTTTAAAACCCCTCCAGATGGTTTTGAGTTTAAAATCCCCCTACAGAGCGTTTTGAGGTGCAAAACCTCTAACTTCAATATTATTCTAAAGCAAACTACAGTTAGTTAATTCTATGCTTCTAGCTAAATGGGATTTTGAATTAAAAAAACAACAACATAACTCCAGAGATTTTTAGTTTAAAACCCCCAACAGAATATTTTGACGATAAAACTTCACTTTTTTTTCGATATAAAATCTAAAGCAAAATACTGTCACTTAATTCCAAGAGCGTATTCATTTCTACTAGTGGCGGGGCTCAATAAATAAAGTGCAGTGAATAGTCATCTGCCGAAATGGAAAAACACTAAATGCGTCTCAACAAACATGGCTAAGACAGATTTTAGAATTATAGAGATAGGGTGTAAATCAAGGAAATCCTATGCCGAACTGGGAGTCGATCCCTTAGTAAGATTGTGACAGAGTGTCGCATGAGGTTTGCGGGACATGTTCTCCGACAAAATGTATTAGGCATAAGAAGAGTTGCGATGTCATCCTAGTACAACTTGGCGCCACACATTCATGGAGGTCCTCAGAGGCTTCAGACATTACCAGTGACAGATTTTTGTGGAAACACTTGACGGCAAATGCGAACGGTGCGGGAGGATCTCAGTAAGTAAGAATAGCACATTAGGTTTTTGAAATAAAACTTATTAATAGCAGGAAAATGCACTGTAGATACCTCAGAATATGCATTTTGTTGGCTTTTAATATCAGAAATAGTGCTTGGCGGCGGGGCTTCCCCCCCCCCCCCGCCTAGGAGGAGCTCCTAGCGCTTCCCCAGACGCCCTTGCTGACAATTTTCTCACTAACTCCAAGAAGAACCTATTCTAGGTTACAATAAGCGTCTTCCGAAAGAATGATGGGTCAGAATGTAATAAAGATTATGTACACACACACATACATACATATAAATATATTTTTTTCGTGCGGGGGGGGGACTTTTGGGGGGATAGGTCCAATACTTTGTACATCGAATACACCAAAAAGCTAGCTATTTATAGTTTGTCCACAATGTACGAAACTTTCCAACATATCACATGGATTGCAATCATCAAACAAGAAAAACATTCAAAATATTTTGTTTTAAACTACAATACCTCTTTTGTTTTTCTATAACAAATGAATATTAGGTAAAAAAAAAACATTTTTACCCAGCCCCCATCTGCCCCCTGAGATAGAATATTAGTTAAGCGAATGTAAAGATCTACTACACTTTATAATATTCCAATGTTAGGCCTTTAGATTTGGACTAACAAGAAGATGCGCAAATTTTTCCTGAACATTAATTTTGTAAAGTCTTGAACGAATGCAGAAATACTCAAAGGTGTATAGTCCTTTCAATATAAATATTTTCTTGTTCTGTAGCCAAATTAAGATTTATTTATTTTTTAACTACGAGAAATTATAACGGTCAAACTAGACATTTACCAGTGTGGCAAACGAGCTAGTATTTTTTTCCCCACGATACTTAGCAACTGTAAAATTTCTAGAAAATCCTTAGAGCCATTTCCGAGATCCGTGGTCAGGTTCCACCCACCCAGGTTTTAGGTTTTTAAAGTTTCCACGAAGTTACGAATTCAATAGACAAATTACACAGGAAGTGAAAAAAAACGGGAATTCAGAAAAACTAACAAGAAAAGTATATTTCAAAACAAAACTTCCAGAAGCATAAATATTGATTGGATCTTTACAGATCTCAGTCTCTGTTTGGTTCTAGTATAATTATTAATTTCGTTATTTTATTAATAGTAAATCCTTGTATTCGAAGAGACTTCCACCAATTCCTGTTCCACATTGTTACAACTAATTCTTTTTTGAAGTAACGTCTGTATTATATTGGATAAGTTAAGATAATTGATGCTTAGCATTTTGTTTCCTTACTTATACCATACAGGATTTTTATATTACGAAACCGCAGTATTAAACTGATAAACAATTAAACTCTACATTACTCACATGTAATCATTGTTTGTTCAGGGGGAAGGGAAATCGACACCCACTCCCCCGCGTAGGGGGAAATTTTTATAGACCAATCACTGTCTAGTACATATTCTTCTCACTTGCCTTTTAATGGTAGTAGAAACTATTGGAGTCACCATTACAGAGATGTTTTGCGAATTGTAGCGAATCGGACGAGAGAGGGAGAGATCCTAGAGTTGTCCGCAAAGAGAGCAAAATAAAAACACTGAAATGTTTGGAGCGTAGTCAACTGACCAACGGGTAGTGCCTAAATTCAATTAAACTCGCCTTTCATTCGTGAGTTCTCCAGGCCATTTCTTCAGTTGAACTAAAAGAAACACAACCAATCACACCCCAGGCAAAAAAAGCCCATGCAATAGAATTTCGTCAAGTGTATGCCAGTCTTTGAATTGGATTATCAAAGCTGGCCTGAAGGCATTTAGAAGTAAATACTGTTTTGTGGGGCTGAATTTCATTACAACCTTAGAACGCACACGTAGACAAACACACCCACATACATACATAAAGTTACACTCATATGCGCATAGAAATGTTGAAACAAGCGTTTATATAATTGAAATGTCTTTTCATGTTTTAAACTATACCGGAACAAATATTATCACGGTATCTGCCCTTCCAAAGCAAAACATGTCTTTTGTTGCTTTTTTTTGTTGTTTTAATCGGAATTTCAGAGGTAAATGTTTTCCGATTCGTTATTTATTTGTGTACATATACATGCATCTCTAGAGTGATGTGAGCTAACTTATTTCAGAAGTTATTATTTCAATGGAAAGGAATTGTTTTCTTGCCACAAGATCAAGATTGAGTGTAGTATTTCACATCAATATCCAGACCTAGTCGCAACTCGCTAATTTTGCCAAATGTAATGAAGACAAAGCCGTTGTCCACCTTTGGTCATTTTGACGATTTTCGGAAAGTGCTTTATTTTGCGTTGCTAATGTGTCCCACGGCCTTTCTAAGAATTTTCCTATTGTCTATTCCAGAACCTGCTGCCAGCTGTTTTCCTCTAAGCCTGAGGTCAATTAAATCCCTAGTTGGTTTAATAGCGATCGGCGAGGGCAGCACTGTTACGACGTCCTTCTTTGAGCTCACCAAAAAAAAAAGTTTGCATACAGTCATCTGCCATTCGTGACAAGTGTTCTACCCAGCCCAGCCCTAAACAATATGTCCACTGTCCAGGCTTGTTAGCTAAGAAAATTTATAAATTGTATTACATTGTCATACGCCAATTAGGACAATACAATACTCTATTTATAATAAAAAAAATTATTAAAGCATAATACTGTAGAAGACAGCATTTTATGCGTTCAATCAGTTAGTGTCTGAAGTAATTAAATGACTGTAATATGTATACATGTATATAATTATGTATATATTCTATATCGTTTTATATGTTGCCATATACAATATTTCTGCCAGGAAAGCACCCAGATGAGATGGTATCCTCCCAGATCTTCTAAAACAATGCAAAACTACTCTAATCCAACCTCTACACGAACTGCTTTGCAATGTTGGCGAGAAGGTGTTGTGCCACAAGACCTGCGGGATGATAAAATCGTTACACTGTATAAGAACAAAGGTGACAAAAGCGACTGCAACAATTACAGGGGAATCTCCCTCCTAAGTAGGGTAAGCAAAGTCTTTGCTCGAGTGATACTTCCCAGGCTACAAAAACTCGCTGATCAGGTCTATCCAGAATCACAATGCGGCTTTCACTCAGGGTAATCCACAATTAACAAGATTTTCTCCACCCGCCAACTCCAGGAAAAGTGCAGAGAACAAAGGATGCCTTTGTACATTGCGTTTATTGACTTGACAAAGGCCTTCGATCTAGTTAGCAGAGATGGCCTCTTTAAAATTTTACAGATAATAAGCTGTCCACCCAAGCTACTAAATGTAATCGTATCATTTCACCAAAATATGATGTGTACAGTGCAATTCAACGGTGCCAGCTCCAAAAGTTTCAGTATAAACAGCGAAGTTAAACAAGGATGTGTTCAATTCCCAACCTTCTTTGGAATACTATTTTCACTGCTAATCCACAACGCGTTTGACAAATTCACCGATTGCATCAACCTCCATTCCAGATTTGATGGCAAACTCCTAAATATTGCCAGACTGAGGGCCAAAACTAAAATCAGAACCACCCTCGTAAGAGATATGTTATTCGCGGATGACTCAGTGGTAGTGGCATACACGCAAGAGGAACTTCAGTCACTAATGCCCCGCTTCTCTCAGGCCTGTAAAGAATATGGCTTGACTATTAACACGAAGAAAACAAATGTTATGGGACCACCTGCTACAGCACCACCCTCCATCCTCATAGACGATAACAAGCTGGACGCCGTAAACTAATTCTGCTATCTGGGATCCACAATTAAAGATGAACTGTCTCTAGAAGATAAGATAAAAAAAACGCAGAGGGAAGGCTGCCTCGATCTTCGCTAGCCTCAGGCCAAGAGTTTGGGAAAACCAGAAGCTAACTACGGTGACCAAAATGGAAGTCTACAAGGCATGCGTTATGAGTACACAGCTGTATGGCAGTGAATCATGGACCACCTACGCAAAACAAGAGAGAAAACTGAACTCATTCAATTTGAGATGTCTCCGTAGGATCTTGAAAGTCATACGGAAAGAAAACGTGTGCAATACTGAGATCCATGAGATCAGGTATTCCCAGCATCTTTACAGTCCTCAGACAACGCTTTGCGCTGGCTTGGACATGTTCGCCGGATGGAGGACAAGCGCATCCCGAAAGTCATCCTCTATGGACAACTCGCGACTTGCACAAGAAAAACTGGTCGCCCCCACCTCAGTTACATAGATGTAATAAAACGGGACCTCAAATCAGCGAACATCAATACTGACAATTGGGAAGACATAGCTCTAGACCGCAACAGGTGGAGAGAAACAGTGACCAAGAAAGCTATGGTCAGTGATAGAACATGGGTCTCAGCTCAGGAAGAAAAACGTACAATCCGGAAAAAGGCCAGCTTCTCTACCATCGAAGCAAAAGCCACCTTAACCTGCGTTATTTGTGGACTTAATTGTCTCTCCAAAATAGGGCTCCACGGCCACATTAAGAAGTGTGCTCTGAGATGAACCGTAGTCGTCCTACGACTGAAAGAGGCCACCTCAATTATATATCGTTAGATATATTCACAAGTTATAAATGCTGTTACTTTCCATAAACAATCTTGTTATCACTAGTAACACTGTGTTAATGAAGTTGATTTACTCTGTAATGCTTGGTCTCAGATGAAACGAAAGCTTTTTTTGGTTGCCCTCTGGAAGAAAATGCGATTTTTTGTGGTACAGCCTTGTATTTGGGGACCTTCGTGTGAGTAGGGTTGTCAAAACTATGACAACTCGCCCACACACACTGATGCATACGCAAACACGCACATGACGAATTGAAGTGGAGAAGAGAAAAAAAAAAAAGAACCAACAACCTTCCAGAGAGAGACTTAGCACATTAACAGACTTCCGTGATACGTGGGGACATGTTTAGGGAGTAGCGGCCTCCTGTGTAAAGGCGGGAAATTACGTTTCTGATTTCTTGGCACGATTTTGGCCTCTCCGCGGTATTGGCCGCTGGCTGAGGGGTCGACGTAATTGTCCAGGCAGAAATGTGATTGCCACAAGCCTGGCGTGATTTCGTTTTTTATTTTTTCTGTACGGAGAGTACCACATTCAGATACTGGCGGGAACAGACTACTTTCACGCAGAAGTATCTCAAAAAACATTAACATTTTGATTCGGAACAAAATTTTTAATAACATATATATATATATATCTATATATATAAAATAAAGGAATACTTGAAAACAATAAAGCTTATATAGAGTGAAATTGCATCAATTATGTGAATCAATAATGTAATTTTTTTGTTTTAAAATCAAGACTAAAAATAATAAATATTTGTGATTGAAAATAGTTTTATTAATTGTTTTTGTTCAACGCAACTTTCCTTCTTATAGAATGCTCAGCGCGCTATGGTCCAATCACCTTTGAGCACCACTTGGGAAGGTTTCCGTGCTTCCTTTTTAAGACCTATTAAAAAAAACAACAGTTGCTCGAGCCTTGAGCTACCATGTTCACCACTGAACTATTCAAGTACTTGTACAAATAGAAGATGTATAGTCTAGTTTGTCGGCGCTTATTTACCTGCGCTGTTTTTTTATGGTCATCCAGAGAGTACAGATTAAAAATTTAAAAAAAAAAGCTTATGTAAAAGGGAAAAACTCCATCCTTAAAGCTATATCTACCATTGGTGTACATGTTATTTCCCTTATTTCATATCAAATATAATAATTAATTACCAATAATTTGTTGACTAATTGAGTATTTTTGTTTATTGATTTATTTCCTGTTAGTACAATAAATAATTGTTTAAGTATCAACTTCATCGAGAATGCACAAGGGAGAAATAGCATTAGCAATTGTTTCTGGGAACTAAAGCCAACAAATTTAGCCATACTGAAGCATTAGTTTCCTTGCTACTATTAAACCAAAATAATGATTACCAGTAATTAATTGTCTTATTTGTTACTTTGTTTTTTTTTATTAATATCTTGTCTATGTCAATGAATAATTGTGCGAAGTTTCAGCTTGATCCCAGAATGGGTGTGGGAAAAATAACGTGTACACACTTTCGACCAGACAGACAGACGGACCGCGTGAGTAGATATAAGCTTTGTAAGCAAAAAACATAAACAACAACAACAAAACACACCCTCCTTGGTCCAAAGCTCACAGTGAAGTATTTTAACTGACTAGTTTATAATTACTCTTTTTTGTTGGACAACAATTGTTCACCATTTGAAACCAAACCAATACTCTAGCGGACCAGAGCCGTCTCAATGTCACAGTTACATTTATAGAGACGAACAATACTAATGCTTCTATTAACTACAATGTATATTTAAAAGACTACTTTTAAACCCTATTTAATAGGCATACAGAGGGAGATCAATACTCAATTTTTACAAAGAATGAGATGCACTCATTATTTAGAAGGAGAAAACATGAACTAGTATACATAAGTGCAAGATAGAATACATTTTTGAAAGTCACTTTCTAAGAATAAATACTTATAATAGGCGAAATGATTTTCAAAATTTAGACTACTCATTAAATAAGTTCAATTATTAAACCTCTTTAGGGATATTTTCTTATATAATAGTTCTTAACTGTGCTTCTGGCACAGACCACGGGCCACACAGCGAATACCAAAGAAAGGTAAAAACTAAAAAAGGAATTATTATATAATCTTAAGTGTGCCGCAACCGTGCAAATCAGCCACCTAGGTAACCTACATAGTGTCTAGGCTTCCACTCCATAGGGGTACCGATCTCAACCCTCACCCACAGCTTGCCATGAACTTGTTGATCCCGTGAAACACGGACTTGCTATGATGGCATTTTAGGGATAAATGTATCTTTGAAGTTTCAGAAACCTTGTCTGTATACACGGCCACTCCTACCAAAACTATGTTGCCACCACCATCTATATTAGTGTTTTAAAGAAATTTAGAAGAAAAAAAAAAAAGGAAAATAAAACTAATTTAACCTCATTAGCGACTCACTACGTAAGAGTATTATGAATTGCTTTGAACTTTTGCTGCTGTTACCTTCAGACAGTTTGACCCACTAAGTAAACAAAATGTTTATGTAGAGTTATAAACAAAATAATAATTTTTTTTTTATTAACGCATATTAATATTTTAAAATATGTTTCCTTGTGTTTGATTATTCGAAAATTGAAATTTCTATATTAACAAAAATGTGTTTTAGTCTTCAGATGTCCTGTTGTTAATTGTGTGTGTGTGTGTTTTTCATTTATCAATATTTTATTAATTATTTTATCTTTCTACAAAATTTGCAAAAGACATTTTTTGTCTTTCCTGACGTAGAATTTGTTATATTATGGAATGTCAAGGCATTATCTCCAATGCATCGGAAAAATATCTATATTGGAAAGAAGCTGGCACATATGGCATGACACTACCGAATATTCATTTGTCCTTGATGAGTGTGGCTTAAAAAATAACACAAGAAATCTATATATAAGCACAAAAGCCATGATTCACTCTTCTATCACTAATTCTCCCAATTACGGTGGACGAAAAAATACGAAAATTTAACCTGTTATTACTTACCAGGCATATAGAACAACTAAGCTATTTTCACGATCGAAACCACGGAGGTTAAATGTACCAAAAACGATTTTTTATTCTCGATACTAAATAATCCTAAATATGAAAAAGGGCCCGGATGTATGCACTCGTGATAATGAGTAGCTCAAATCTCGCTGGTCCTTAATCATTTTCAGCCTGCTTTAAGTTTGGACCACAATGTCTTTTGTCTACAAAGAAAGTCTCCAGCCTATAAAAAAAAAAAAATTTAAGCTCGTGACTGTTATTGACAATGCTTTTTTTAAAAAAAAGACTGATGTATTGTTCACTAATGACTTACAGGAGATCTTCTAACTCGACACCCCTCCTTTTTTCAATCTTTATCAAAATGAACTCGTCCAAATCTTTCTCAAAGAAAATAAATTAAAGAAGCAATTTAGTGGCCCATTCAACGGTATCCACACTTGAACTAATGATTTAATCAATAAGTCTAGATAATAGTTGTTTATTAGTTCAAGCACGATTAGCTAGAGTGTAAGAAATAAAAAGGCACAGAATTTTTGTTTAAAGGTGAAGTTGTGGATCCTTGACAATCCTCTCAGGTGCCGTTATATAAAAGCACAAAGAAATGGCCAGCTAACTTTAGAGGAGGCTAAACAGTGATCAGGCAAACCCTCGTTAGATATAAAGTGTACCTTGACATAAATAATAATTTGTTTCGCTTACAAATCCTAGACAACAAAAAAAAAAGCGAAAAAATTAACACGCTTGCCTTCCGAACAGAAGGGTCCCTGTCATGGGGGTAGCCAGGATTTTTTTTCGGGGGGGGGGTTTGGAGGTAGGGATTTCCCTCCCCCCGCCCCCTCCCCGCGAAAAATAAAAGTATGTATGTGTGTGTGTACATAATCTTTATTACATTCTGACCCTTCATTCTTTCGGAAGACGTTTATTATTCCCTAGAATGTTTATTCCTGGAGTTAGTGGAAAAATTGTAGATTCCCCGCTACTGATAGCAATGGGGTCTGGGGGAGCGCTTGGAGCTCTCCCAGCGCGGGGCGAAGCCCCGCCGCCAAGCACTATTTCTGGTATTGAAAGCCAACCAAATGAAAATTCTGAGGTATCTACAGTAAATTTTCCTGCTATTAAAAAGTTTTATTTCAAAAACCTAAAATGCTATTCTTACTGGCGCCAAGTTGTACTAGGATGTCATCGCAACCCTTAGTATGCGTAATTCATTTTGTCGGAAAACATGTTCAGCAAACCTCATGCGACGCTTTGTTACAACCTTACTAAGGTGTGGCATAGGATTTCCTTGATTTAGACCCGATCTCTATAACTGACTCCTAAAATCTGTCTTAGCGATCCTTGTGGAGCCACATTTAGTGTTTTTCAATTTCGGAAGACGACTATTCAATGCACTTAATTAATGGAGCCCCGCCACTGGTAACCTCTCTCTGTTAAACTAAAAAATCTCTGGAGTTGTTGTTGTTTTTTTTAATTCAAAATCCCATTTAGCTACGGTCATAGAATTCGGTAACTGTAGTTTGCTTTACAATAATATTGAAGAAAGTAGTTTTCCACCTCAAAACTCATTGTAGTGGGATTTTAAACTCAAAAACCATCTGGAGGGGTTTTAAAGTTTTAAGAAAAGCCATCTGTAGGAAAGGGGTTTAAACTGAAAACCCCCAATTGGCTAGGCTACGCTAAAATAATTTTAGTGTATAATTTGATTTTTTTTTATTAAAGAGGTATTTTTTTAGCATCAAACCCAGCTGAAAGGGGGTTTAAACTCAAAACTCGTTTAGGCAACTCTTATAGCATTTTGAGTGCGTAAATTGCTTTTGTTTTATATTGAAGAGTTATTTTTTTAGCTTCAAACTCCACTGGAGGAAGTTTAAACTCAAAACCCTTTGACTATACTCATAGAATTTTGAGTGTATAATTTGCTTTGTTTTTAATAATAAAGAGGTATGTTTTACCTTCAAACCCCACTGAAAGAGGTTTAAATGCTCATAACATTTAAGAGCATCATGTACTTTTTATTTTCATACGCTCATAACATTTTGAGTGCGTAATATTGAAGAGGTATCTTTTAGCTTCAAACCCTACTAAAGAGGGAGGGGGTTAAACTCAAAACCCTCATAGAATTTTGAGTGTGTAATTTGCTTTTTTTTTATATTGAATAGGGAGTTATAAAATCAAAATCTTACTTAACCTGCTCTTGGAATCTGGGGATAGTCATTTGTTTTTTTTTTTTGTTTTTTTTTTGTTTTGTTTTTAGAAGAGAGGGATTTAACTGCTAAAATCCCTGGTAGGGGGTTTTAAATTCAAACCCGCTGGTAGGGGATTTTAAACTCAAAACCCCTAGTAGGGGGTTTTAAACTCAAAACCCCCTGATAGGGGTTTTAAACTCAAACCCCCCTGGTAGGGGATTTTAAACTCAATAGTATTAAAATGTCACCCGAAATAAACAAAATCCAAGCAAAAATTCAATTACTGAAATACGATCCCTCCCCCGGGGGGGATTTCTTTTCGGGGGGGGGGGGTTGAACCCCAACCCCCCCCCCGGCTACGCCCGTGGTCCCTGTTCAAATCCTGGTAAAGTGGGATTTTTAAGGCACCTCTGAATCCACCCAGCTCTAATGGGTTTCTTGACATTAGTTGGGGAAAAGCAAAGGCGCGTGGTCGTTGTGCTGACCAGATGACCACTTCGTGGGTCACAGAAACGGATGACCTAGAGATCGCAAAGTCTAGGATAGGAACTTTAATTAATTGCCCATTGATGGAATAAACTAGACTTCTAAGTGATCAGGAAAGTAAACGTTATTTTAGAAGTAGAAACCTTAGTAGAAGAGATTGATAATGCAGACATACTGTGTAGACATTCAGTTTCAATGTGCTAAAGTTACAGCTCTGTCGTATACTAAAGATAATACATTCAATTTTGTAAGTAGCTAGATCTCATCTTTTAGACCAGTGATTCCTAAAGTGGTCTATATAGACCCCTATGAGATGTCAATGGGTCTACGATAACAGACTTCATTTATTTGGTCGTGATTTTAATTTTTACTCTTCATTATTGTAATTCTGTCATACACCAATATATGATTTGCACCTTAGTTAATCCTTTAAATATTTATCCTGCTATTCAAACGAAAAATTGTATTTAATTTCAATACTTATTTCAATAGCTTAATTTTGTCTATATGTAACTAATGTTTAACAAAAAGAAATTTAGTCTGTACAGCGATGATTATTTAAAATAAGGATTCATTCCTTCCTAGTCAAAGAAGCGGTTGCCAAGTGACTTTTTTAAAGATACGATATGAAACCAATTACGCTGGAGGATCATCTGAGACAATGCCACCCTTGCAAAAATAAATAAAGATTTGAAAAACTTGAGAACACTCAAATATAAAGTTCAGAATAGTTTTTAAAAATCTTTCTTCCACGTCATAATATAGAGAAGATGTTGGTCTGTGGGCGTCTTACAATATATCTTTACTTATATATTTAGCCGCTTTGCAGCAGCACCAGAGTTTCCTCTCCGGGGCGCATTCCTGGGCCTTAGATAAAGGGGTCGTGGGTAGCCCCTGCGTCATGATCCCGATCTCGACCTTGCTGATGAGATCCAAAGGAACGCTTGCGTTACATTTGGCACCAACTCAGTTGCAGAAGATGCCGGAGGGAATGTTATAGTTGCTATTCCCAAAACCTATGGGGCTTCACTCCTGATATTTCCTCGAGGTTGTCTCCTGAAGCCTCAGTACCACAAGACGAGCTCCATCTGCCCGAAGCTCCTGGTTTTGTGGCGCCAGGTATCCGCCTTCACCCATTCACCTGTTAGTAAGAGCAGTTTCGCCGGGCTTAATATCTAAGCCACACGAGCAGGCCCGGTGCTGGACTTAGTTGTCAGAGGCTATCTGAGACGCATGCCTTTAGGAGTATTTTATAGACAATGTGAGCTTATCCCAATTGACACCCCTGGCCATGACAACCTTTGAAGCCTTTACTTATAGCAAAATACGGAAAACAGCATAGGTCAAACATTAATTGTACCAGCCCTTTTACGCAAACCTACATCTGATATATAAAACAAATTTCTATAAGCAATAATACAGTTCAATGGCACATCCATGGCATGAGTTATAAAATTAAAAGCTTCTTATGTAATTCTTTGAAAACGAAATATATACAGTTAGGGATTAACGGCGTCACAGGGTGTAGCGCTGTGTGCCAAATGGTCGTCGTCTTCTTATTTCTCCACACAGTGACCCACGAAACCTTGACCATGTTTGGGTAGGGCCCTAGAGCTGCAAGGCATCAAAGGTTTGAGTTCTGTTGTCCTTCTGCTAGGTGGTTAGCAAGCCAAGGTTAATGAAAACAGTTCCGCAGATTCAATATTTGTTCCACACGTAAAAATCAAGAAATACAATATTTAACAATGATACTTATTACTTAAGGCAAGTTTATTAATTAATATTTAATGTTGGAAGGACTACTTCATTGAACAACAAAATCCTATATGAAACATAATATTCATAGCAACCTGCACACAAAAATAATTAACCATTTCCAGTGCGTTTGGTGATTCCAGCAATTCTTATTAATTGTTATTTTAATTGGTTTAAATTTGAATTCTTTGCAATAAAAAAGTTAGATCTGTATAACTTAAAATATGCAGTTTTAAATTATTTTTTAACTCTTCAACTCACTACATATAGAAATGGGTTGATGTTTTTTTAATGTTTAAGAATTTGCAAAACTTTGCAAGTTAAGCAGGAGGTCTACCGAAAACCAGAAAATATGGCAAGGGTTCTACGAGACAAAAAAGTTTGGGAACCAATGTTATAGACGTTACTTCAAAAAGAAGATGATTAAGTCATACACAAATTTATAACAATAAACGCTATAATAACGATTCTTAATGCTTCATAATGATTTATTATTTGAAGTAAATTCAAAAGAGAACTTTCTATATCTTTTTTTTTCTATTAATGAGAATATACTAAAAAAAAATAAACACAATTTTAAAAAGCATAACTAGTGTCGGATAGGATTTGCTGGTGGAAGGGGAGGGGTAAGAGTTGTCTAAACAAGGAGCCGTTGGACTGACACCACCACAAATCAGATGTCGATAGAAATCGGTCACGTGCTTTGAAGAGGCAACCGGGCCCGCCAAGACAAACACATCGCAGCCAAGATGGCGGAGCCACAACCGGAAATTAACCCTATAGATCCCAGTCCCGACAGACATGTTTTATAAGATCACCCCCCCACTACCTCTCCCAAAAGCATCGTATACATGCGTATCACGCTGGTCTTGATTTCCCAAGCGGGGAGGGGGACTTCAGGGGAGACTTGGGGGGAGGGGGGCTTCAGAAGAGGGGATATCTTTCAGCAATGAAGATCATGGAAGGAGATTTGGATGAATGATGAAAATGCAAAGAAGAAGATAAAAAAAGACGAGATAAATGACATCTTCCTAGTTTTGGATTTGAAAACATCAACACTTGGGTTCAGAGACAGAACGGGCTCAAAATCTAGACACAGAACAACAACAAAAAATTGAGCCTCAAATTTTAATGTACTTCAAGAGGTTTTAAATTCCAGCGAAAAATTAAATTCTTTTTTAAAAAAAGACAACGTTTTAAACAAATTAATTTTTGTTGCCTCCGTGAAGATTTATGAGAAATAGAAAACAAAATTTAGGAATGAAAGAATTTTCTTTTGACAAATTATAAAAAAGGATTGTTTTATGTATTGAAATTGAAAATTTATTTAAATTGAAACATAAATCAAGAACTGATTTTTTTGTTTTACTCCGTAATATTACTTGCGCATTAAACACGTACACAAGAACATAGAAGCACATGCACAAGAACATAGAAGCACATGCACAAGAACATAGAAGCACATGCACAAGAACATAAAAGCAAATGCACAAGAACATAGAAGCACAGGCAGAAGAACATAGAAGCACATGCACAAGAACATAGAAACACATGCACAAGAACATAGAAACACATGCACAAAAACATAGAAACACATGCACAAGAACATAGAAACACATGCACAAGAACATAGAAACACATGCACAAGAACATAGAAACACATGCACAATGACACAAAGATACAGAGAAATGAATGGAAAGTTTGAAATTGTGTGTTCCCATTGAGGCGTTGTGATCGAAGGATTAGGTTTCCGTACCCTAGAAAGGGACGCGAGTTTGAATCCTGCTGAAAACTGAGACTTCTAAACTCGTACGTCCTTGACCCTATTCAACTCCAATGGGGGAATGAAAGGCGATTAGTCGTTTTGTTGGCTACATGACATTCCCGTTCACCAATAGCATTGAAACACGAGCTGTGCACCAGTGGCTCCATAAACTACCACTACTCTTAAGTCTTTCTTGTTTGCCCCTTAGTTTGTACTTTATGTTTCCGTTGTGTCTTTAACAATTTTATTTTATTGACAAAATCTCAAATATATTTATTAATCTGTTCCCACAGATACCAGGAATGAGCAGATAGAATTAAGTCACGGTACAAGTTCACAGCTCAGAAGCAAGCACCAGGTCGAGGAACTAGTTAGTCATTTTTTGTTAGTCTGTCTGTCTGTCTGTCTGGAAGAATTATTTTACACGTTTTGTTCTCCCACTTCCCATTCTCGGATTAAGTTAAAAATTTGCATAATTATTTATTGTCGATGGCAACAATTGAATCAATCAAGACATCAACTAATTAGTTAAATTATTTGTGGTAATTTATTGATTTTTTTAAAAGGGGAATAAATCTAGCAGTATTGAGAGAAATTGCAGCAATATAACGTTTTTTTCCCTTAAATATGCTTTGTTTTGTTTTTTAAAGTATTTTTAAAAATACTTTTGCTTGTTCAACAGTTTGGAAACTTTTGAGTCTGTGGTCAATGTTCTTCCATGTTATAGCCGCACCTAAACAGAACGAAGAGGGTCGTCAAAAGAGATAAGCCGATTGTGAAACGAGATTGACATCCCCCCTCCCCCGCGATTATTTACCTTGAGTATCTAAATACAATGTGAAACCAAGTACTGAGCCAATGAAACAGTATGGGATAAATTTATAGGTTATAGGTTACATATATAGGTTATAGGTTACATATATAAGTTAAAGGTTATATTTGCAGGTCATAGGTTACATTTATAGGTTATAAGTTACATTTACATTTGCAGACGATTGCATAATATATAGAACAATAAAAACAACACAAGACACAGATATTTTACAAAGAGAATTAGATGAATTACAAAAATGGGAATCAAATTGGAGCATGTCTTTCCACATAGAAAAATGTCAGTTGTTAAGAGTAACAAAAAAACTAAAACAAATTAATTCCACTTATCTTATTCATGGCAAACCAGTAACACAGACTAAAAACGCAAAATACCTAGGTGTTATAATAAATGAAAAACTGTCATGGAATCCACATATTGATGAAACTATAGAAAAAATCAAACAAAGCATTAGGGTTTATTAAAAGAAATTTTTATAAATCAAATAAGAACATAAAACTAAAATGTTATTTAACCTTGGTTAGGCCAATAATAGAATATGCATCCTTCATTTGGGACCCCTGAACTCAAGAAAACATTAAGAAACTGGAACAGACACAAAATAGAGCAGTGAGATTCACATTTGACTAGAGTAACACCTATAGTAAAATCACTAAATTTAAAAAGCCTACAGGACAGAAGACTTAAAAGTAAAATAGCAATTATACATAAAACACGGAACCATAATCTTCAAATACAAAAACAAAATTTAATAAAATACCCTGAAAGACACAAAGATAAAGGCACATTCCTCATCCCATATGCTAGGACAAATTTGTACAAATACTCTTTCTTCCCTAATGCTATTAGAGCATGGAATGGGTTGCCTGAGCTAGCCAGGAAAACCAGTGACTTGGCAGAATTTAAGTCATTGGTTAATATGCATGACTAAATGCATGACGCGTTGGACGTAATCATCTTCTTTGTTGAAGTAACGTCTGTATTATATTAGATAAGAAGACAATGGCAGCACAAGGTACAATACTTTTTATGAGAGAAAATAGCGGAACAACGGATGTTCACAACGCAATATGGACCCTCCGTCTTTTTTTTTTTTTTGACGAGCTGCGACTCAGAGCCTGGCCCTGGCGGGTCCAGGGGGGGGGGGAGATCCAATTTATTTGTAGAAATCACAGCTTGTCAACAGAATCAGTTAAATATGATTAAAACTTGTTATTCATATTTTAACCGGAATTTATATTAAGTCGTTTCCCTGCAAGCCGATTGGTTGGGGTGGTGGGAGGCGAATACATCTACCTTCGATGAAGTTCAGTAGGGAATCGGCGCCGTAGGCGCCATTATCCCGTTGATGGTAAGAAAGGCTTTTATCCAACCACCAGGCCTGGACATGGGGCTCTTCACCCCTGTCCTGTCTGAGGGCCCCCAACGGTAAGCGGCCATATCGGTTGACTGGGCAAAACCGGGCCGTGCCGTGTACACGGCGCCCCGTCCACGCTCTTTGACCACTCGCTATAAGTGGACGTGAACAGTGCTAACTGCGGGGAGCTTGTCTCATATTCCTATACTGTAACCGCCACAGTTCCGTGCGAAGGTCGCCACTCCAGGCTCCTGGTTCTGATGACGACCCCCTTTGTGGAACGGCGTGGCGGACTTTTTGGACTGGGTTGCAGGTTACTTGTTCCATCCCCACCCCGAGTGAGATAAAAAAAAAAAAAAAGCTCACCCCGGGAGACCTGCTAGAAGGCCTGGTTCGCAACACGTTCTTTGACTATCCAGTTCCACCCCTGGATGTTTCCACGGAGGCGCCACGCTGAGGCGACGGGTAGCTGGAAAATCCTCCGAATACATCTACTGCCCTTCCCACCTAAACCCTTTGAGGGGGGGGGCGTTCCAACTTTTATTCAGAAATCATAATTTGTGAACACAATTAGTTGAATTACTATATAATTTTTTATATTATATCACTACATTTCTAGTATCTTAGTCGATTCAGAGAGGGGGGGGGGCGATTGCTTCGACTGCCTTCCCAACTCTAGCCTTCTGAGTGTGGGGGGAGGCGGTCCTATTTATATAGAGAAATCATAGTTTGTGAACAAAATTAGGTGAATATCTATATAATATATGGTACATATTGATGTTTTAGCCCATTTGTATATTAGGTCGCACACAGACTTTCTGATCTCAAATTTTATCATTAGTAAATATAAAATGACAAAAGATTGTACCACGTGGGAGGGGCGATACATGCAATTTCCCTCCACGTATCGGACAAACCAATGCTTTTTTCTTTTTGTTTTGTATTTAAGAAATTACAAAACTAAAAAAAAAATGTCATTAATATAATTCATATATGCTGTTAATTAAATTCTTGTATCGAGTCTCCCCACCCCCTATTCTTTAATGCCAAATGCAATCATTTACAGAAATTATAAAAAGAAGCGAGAATTAACGTTTTCACTCTACCGCCCTCTCCCCTTTCCGAAACATGAGGTTTTAAAAAAGAATAGTCTAATGTACCTTATTTATTTCAAGAAAGACTTTGTTTTGGAAATTTTTCATTATAAGAGTAACAATTGTGATGAGTTCTGAACCCAAATAATATTAACCTAGTCACCTTTTTCCAACCTTTACTCATACTAATATTTTTCTATTGTATAAAAATTATTTTGAGACAATAACTTACAATTTATACTTGAATCCTAAAAATGCAAACATTTAGAGTAGAATCTAATTGGCCCACTACAAACATGCCTATTGAACAAAATGTATCACTTACAAATGAGCTTTTTTTTTAAATTATTTTTCTACTATTTTTTTTTGGCGGCGATCCTCAAAGTCTTAATCTTTATATGCGGGGTATCAGGAGAATGCGTTTCTGCAGTGAAGAATGCAAGAAAACGCTTTTGGCGTCGGGGATTCGCCCCAGACCCCACTGGGGTCGCTTACTGCGCTTTCCCAGACCACCTAGCTGTCAAAAGAAAGGCCTCAACATGGCTGTTGTTGTTTTTTAATTACTTTTCGAATAATATTTTTTTTTGGCGGCGATCCTCAAAGTCTTAATCTAAATATGTGGGTAACTTATCTTTTCAATAAACAAATCGGTTGTATTTGCAATGTAGTATAGCCTGTAATTTCATATTGGAATATTTTCAAGTAAAAAGTTTTTAAGAGGTCCTTTTTGAATAGGATGAGTTATGAGCTGTATATGTCAGGAGAATGCGTTTCTGCTGTGGAGAATGCAAGAAAACGCTTTTGGCGTCCGGGTTTCACCCCAGACTCCACTGGGGGATTACAGCGCTCCCCCAGACCCCCTAGCTGTCAAGAGAAAGGTCTCAACATGGCCGTTTTCTTTTGTTTGAGGTTGCAGGTTGAGAAACACTGCTTTTGTTTTTCAAATCTAATATATATTGGGGTCGCTTTCTCAGATAATCTGCAAGTGCAAATAGATCTACTTATTCATTATTATTATGTATTGTTACAAAGACGCCTTATTCATAAAGCGCTGGTCGTGAGTGTGTGTGTGTGTGTGTGTGCATACATCGAACATGCAAATGTTGTTTGTGTTTGCTTCTATATTGTAATTGTTATACTAGCAATGCTGAGGTGCGCAATTGTGGTCAGACTGAAGTTCTATTAAATGATCTAATCCTATCTAATTAGTTTCTACTTTATGTCTACACCAGGTCTCACTATCTTGCTTAAGTCGTAAATCTCTTTGGTCTTAGTAAGAGGGTCTTGGGTGTAAGGTTAGTAATAAAGTCAGTGATCAGTCAAAAACCTAGATCTAGTTTGGTTTTTAATTTACTACTGTTTTTTTTTTCTGGGGGAAGGGGTGATGGAGGTAACGTAGGGAACTAGCCAGATATTGAAGAAGAAGCACTGGTCCCACTAATTATCTCCCCGGGACAGTCTTTTACGTTTGGCTCCTATTTAAAATCTAGTATTGGTTTAATTTCTTAAATCTGAATGCTAGCACGTTTAATGACACTAATTAAGGCATTCATTCCAGTGGAACAATGCTGTAACAAATCAATAATTCTTCTCCTAAATGTATTATTGGAATGCGAAGATTGTTAATATTTCGAACACAACAAAAACTAAAAAAAAAATATTTTTTAAATTTTAAAATAGACTGATTCATATTTAAAACACATAAAAATACAAAAGATAGCAAAAAAAAAACAAAAAAACTTGTGAATTATTTCAATAATGAAATCCAGTGAATTATTTTTTTTTCAAATTGCATTGGACTGGAGACAAAAAAGCCACACATCTTACTCCGTTTTAAGTGTTATTTAGCAGGCACGCTTATACACTAAATGAGTGAGAGAGAGAGAGAGAAAGACAGAGAAAGAAAGAGAGAAACACACACAGAGTGACAGAGAGAAAAAGAGAGACAGAGAGAAAGACAGAGAAAGAAAGAGAGAAACACACACAGAGTGACAGAGAGAAAAAGAGAGACAGAGAGAACGAGAACGATAGAGAGATGGAAAAAGAGAGAGAAAGAGAGGGAAAGAGAGATAGAGAGAGAAAGAGAGAGAAAAAGAAAGAGAGAGAGAAAGAAAGAGAAAGATAGAGAGATTGCATATTATTGAGGTGGTTCGACGTCACCGTGGTAGGGAGCCGAACAACACTGCTGCCTACTTAGATCCACACATCACGGGGAAAAAGAAAATCACGCCTGAATACACCTAGCACAAAAAATCCTGATCTTTGCACCGAATTTGAGAACAAATTAGAGGAAGCTTTTAAAAACTTCTCTGTGACTGAGGTAGAAAAAAGCTGTACGTTTATGCGTGATACCATCTACCAAACATCATCACTGGTCTTTGGAAACAAAACCAAGAAAAGCGAAGACTGGTTTGAAGCTAGTCTACCAGAAATGGAAACTGCCACTACCAACAAGAGAGCAGCCATGCTAATCTACAAGAAGAATTCCACCCCAAGCAACTTAAAAAGGCTCAGAGCTGCACGTACCAATGCCCAAAAGAGTAGCGAGACAGTGTGCTAACAAATACTGGCAGGAGCTATGCGAAGATATTCAATCTTGTGCCGACTGTGGTAACATAAGAGGACTATATGAGGGCATGAGAAAAGCCTTTGGACCTCACACCAGCAAGTGTGCTCCGCTCAAGTCAAAATATGGCTCAATCATCAGCGATCGTGCGCTGCAAATGGAGCGATGGGTAGAACACTATGCAGAACTTTACCAGATTGAAAACGTCATCTCGCCAAATGATTTGTCTAACTTCCCATCACTTTCAGTTTTGAACGAAATAGACGAAACACCCTAGGTAAAGGAACTGAGCACAGCCAGTGACATGTTTGCACACGGGAAAGCAACCGTAGGAGATGGTATCTCTGCAGAAACCATTCAGGCTGGAAAGCATGCCCTAATGAAGCCACTCCATGAACTGCTATGTCTGTGCTGGGTGCAAGGAATGGTCCCTCGGGAATTGAAGGATGCCAACATAGTAACAATCTACAAAAAATAAAGACGAACGCTCCGATTGTAAGAGTTACACTTACTTCTGAGCCTAGTTGGAACAGCTTATGCTAGAGTAATACTGAAGTGGCTGCAGATCTTGACAGAATGAGTTTACCCAGAATCGCAGTGTGGCTTTAGTGCCGGTAGATCTGATTTTCTCCCTGTGGCAGCTTTAGGAGAAAAGCAGAGAACAAAAGCAGTCCCTTTTTATAGCTTTTATTGAATTAATCGAGGCGTTTGACCTTGTCAGCAGAACCGGCCTGTTTGCCGTATTAGAGAGCATTAGCTGTACAAAACACGCTACGGAAATTAGTGTCCGCTTTTCATGAAAATATGCATGGCACTCTATGCTATTCAAGAGCGGAGTAAAACAAGGATGTGTTCTGGCTCCAACACTATTCAGCATCTTCTTTTCAGTTGTACTCACAAGCGCATTAAAATTCCTGGAAGATGGAGTATATATCCACAGTAGATCAGAAGGAAAGTTAATTAACCTGGCACTCCTTAAAGCCAAAACGAAGAGACGGCGTAACTTGATTAGGGAACTGCTGTTCGCCGATAATGCGGCACTCATATCTCATTTACAAGAAGGATTGCAGAGCCTTGTGAATGCTCTGGCAGCTTCTTGTCAAGAGTTAAGCCTTACAATAAGCCTCTACAAGACTGAAATTCCGGCAAAAGATGTCGGAGAAATACCAGCGATAGATTTTGGAAATCACACATTTACGATGGTCCAGGAATTCACATATTTGGGGATGACGTTCTTCATTCATCTTCTTTACAAAGCTTCTATCAACTCACTCTGTCTGGCACAAAGCTTATATCAACTCACTCTATCTGGCACAAAGCTTCTATCAACTCACTCTGTCTGGCACAAAGCTTATATCAACTCACTCTGTCTGGCACAAAGCTTATATCAACTCACTCTGTCTGTCTAATCTCGGATGAAGCTGAAATTTTGCACTAGTATTTCGTGTACCTGACAAAACAAGAATCAAAATTAAAAAAAAATAACCAATTAGTCTATGAATTATTGGTATTTAATTATCTTATTACTAAATTCGGTATTGAACAAGGGCAAAAGATTGTACTTGACAAATTTGATGATATAAGTTAATTAGTCCCCTTTAAACTTTGTGTAGAGAATCTAGAGAATTACGTCGCCGTTTAAAAGTTGGAAATTAAAAATGCATAATTCTTTCTATTTTTTATAAGCATTTGTCAGGCACAGTGGTTTTTGTATTGGTCTTAGGAGGCTTGAGTCCTCAAGTTCGAATTCAAGTCGTTCAACTTAAAAGAAAACGCATTTTAAAACGCGACCATGGTAACAACCACACAGATACCCCTTCTTTTTCCATTCCCAATTTCCCAACTGATCCAGACAGGTGACAGGATCATAGCACACCGAGAAAGCATGAAATTGTTATACAAAAAACAGTTGGTAAAATTGTTTCTAATCACACAGGCTTATCATTTGTTTGTCTACAAATTACTCTACATCTATTAAAAATTTAATTACATGACTGGTCCAGACTAATTGATACAATTACACTTCATATACGCTTTTAAAATTTTTTTAAAAATATTTTCTTGTTTTTGAAAACGGATTTTTCAATATAGTGGTGGTATGAAACAATGGCTCGAAAGAGTCAATTGCACCCACGACTAATATGGACCCGCGGGAGACCTTGTAAGAAAATTAAAACAATGTTGTTGACCAGAAGAATTTAAATGATTCTTGCACAATACTACTTACTACTACCTATTTTTAGCTATTATTATAAGCGCAAAATACCAATGACTGACTGACTCATTCATTGATCAAAAAATCTCTTAAACTGTCGTACGGATTCGCATAAAATTTCTTTTTTTTTTACTTCCTAAACGCTTGCTAAGAACCGATTTTGACAAATTCACAACCTGACAACTGCTAACCGCAAAAAATCGCAATCTTTCTATGATTCTATCAAAACTTTTTATTTTATTTTCGATATTTCCCCAAAAGGTTTCAGTCTATATATAAAGCATTAAAATCATAGTACGAAATTTGTTTTTTTTTTCTACTTATTTTTAATATACATAACACCATTTCCGCTTCCTTTTAGACGCGGTCTATGTAAAAACAAAACCAATCCTAATAGCCTAGCATTAATAAGGTAGTTCTAGAGTCTACCCTTTTTTTTCGAGAGAGAAAGGGAGAAATAAAGCAAGGAATGGTACTGTCAAAAAGTCATAAAGCCAATACAGTACATCGTTATTACAATATATATATATATATATATATATATATATATATATATATATATATATATGGCGGGGAAGGGGAGAATACAATCCCCCTACCCCCCACCCGTAAAATAATTCTGGCTATGCTCATGATATATATATATATATATATATATGTATATATATATATATATATATATATATATATATATATATATATATATATATATATATATATATATATATATATATCTTCTTATCTTATATAATACAGACGTTACTTCAAAAAAGAAGATGATTACGTCCTACGCGTCATGCATTTAGTCATGCATATTAACCAATGACTTAAATTCTGCCAAGTCACTGGTTTTTCTGGCTAGCTCAGGCAACCCATTCCATGCTCTAATAGCACTAGGGAAGAAGGAGTATTTGTACAAATTTGTCCTAGCATATGGGACGAGGAATGTGCCTTTATTTTTGTGTCTTTCAGAGTATTTTATTAAATTTTGTTTTTGTATTTGAAGATTATGGTTCAGTGTTTTATGTATATATATATATATATTATAAAGTAGAATGTGAGGTGTATGTATGTATGTATGTATGTATGTATGTATGTATGTTACTTATAGACATCAAAACCGCTTGAACAATCTTGATAAAACTAGGCAGGAATGTTCCTTGGGTACTAACTTAGACCGTAGTGTATGTATTGTAGCCCTAAAACAAACTTAAGACCCTGAAAAATATAAAGTTGTCCGACTCTATTACAGCTATAGTATTTTATGGATCTAGGCCATGGTTAACAATGTTGACATGAGAAAAGATCGAAAGGATTTAGGCCTAGATCTAATTTTAAGAAATACACTTTGCGCACATAGTTTTTTACTTTGACACATGAAAATACAAAAGAAGATCCATTGATTTCATTATATAATAAAATTAATTAACCTTCAATTTTGTGTTTCAAAAGCGTTGTTTACATAAATTAGTTCCTGATATCTGTGACTAAAGATTTCCTGGCGAACATTCTTTCATTAGACATTACCACTTGGTTACACATTAACACATCTCTCTACTGAGTCTAATCCTAGGTCTAACTCCAAAACTCTTATTGAACTCTAAGATGATAAAACTTCTTTTCGCAAAGATAGTTTTGTGCTTTAACGCATAAACATACTAATTATTGTCCATTCATTTGATATTTTAATCAATTTAACATTCAAATTTGTTTTTCTAAAGCATTTTTAATACATTCGTTCGCTGTTCGCTAAAGTTGCGTAGCCGTGTTGAGATAGGCCTATATTCATTCATGAAAAAAAGTCGCGCATGCGCAACACAGAATGAACTCTATAAAAGCCAATTTTTAACTCTAGATTAGTGTAGATTTAGATCTATGTCTACCTCAAGATCTACTTTATACTTTAACACATGAACATACAAAATTAAGTCTATTCATCTCAAATTTTAATCAAATATATGTAGGCCTACAAGCAAATGTGTTAAAAAATGTATTTAAGCCTATTAGCTATTTTTATTTGATAGCTTCATTCACACTATTTTTACATCGACACATTCGCTTTACTTGTTACATTATTATTTCGTTTAATTGTGACTATATCGACAGTAATGCGCAAATAAAAACCCGCGGGTCACATATGTCTAGTATATATATATATATATATATATATATATATATATATATATATATATATATATATATATATATATTTATACAGAGAGAGAGAGAGAGAGAGAGAGATTAGATTACATACACTACTGTGATAACCAAAGGTAAGTAACTGTTAAATTATAGAAGATATATATATTTAAAAAAATCACCTCCCTTATTTTAATACCAATTTTATAATTGTCTCTGAAGGTGGAAAAAGCCACTAGTAATGCGTTTATTTGTCACGTTTTGATCTCAAAAAACTAGACAAGATTATCACGTTTCGATTTCAAAAAATAGAACACAGATTAAAGACTGACAACACAAGAAAAATAAATGACCAATTTATTTTATTAATTAATTAACTATTGGTAGTTAGTCATTTTTGTTTGGTATCTCGAACAAGAGAATGAAATTGTATTTTACTAAAGTTTTTTTTTTTTAATGTTTGTTTGCCATGTTTCCGATGTTCCTTCAGAGTTGAAGAAAATTTACTTCCTAGTCCAGTGATGCCCAACCTAATTCAGTCTGCAGGCCATTTTAATTTCCAACACTACTGTCGCGGGCCAGATGATTGAAAAGATACAAAAACTTAATGAAATTGACCTGAAACTATTTTTATTTCAAACCCGAGAATATATTACTTACATTGAACATAGGTAAAGATACATTTTAAACATTTGGGGGGGGGAGGGGGAATTTTCTATATTTTGTGCCGACGTTTCGGCGGGCCGGATGGAAGCACGTCGTGGGCATCACTATCCTAGTCCAACAGAACGACAAAAGTCCACCACTGGTCGCCCCGCGACCTCGATGAGGGGGAATTTGTTAGGTCGCGAAAAATGGACTAAAATTCGTCCACCAAAGTTCTCTTTTCAACGTACACTGCATTCGTACCTCCTTCGGAAATCCGATACGAACCAGGTTGTTGGACGTCAGAACAAACCTCCAATAATGATACGCGCCAGGGCGAACTAACTGGAAGCGATTTAGTGACGAGAGCCTCCGGCTCTCAAAGAACCAATTAGACACTAGTGGGATCCAAACCACCCAAGGGACTGAGCCCATTAACATTTGGTCCCTCACGATTCTACAGCTAAACATCTGTGGGGTAATCCTAAGATTTTAGAGCTCTCTAAACTCCTCCATGAGAGGTCAATTGATGTAGCATTATTACAGGAGACCCTTACTGGAAAGAAGCGAAATGCCAATATAACCGGTTACACAGCATTTAAATGCAAGTGCGCAGACTGCTTGCAAGTGATAACTTATGATCGCAATAAATTAGTTACCAAACCAGTCCCCGGTCCACGAGTGCACGGCCGTACCGACGCCATCACTCTCGAGATCCACAAACAAGGGCGAAAAATTACGCTAACAAATCTGTAAATACCCCCCCTTCCCCAAACACGAAGCAAAAATATCAATTCTCAAAATATCAACGCAAAGTATCCACAAGGGGGGCTATGACGTAACTGACTCGTCTTAACACAAAATACATGAACTGCTCAACAGCACTAATCTCTTTTGCTTACAAAATAAACATACTCCCCCAACATTATTCCATACTGGTAACGACAGTCAATCCAGACCTGACCTTACTATTATAACTGCAAATTTAGAATCCAATACACAATTTCAGGTCCTGGACGACATAGGAAACGACCATAGGCCCTTATTAATCACAATTGTCCTCTCAGAGGCCAGAGGTGTGTCCCCAAAAGTCACACGAAAGTGGAGCTACACCAAGGAGAACTGGTCAGCATACGAGGCAGCAGTCGACGCTGCCCTAATGAACTTAGCGGTGGAGGAGAAAGACGTCGATACTATCTACGGCAAAATAACAGGAGCAATGTTGGGTGCGGCCAAGAGGTTTGTCCCGCGGACTTATCCCGGTAGCAGGCAGAAGCGTACTATCTACGGCGAAATAACAGTAGCAATGTTGGGTAGCATGCAGAAGCGCTTGTGGTCTGAGGATTTGAACATGCTGGTCCTAAGACGCAAGCGGGCCCGGAGGCTCGCTGAAAGGAAGGGTACTCCCAAAATCCGGCGGGAATACAACAGGCTCTGTAGAGCCAAGACTGAACTGGCCGGACTCGTCTGGTCGGACCATTGGAACGCTGCCTGTGCCGGGATGGATCTTCGGGACTCCTCGAAAGCCTGGCGTCTCCTTCGAAATTTTGAGGCCAAAGACACAGCGCGAATGGCTGCCCCTTATTCCACACCCGGAGGGTCTGTCTCAACGGTTACCAAAATGGCCGACTTGCTAAACCAACATTTCGCTAAAATTAGCAAGTCCGAAACGAAGACAGCCATGTCCAAAGCCCTCAATAAAGAACGTAAAAGGCTCGAGAGGGAGCCAGATGAACCTGAAAACCAAGCAAAGTGCAACGCGCCCTTCTGTCGTGCTGAGTTGGTCAGAGCGATTGCCAATTGTAAGAAGTTAGCGTTACTCGGAAAGCTGGCCAGCACAAAGTGGGGTGCCAAAGGCCAAAGCTGACATGCTACGCACACTGTACTTAGGGGCAGTTAGATCGCTAATTGAGTACAGCTATACAGTTCAAGTATACGCTAGGAAAACAGCCCTTGAATCACTAAGATTCATTTGTTTCACCTTTCGGACAAGCCCAACAAAAGCAGCTGAAATCTTAATTAACCAACAAGGCCCCATTAAATTTAAGAGGGTGGTACTCACGGTTATAAAAGGGGCGACTCTAAGCTAGTTACCACAATATTAGTAAACCACTGGAGAGAGAGAAACCGTATTAAAATGCGTTCGTTCCTACACATTGAGGCCAATTAGTCTAAAACAGCTGGGCTCTCCACTGATAGAATTCCCATTCCAAAAAGGATTAGTACTTGCCTCCGTGGAGGAAATTTCAGCCCCCACCTGTCCCTTATAGCGGTGATTAACACCTGCCATATTCCAAAATTTGGCATCAGCTACATTAAAGTCCTACCCATTAGATGATATTTTCTGCTATACCGATGGGTCGGTATTGAGGGACCCCGATAGATCTGGGTATGGGGCCCTTTTAGTCTACCCGCAAAATATGTTTGTGTGCGTCTGTGTGTGTATATATATATATATATATATATATATATATATATATATATATATATATATATATATATATATATATATATATATATATATATAATAAAGGCTACCTTCAAAAAATTCAACTGGTTGTAAAATACATGTCTAAAATATTTGTCACGTTATGATCAAAAATCATTAAAAGAAAAAACAACAACTCGCATTTATCCAACATGTTTCAGACACTTAATTGAAATTCAATATAACTTTTACAAAAAATTAGGTCTAAATCTATTCTAGACCTCTATTCTATATCTGGATATATATCTAAATCAAAGTCTTATTGATAATTGAAGAATAAGCTGAAACTATAAAAGTTACAAAAATTGATAATTGAAGGATAAGATGAAACTAGAAAAGTTACAAAAATGAGATCCTCATGACTTCCTAAGAATTTAATGTGTGAAGCAGCCGTCGCTTTGGTCACAATTTCAAAAACGATTAATTATGTCTATAATGACTACAGGTCAATTTATGCTTTATTTTATGACTTGAGTTACGTTTTCTTCTCTCGTTTTCCTTATCTCAGGACATTTTAGCATACAATTTAAACGTTAGGATTGTAATAATTTTTTAGTTGGCAGTTCAGAAAAAACTAAAAATATTAACTTGTTTTCATTCAAAAAGAAAAATGTCGGATCCAAACAGAATGCAGGAAGATTATCCAGCAGCCTCATTTCGAATGAAAATAGTTAATAGGCTGTAAGATATAAAAATTCAGTAATTTAGTATAGATCTAGATCTTTATCTCTTAAGATCTTACGAGTTCTAGTCTACCTGTGGTTCTTTGATTTAGTATTAAGTAACACTTAGACTTAGATCTGTCATCTAATCATTCTAATTCTAGATCTAAGATAATAGTAATAATACCGTTTTTAATAGATATGATTCTTAATAAACTTAAAGGGAAACTCCGATGGTTTTGACAATTTTTGATATAATATGTGTTTTGATTTAAAGATAATGAATATATGATTCTTTTTTTTTACTTTGCAATAATAACTTAATAATTGATGTTTTTCCGACGTAATTATCCTGCGCATCCAAAACAGTCAGACTTTCACCGGGTTTCTATGTGACGTCACAAATGTGTTTTAATCTATTGACTTATTGTATAACAGGAGACCATACAACAAAGTTTACATTCCCGTAAAAGAAATATATCTTGGTCTATGCAGTTAGATATAGGATCTTGTAAGCAAAGAAAAATGCGTAATGAAAAGTAGATTAACATGCTTGACTAACCATGGCAGTGTGTATTTTCTCGCCAGACCACTCAACACACAACAAACACTATCGCTTGGTTGTCTTGTCATGACCGACTACACGTAGTCTCGACTAGCCTTACACTGACCAGTTTGTTCAAATCAGTCAGACACACGATCTATTTACTTCTTGGGACAGAGAGAGGCTTAGATGAAAATGCCTTTTTTCTCGAGTTGATTATCCTAATGCTTTTAGATCTATCTATACATATATATATATATACAAGTATCATAGCTCTGGGCTAGGCCGTCACTAAGCCTAACAGCTACTGTAAGAATGAAGCGATACGATTGGTTAAATCTAGTTTCTCTTTCAGTATTGTTTAGGGAAGTGATGTATGAACTAGCTTAACAAAATCTCATAGAACCCCGATTTTTTTTAGATGACAAGAATTTACTGACTAATTTATTAAATATAAATGTTTCTAAGCTTTTAAATAAAAAATGGTAAAATGTTTACTATTACAACTTTTTACGCAGAATTTAAATATGTCAATAACTAAAATTTGAAAAACCATTGGAGTTTCCCTTTAAATTACTTATTTACTAGATCTAGACTAATAAAATGTAATAACCTGAACAGGAAATGATAGCTGATGTCAAACTTAATTTAAGCTCCAAATTGACCATTTGAGCTGGTAGCAAATTTAGAGGAGTGTTTCTCTAACTTTATCAGAAAATAAAATTATGTTGGTGATCCTCCTCTTCAACAGTAAGGGGTCTGGGGGAGCGCTGTAAACTGTAATCGTTGCATAGCCTTTGATTACTCTGTTTTTGTTTTTTTTTATTCTTGCGATGGACAAACACATTCCCCTGACGTCTAGAGTTAGAGCTCAATATTAGGGCACTGGCAGATACTGAAGTGTTTACAAGCATCATCATTAGCTTATTCTCATGTCATGTTAAAGCCAAATCTCTTTTAGTAGGTAGTAGTCCTGTTTTGGTGAGCAGTTTTAATTACATTTGTCATTAAGGAGGGAATGGAATATATAGTACTAGTCGACCGGCGGCATAGCATACGCCCCTATTTTGCATAGCCGGTCTTAGGCCACTGTAACCTATGCAACCGCAGTGGGTCCCCACTTTCAAAGGATCCGCACTTTCATAGGACCTGCGCTAATTCAAGGTGTATAAATTATTAAATTAAACAATTTTTTAACTTAAAACAGATTTCCCGCGCCCTCATGTCGATTTACCAGGAGGTCAACAAATTTCAAGATAGATTGAAACATTTGGTAATTCTTGCTATTGAGCGGGATCTATGTAGGAAACAATTATTATGATATACTGTATGACTTTGCTATACACGCAAGTAATTCTGTGCATAGTAAAGAATGAATAAAATGCAAAGACGAATTTTTTTTCTAATACAAACTCTTAAATTTCACTTTTTGTCCGCTTCCCTACCCAAACTTGTCCCCGCGAAATCCATTTCGAATAGGGCTTCACAATGCCTTGCTATTTAGTGTTTGTAAAATGTTTGTTTGTAAAATGTTTTACATGTTTTGGATGTTCCTTCAGAGTTGAAGATAATAATAATAATCTTTATTGTCCGTATGGAAATTTGTCTTACAGTTTGTGCATTACACCAAACAAAAAACATCATAACTATAAGAAACCAAAGTGTACATTCACACCAGACTCACTCATAATTTACATATGACAAAGTTTATACCAGATTGTTCTTATTTAATGATTTGATTGCCAGGGGAACAAAAGAGTGTTTGTGTCTGTTTGTCTTTGCTATCAGTCTCTTGTATCTCTTTTGTGATGGTAAAATCACAAAATCCTGACACAAAGATAGTTTACTTTTTAGTCCTAACCTCCCGCAAGATGAAAGGGGATGGGAGCAGGCAGGGTTTGACAGTCCAGAGCGCAGCCATCCATAGCGATGTGTGAATGTTCTCCCCCTCTCCCTCTCTTGTTATTTCGTGGGGTGACTATCCGCAGAAATAAGAGAGTGATCTTTCCTTTACTTCTTGTTTGACCTGTTTAGGGAAGAAGAGAATTATATATATAGATATATAATTTATATTAGAAACTTATTTTAAAAAAAAATTTTATGACATTAATCCAAAAGAAGAATGTAGCTTAGATAAAGATAAACAGTTGAGGCTAGGTTTTCATAGTTGTAACATCTAGTAGAATTTGCATACTGCTCTACCCATCGCTCCATTTAAATTGTACAATCACTCTGATGTCTGGGAAATTACTAAACTGACAATGGCAAACAAAATGCCTGTATGGCGAAACTCTTCTTTATGATAGTGAGAGCTAATAAACATGCATGCACCAAGATAATAAATTAAACAGTTTTCACTTGCGCTGCCTGCAGCTCATAATGAGCATCTCCTGGAGGCATCTTGTTTCTAAAAAAGTTTTGAAGCTGACCATACACACATCTCTCTCTCTCTCTCTCTCTCTCTCTCTCTCTCTCTCTATATATATATATATATATATATATATATATATATATATATATATATGCTCTTTTAACATGCAGAAGACTATGATGGCTCGAATTTGTCACAAGTATGCCAAATGGAAGAATTCCTTACAACATCCTCAATGTTGAGTCAGACCCAAGAGATTCCAAAGGCTAACCTACAGAGATGTCTGCAAGTGATATCTGAGGACTACAGGTGTGAAAGAAAACATGTGGTAGGAAACCACACAAGATCAGACAAAATGGAGACATACTGTACATCTGGTACGAACATCGCCAAGCTCAAAATGAATGAACCAGTCATAGCTACGAGAATGAGAAAGAAATCAGCTCATTTCTTGTCCGACAGTTCTGGAAAGAAATGTGTTGTTGAACAAATTGTTGTTTTGCTGACCTTGATATATTTCAATAAATGAAGTTGCATAATAAAATGTTCATAGTTAATGAACGCACAGCTTTATGTAAAACAAATGACACTTTTTTTTTTTGACGTAACTTATTTTGAATAATTTTTTTTCAGGGAAGAAGTTATGAGAAATAGTCAGACCCAGATGCCCAAAACTAGTTCTGAAATGGAAGATTATGTGTTCAACAAAGCTCGTACAAGAGTAAGTACATTCTTACCAAGACGTGGCAAAAACTGCTTGGCTGTCTATAAAGTTTGAATCTTGATTCAAGCTTAGTTGTGTTGATTGAATGCCTAAAGGCAGCAGAAAAACCATTTACAATATACCCCTTCTCTCCACTGGTCGATAAAAGATATTGGACCATAGTGTGCTTAGCATGCTTTAAAAATGAAAGTGCGTTATACAAAAACATAAAAAAAAACAAAAAAAAACTTATTTAAACCTATAACAACCAGAGTTTTAAATTTTCTTGATTTTGTTATTTACATTTTATTTTTTAGTAAAATATTATTTGGAAAAAAGAAATGGCTATAATATTGTAAAAGAAAAAAAAAGGAAACAGTTTTCTATAGAGTCTAAGCTAGAAACTAAGTCACACCCTATTTTGGGGGTTCATTTAAAAAAAGACATGTATTGAAGCTGCACTTTTTCCATTGCTTGTCGCACAGATAGAAAAGCAAAATGAGGGCTGATGAAGAGCAAGGTAGCAGTTAATACCCTGCCTGTGCTTGTAAATATTCTTACCTAATTAACCAATATATGTGTCCATTGCCCCATTTCTTTGTTTTGTCCATCAGTTGGGTTTGCTACAAGTGTCTCTTAAATCACTAATACCTGCATATCAATATTGTGGACAAAGGAAACGGAAAAATGAAATTCAAGCAGATTGGGATGCTGCTTGCCAAAAAGCACCAGTGAAATTAGATCTTGATGTGTATCAGGCAATGGCAGAAACATGAGGCAGATACATTCCAGTTTGAGTCTATGGAAGAATGTTGCATTATGAGGTCTGTGAAATTCCCCCAGGTAATTTTGGCCTTCCAAAGTGTCCACCTATCGACAAAACATAAGTCATGAAAATAAATAGAATCCCACAATACAGTTAGCAGATGTAGCGTGGCAATTAGTTTACAAGTCTTAAATTTCAGACCATGATTGTAAACCACAGTCTGAATGTAAGACACTCAGATTTCTACCCTTTGAAAATTGCAACTATGGTGCTTCTTGGGTTTGATAGAATAACCTTAAACCTATTACCACAACAAATGAGGTTAAATATAACATTTTTATGCCAGTCTGCAGCAGCTGAAAAAACAGCGTGCTTCTTTTCCTTGGCAGTAATTGCTTTGCAACAAAAAGCTAGCTGGTTGAAGAAAAAGAAAGTCTTATAGAATACATAAATGATAAAATTTAAAAAATATTTAACTTAATAAATTAAGAAGTACAATAAAAGCATTAATGTATTCAAAATTTTATTTTTTGTTTAGGAAGAGTATTTGGATCTTGTGGCTCGTCTCTTGCTTACAGTTTCAGACCAAAGTATGTAAACTAGTTTGTCAGTTTAATGTAAAAAAGATGATTTTAGTTATTTAGTCACTTATAGTTGATAGTTGAAATGCAATGTTTTATCATAGGGGGAGCCGATAACAGTTGATGTAATATTTTTTGTCAATTTTAATATTACTAAGATCCAGTGCTTTTTTTTTGTATAAAAAAATAGGTGCCTTTTCTCAGTGATTAGGTGCCGTTACTCAGTGCTGGATTGCCTAACTTTTAACAACTAATAGATTAATAATTAATAAATGTAAAAATACAAGAAAAGTAATAATTTTTCCCCACATTGAAAAAGGTGTTGGTATGCCGTACCGGTGCGTACTGTCACAAAAAAGCCTTGCTTAGATCTATGGATAATTAACAGATTTTAGTCTATTCACTTTCGTAAGAATGTTCCCTAAAGCATAATCTATAAAATAGCTTTGGCTTTTTTTAGCTGGTCCAAATTTTTGTGTAACTTATTATTTAGAAGGTGTTGTAGATTTCTCACAGTGGCCAACTCTAGTTCTGGTTACACTTTGTAGAGTTCTGATAACAAGTGCAGAACTCAACTTCTTCCTAACTGACCATCCAAAATCTGTATTATAAAGTGTTGGGGCAATGACCAAAAGCCTGCAGAATCTGGGCAAACACAAGGTGCCCTGATTAGTCCTCCCTATGGTGAAGGCTATCTTGACCAAACAAACTAAAATGCAGGTCATTATGTCCACTTGGTTCCTATTTTGCATAACCTCATTATAGGGACGAAGAGGAAACAGTGTAACATAATCTTTATGCCTGTTCCAGGCTTACCTCATTCAGATTTAACTAGTGCTTGTACATGCAACCTCTAGGTTCTAAAGTCTGATTCAAACTTAAAGTTTCACTTCCAGTAATTGAGTGAGGGCTAGATGACAGCTTGACCATTCAACCCTCCTTCCAAGTGTTTAAAAGTCATAGAGGTTATTATCTCAATTGAGCTTTTGTTGTGTTCATATTAATTTTTTTTTTTTTTGCATGGTTTCTTTTGAGATAAAGATAAAAAAATGAACCTTAACATGGGTCCAAACATGGGTCAGCCAGGAGGTCCAATGAGACCACAGGTTTCAGTATCAGGACAAGAACAGGACCCTATGAATGCACTTCAAAGCCTAGCTGGACCGTCCATGGGGCGCCAACAGCATGGAGAAATGTTTGGCGGGTCATATGAGCAAACTGGTAAGATAAGATTTTGTTCCAACATTAAATTCATCTCTATAGATTTCATACCTTTCAATCTTAATTATTGCAATAATCATGTGTTGCAATTGGGTTAAATAGCTGCTTAAAAATTATTTTTATTAAGTTGTGAGCAATTTAAAAAAAAATCTTAACACTACCATGCACATTTGTTAAAAGGCCACTTTCATTGATTTCCAATGTTTTGATTATTTAGTTTCTGCTACTTTGCTAAACTGATAACTAGAGAAACAGACAATAAACTTGGTATGATGTATAATTTTTTTTTCTTGATTTATCATTACTATTTGGTCAGTCCTAGCAGCTCCTAGTTGCAGGGACAAAGTGTATAAGTTGAGGTGATACAAAAGAGGTCAACTTTATAACAAAAAAAAAACAAAACAAATGTTTTTCATAAAAGTGGATGACCTTTAGATGGACAATTTTTCTTTTTGAAACCCCCACACCTCTCTAGACTTTTTCATCCACTTCAATTGCTCAACTTCTTTTATTTTTGTTTTATTTTATTGTGTCTGAAAACTATATTTCAAAGAACTTGAACATCGCCTTTCAACTGATGTTATTAAAACAAAAATGTTCTATCAGCACCTATAATTTCTGGCATAAATTAGGTCTACATGCTAGAGGCTTGTTGCTGCTAGCTGCCCAATAACAAAATAAGTTTTAAGATTAGGTAATGGGGTAACATTGAAAAGACTTTATGATTATAACAGTTAAGCCTATGCTATGACTAGTTTTCTGGCATAAATTAGGTCTACGTGCTAAAGTCTTGTTGCTGCTAGCTGCCCAATAACAAAATAAGTTTTAAGATTAGGTAATGGGGTAACATTGAAAAGACGTTATGATTATAACAGTTAAGCCTATGCTATGACTAGCTTTTGGAGCTGCAGTGGCTGAGCGGTAAAGCGCTTGGCTTCTAAACGGGGGTCCCAGGTTGGAATCTTGGTGAAGACTTGGATTTTTAATTTTGGGATCTTTGGGCTACTCTGAGTCCACCCAGCTCTAATGGATACCTGACATTAGTTGGGGAAAAGTAAAGGTGTAGGCCACAGAATCTGTTGACTTTTTCATCATCTGCCCCATAGACCACAAGGTCTGAAAGGGGAACTTTGACTAACTTTAGAGTTGTGCTAGTAAGTGTTCTTGTTTTGAATGACCACTAATTGTTTTTTTTTTTTGGGTTGAGTAAAGTGTACAGTGAAATTAATTGAAAAAGTTTTGCATAGATATCCTAATGAAATTTTTCTTCAGCATGAGCTAGCTTTCTCTGACACGATGTCCCTATTTCAATGACACCCTTGTGTAATAGAAAGAAAGATTTCATTGAAAGTCTACGATACCCTCATGCTACTGTGCAACTTCATTTCTTAGTCATTTGAAGCATTCTTTCTGTATCAGCACTCTCCTGTCATCTAGCCCCTACACAGTCATTCTTGAAACACACTTCAAACACTTGATCAGTTCACTCAGCCAAACAATAACAAAGTCTGTCAATACACACACAATACCAAGTCACTCAAAACAAGCACACTCACTGACTCAGTAATTTGTTATTCTTGTAGCCTGTGGTAAGACTAGCTTTGTGATCTTTTAAATGGCTTTTAAATTATGGCATTTGTAGCCTGTGAGATCATGCTTTTATCTTGAACTTTATTAAAGGAACTATTGGCAGCTTTTAACTAGTGTTTGGTTAAGACATTTTTTTTAGTGCCTTCAAATTGTTTTGTTTTTGTTTGTTTTTTTGTTTATTTTTATATTTTCCGCTTGTTTAAAAAAATATATTTATACATGGGTTTTAATTTGATCAACAATATTCTTATTTCCTTGTTTAGAAAAATATATTTACACATGGGTTTTAATTTGATCAACAATATTCTTATTCTTTCTTACACGTACCCCTAACAAGTTATAGTTTTTCCCCTTGTGAACCACATTCTCATCTTAACAAAGTACCCTAACTCGAAAATACAACCCCTGTCCTCTTTTATTTTTACCAAGATTTGAACCAAAGTTTTGAAGCTAAGGATTTGACCCCTCAGCTACATTTGTATAATTATAGTTTCATGCGTTTTTATTTGAAATTTTGTTCTTGTTTTGTGGGCCTAGGTGACCAGTTTGTAAACCAGTTTGATTCTTTAGGTAACCTTTGAATGTTTAAACTGTTTGACCCCTACAGTCTTGCTGTATGCATGCTATCTGGTTGCTGGTTTATTCCTGTTATTCCTGATTTACCATTACTTTGGTAATAGTGTGTACTGTCTGCATGTTACATAGCTTTATTTCAGCATGCTCTTAGCTGTTTTGTTTGCTTTTACCATAAACTCAGTGTCAACTGTCCTTGTATTGCTTTAGTGAATACAAACCTGTCCAAGTTCTGCTGGGAAAGTTAATATTAAATAACCTATCTATTTTCTTGTTTGTTCATGGTTGTCACTCTGTCTTGCCCACTTGTAGTCTTTGGGGGTAAAAAAACTTAAGCAATGATAATGTTTAACTAACATAAAATCTGATGCCTATTATATTGATATTACCATATTTTTTGCCGTATAAGACTCTCCGGCATATAAGACGCACCCAATTTTAAAGGAGGAAAATCTAGAAAAAAAAGATTCTGAACGTACCGTATTTTTCGCCGTATAAGACGCACCAACTTTTCCCCCCCAGTTTTGGAGAAGAAAAAGTGCGTCTTATACGGCGAAAAATACGGTATGTTCTGGGTTTTTTCAAAATAACTTTTCTCACTATCTAATAATGTTTGTTTGAAATTCCTCCCAAACTGTATGCTCTCATTCAATAAGCTATTAATGAGCGTAATCTGGTAATAATGCACACTTTTTTGTTTTCTTTGCTTTGAAATGTACATGCTTTTTTTTTTTTGCTTTATTTTTGGTTGCTTTCAGTATGATGAAATAAATGTTGGTTTTAATTTCTTCATCTTTGAAGATAAAATTATTACAGTTTTAGAAAATATTTATTACAGTATCAGTTTTGATATTTACTTCATAGATTTTTCTCTGCTAAAATGGTGTACTGTTAAACAGACAGTTGTAATGATAAATTGCTATTGCATTTTTTTTGTCTTTGTGAAAGTGTAATGTTACGCCTGTAAAGTATTTGTAACATTTTCCACCAGGTAACATAATGACATTGAAAATCCTACACTACTTTACTTCTAGTTATGTACGTGCATGACGACATTGTCTGCCCTATGGCATAGTCTGAAGTTAGTTCATTAGCACATAACAGTCAAACCTTAACATAATTTAGACATATATTCATAAAGACTCTGTTCCTTTACAATTTTAACCCCTAGCAAACCCTGAGAGCAAATGGAAATGTCTTTAGTTTTTTTAAATCAGCTGTTTGGAACATGACAGACCTAAGTTTGGATAATATTTGTTTATATAAAAATATAAAAATTTAGGTTGCAGATTGATCTTAAATCAATAAACTCTAAATTGTCATTTATGAGCACTGAATATAGTTGTGTTGTGTATCTTCTTCTGATGTGGCATGAAATATAGTTGACATAAAGCTTGAGGTCTTGTAACAAACAATATTATCTGTTCTGCATGTTTTACTATTTGATGAAGATTTTTTTCTTTATATTATTGTTGCCACATGATTTGCAGGCCTATACATTTATTAGCATTGAAATGGTGTAAAAGTGATTTATAAAGTCTGTCAATGAGCAGGGTCTTTTGGGATTCTCAAGAAACAATATGTTATCTATTTTTTAGGTTTTATAAAAGATCTGACATTAGTGCTTTTACATTTGTACACTTATCTTCCACTGTTGTTCAAGACTTGAGTCCATCCGACTCACAATATCTCCAAATAATGTATTAACACAGTGGAAATCTGAACTTTATTAAATTTAATATTTGAAAATGTATTACTTTGCCAATTTTCAATAGATGGAAATATACAATAACTCTCTTGCATAAATGACACAATAAGTAATCTTAACTTTACACTGACTACCTATTAAAAGGTTGGCTATTGATATTGTAAGGTCCCTCATTTCTCCCTTGTCATCTGTTGTTTTCTTTTTAATTTTTAAGACAATTGGTGTCCCTTTTATTAAATGGTTTCTCAAATTATAAATTAACATTATGAACCAGATGTAAATTGTTATAAGTTTTAATTGTGATAATAACAAAAAAATGTAATTTAAGCCAAACATTACACAGAAAGCTCTATAATATATTTCTTAAAGCAAAGCTATTTTATATGCTTAGTAGCATTCTTGAGAAGACCTACTTATATACTTCTTTATGGTAAATTGATTCAAGGAGTTGACAGAATAGACTAAGGCATTGCCATACAAAACAAAACTTCAGACATTCTCTTGAATTTTATTATGACAAATTTTAGAATCTATCAAGCTTGTTTATCTTCATTCACATACAATTGTTTAAATAGAATCTTTGTTTTGAATTAAGTGTTTAAAATGCTGAACACAGATAACTAGCTTGTTTTAGTTCTATTAGAGTAAGATGTGCCCAGTCAGTAAAATATTATTCATAGTATATCAAGTAAGGTATATATTTAAAAAAAGCTACATATTCATCATTACAGCTTTGTTATGGTAGAATTTAGTGGTTAATAGCTCACACTCCATTAAATAAAAGTTACACATTGATCCTCAGGTGGAATGATGCAAGGAATGGGAGGCCCTATGGTCAACCAGCAGCAAATGGCCAACCAGCAGTCACAGCAGCAGCGGATGATGGACTTGAGGCAACAGCAGCAACAGCAAATGCAGCAGCAGCAACAAAGAATGATGATGAATAGGATGCCCCAGTTGCAGGTATATGTATCCAATACTGCAGCTGTTGTTAGGCAAAGGAAAAAGACTAGTTAAAGTAACAGTATCAACTCATTTAAAACTGAATGTAAACTTTGTGACCAGAGTGGAGGTGAAAAGTATATTATTGGTCCATGCAAAAGGGGCCTGCCATTGAAAGCGGTTCTATCCCAGGCAAAAGACAGAGAATAATGAAGAAAGGTGGTCAACAGATCTTGTGTGGTACCACAAGGGTCCAACAGATTAAGGGACAGGTGTAGGTCAGGAAGTGAATCATTTGGAACTGAAAGATAAGGACCATGAAACACTAAGCTGTATCCTAAATGAGTGGTTTGATATGGTAGTTTTCCATTGGTTTCTATTGCATATCTATGATTATGATTCTACATCAAATAGTTCTGATAAGCTTATTCATTTTGGTTTTATGTAGATAGAAAATAAAAAATTTAAACTAGCAGCAATTATACATTAGAGTTGTTTTTTTTTTTTTTTCATTAACCTCTATGATCCAATGACTAGATGATACAAGATTAGTTTTCGCCTATGATTATATGATTTCCCAAGAGAGCACCCAACACATATTTCACCTGATGACATTTCATGAAGTTTGTCATTAATACAATTGTATATATATTTTTTTTTCAATTCAGCGACAAGATGCCTTTTTAGTGACCTCTCCTCAGGGTATGGCTGGTGTGCAGGGACAACCTATACCATCATCAACCGGGGTGAGTGTTTTGTGTGGTGGAGAGGGCGGAAGATGTTACCTTTTATATCTTACAAGTCACTTTAGTTGGTGGAATGTAGTTGCAATGTGTTGACATGATATTTTACATCATCAGATGTCTTACCAAGGACCTGGTGGACCCATCAGAAATATGGGACCTATTGGTTTGTCTGGACACTACATGCAGGTTAGTAGAATAACTTGGTTGTTTGATTTATTTTTTTTAATGGAGCAAAACAGGACAATGAAAATTAAATTGTATTTAAAAGACATTCATTCAGACCATCTTTATACTTAACTGGGTCTTAAAGGCTATATTTAAGTCTTAAAGGTTAATGTCTTAAAGCAGTGATGCCCAACCTTATTTGGTCTGCGGGCCATTTTAATTTTCGGCATTCGTGTCGCGGACCATATCACCAAAATGAAAAATATATATGCAAAGAGCTATTTTTAATAGTTATATTTGTGGTCCTACTTACATAAATTAATGTGATGCATGAAGTTTATCCAAAACCATCTTCTGAATATCTGGTTGCATAGATGAAACACCAACTCGGAGTACTGAATCTAGAAGTTCCTCCGTGAGGCGATTATGTAACATGGTTTTCGCCCGTTTCATCATTGAAAAAATTAGTTCACACAAATAAGTGCTTGAAAACATTGTGATTATCCTTAGCGCTTGTTTTCGAAGATTTGGAAACGCTTCTGCAGATAACATGGATTAGAAGTCAATGGTCTGCATCACTTGAAATTTGTCAAGCGTGGATGTCTGGCTTTGTAAGTCAATCAGTTGCAGTTGTAGATCTGTCAGGGCACTTTACACATCGTCAGCAAACGGATTTTTAAAAAGACGGATTTCATTTTTTAAATTCTGAAAATCCACAAATCTTTCACTAAAATTATGTATCAAGAGCCTCGGAAGTTGGATCATTCTTTCTTTAGGGAAAGACATATTTAGCTGCTTATCATTTTGTAGAGTGGTACAGGTTGGAAAGTGGACAAGATGTACCTTTTCCGCCTGTTGAATGAAAAGTTTCAATTTTCAATTTTGTTTGGAAAGCACCTATGTCTGTATACACATGCAAAATCAATTTGTCTTTGCCTTGTATTTTTGTGTTGAGTTCATTTAGATGTTATGTCACATAAAATAGCCAAATCCCACAACCATGAGGTGTTGTTCAGTTGTGGCACTTGTTTTGATTTATTGGTCATAAATATTTCAATTTCGTGTCTCAAATAAAAAAAACGTTTAATACCATTCCTAGGCTTAACCAGCCCTGCACTTCACTGTGAAATAGAACTTCTTCGTATTCGGACTCTATTTCTGTCAGAAAATCTTTGAAAGTTTTGTGATTCAACATTCTGTGATTTGATGAAATTTACAGTGTTGAGCACAATCATCATCACATGGTCCAGATTCAAAACCTTTCCACAGAGATTTTGTTGGTGAATGATGCAGTGAAGCCGCAGGGGTTCAGTTCCATTTGACTCAACAACTTTTTAAATAACTCTTGCTGGCATTCCGAGGTGACATCCAACCATTATTCTAGTGCCATCAGTAGTCACTCCAACTAATTTATTCCAAGAAAGATCAAGGTCCTCTTTGATGGTTGACACTTCTTTGAACAGGTCTTCAGTTGTAGTCCCATGCATGCTCCTCATGGCTGCTAACTCCTCTGTTATATCAAAATTGCTGTTTGTACTGTGAATAAACACCAAGAGTTGCGCAGTATCAGTAATGTCAGTGGACTAGTCCGCAGCAATAGAAAACATTTCGAATTCTGCTGCTCTGTCTTTTAATTGTGAATGAAGATTTACCCCCATATCTTCCACTCGCCTTGTAACTGTCATGCAAGAAAGGCTGACAGCTTCTACTGCATTCTTCTTTTCAGGACACATTTCTTCCATCACTGCTAGCAAACACTTTTTTACACATTCGCCATCGGAAAAAGTCTTCATTGCTCTACTTAAGATGTGAGCAACTCTGTAGCTGGCCCTTATCACCAATTCATTTTCTTGTCTCTTTTTGTGAAATATTCTCATCAATCCCCCCAATCTCTAGACGTAACTTGACAATCTTGTCTTCGCGGCTCCAACCAAGAATGCGACGATATGTGTTTATGTGTTTGGTTTCATAATGCCTTTTAATGTTATGTTCTTTAAAAACAGTCACACTTTCTTTACAAATCAAACATGTTGGCTTACTATCCTATTTCAGAACAAAAATATAAAAAGATCTGTCCACTTTTCCTGAAAGTTTCTACATTAAGAGTCCATTTTTCGTTTCTTAGGCTCTCTCATTTCATTAAATCACAAACATTAAACACTGACGGTACCAATCACTTTGACATTAAAAGAACACGACCCAAAATGATGCTCTAAAGATGCTCTGTGTTGCACACACATGGTGTCAAGGACACGGCAAGGTCAAGACAGTAACGGAATTTTCCAAGAATTAAAAATAGCTGTCTAGTTTAATCATGATTGAAAAAAACAACACTTGTGTTCTTACAATAAAAAAAAATTGACTATGAATATTAGAATACCAAACATAAAGAAGGAATTCATCAAAGAATGAGTGAGAATCCTAACTTAAAGAGAATATTTTTTCAACATTCTAATTTTTAATATTTTTTTTTACATTTTGTTCCAATGCTTTGGCGGGCCGGATCTGGCCCGCGGGCTGTAGTTTGGGCATCACCGTCTTAAAGTTTATATTAAAATCTTAAAGGTTATATTAAAGCATTGATTATGTTGAACAATATCTTGTTCTTACTTCCATTCCATCTATAATGGATTGTAAAAATTATAAAATAAAATTGATGTTGTCATTTTGGTGCCATATGCTGTTTACATTGTGGACTGTAATACCAATTGGTTGTGATGTTCTACTGATGATGTGCACTGCAGTATCAACATAGTAAATATATCCTTAATAAGTAATGCAATATTAATTTGGTGTTATGTAATATCTTCTTTAAATAAGAAATACTAGCATGCTCTACACCATCCTGCTGTTTACATTGTATTACCAACTACCTCATTTTGAATCCTGCAACGTCCTATATGCTATGTGCAAGCAATCAAATGACAAAGTGATCTGATGTACTAATATTAAGTTAACCCAGAAAATGCTCTTCAACCTCCTCCCTCACCCCCTCACCCCCCAAAAAAAAAAGTATCATTTAGCTTTGAACAGCCACACTTAGATCTAAATGTTTTCAATTGAGAATCAATTCTTTATGAAAGTGTAGAGCCTTTAGACAGTTACAATTGAAACAACTGCTCTAGCATCCAATCTTTCCTTAACAAGAAAAGTAATTGTTGAATCATTTTATTACCCCCAGTTTCATTTTTACCTTAGTCACTTTAAAAATTACTGACAACTGATCACTTTGAAGTAAGTAGTTATGTATAATTTTGCTTGTTACTGTAGGGTAGAGACATGGGGTTGCAAGGCATGCCAGTACAATCACCAGCTCAGAAGTAAGTAACCACTGATTTGAGACAGTAATTATTTTATGGTATTGGCAAATAAATGAACTTACTTCTGTAGTTTAACCTAAATTTGATTAAATAATTGTCCTTATTTTTATCACCATGGATTCAAATTCATTCAATGTAGACTTTTAGGAATATTATATAATGTTCCTACAATATCTTTTTCAATAATTAATATTAACAAGAATATTTAAATGTGCTTATTTAATGTCTGATTTTGTTTTACTTAAAAATAATTTTATTGAATTCCTTATTCTAGAAAGGAATTACCTATGAAAATCATTAGATCTAAATATAATAGGCCATCTTTAAGTTATTATATCCATTTTTTTTTTACTTTGCAATGCCAATTTTACTACAAGAAAGACCACATTTTTCCCTGTGTTTTGATTCAGCTCCCCTCTGACAATGCTTCCATCCCCCCATGGAATGATGCCATCACCAGGTATGCGTCCACAGATGGGCGTGGCATCTCCCAGTACTGTGTTGCACACTCCAGGTTAGTAGTTATTTACACATATTTCCTGTCTAATCCTTTGGGCTGTGAGATTTTTTACTATCTTCTAAAGCACCTAGTAGGTTTGAGGAATAGTTTCCAGATAGATCTTTTTCATTTGTTTTGCTTTGATTAAAAAATGCCATAATCATTTTTGTATGCTATTTAGTATATCTTCCCTCTTTCTGGTGTCATAGCGCATTTGTCCATTGTATGGTACCATTTATATCCTGTACTTTAATATTTAAATGATTCTTTTATAAAACAACAACAGGCACTGCTGTGTCTGACCCAAGTCCAGGACCCCCCAGCACCTCCTTGGAAGAGCAGGAGTACATCAGGAAACTTGAGAAGCTTTCTTGCTACATTGAGCCTCTAAGAAAGTTTGTGCTGGAGTCAGAGAAGAAAACAGATGAAGGTAAGTGATATTCACTTAAACTTTGTGACATTCAAGGTACAGTAAGTGACAAAATATTCAAGGTAAGTAGCGTTCAGTCAGACATGAAGCCTAATTTTGTATGATGATGTATTGGACAGAACCTAGTTGTATTTTCACTTGTTTGAGACAGCCAGAATTAAACATTTTATTTGAGTGTCCTTCAGTTTATCTCACCCCATCAGAATGCAATCATTTTGATCCTAATAACAGGCTGGTCCAATGAAATGAACATGCCATATTTAATTATGCATTATCAAAAAAAATAAAAAAATAAAACGTGAAGCAAAATAGCTAGTGTTTCTTTCCAACTTTGCTCAACAAAAACAAAATGTTAAAGCAAGTTTCTGAAAACAATCTACAACACTATCTGTAGGTAAAAAAAAGTTATACCAATCAACATTTGAAGAACACATCCATTGTGATCTGATACATTGTCATGAAGGAATGCACTGACCACTAAAACTAACATCAATAGGTCTTCATTTCCCTCCTTCATAGCTGCACACCAGGAGGTTAAAAATTTTAGAATTTCTAGAGATAGTGACAAGAACACCTACAAATTCTCCTGCTAGATCTATAGCAGGCAGATGAAGTCTTTTTTTCTTACCTATCTTGGGTTTTGGGCTCCTGTATCAAATAAAATGACTTACAAATCTACCTTCAAAAAACAAGCATTGTCAATTCGAGACTGCTCACTCAAACTGGAAACATAAAAGACATTCTTTACTACTAGTCAGCAAGGCATTGAATTTATTCTGAATTAGCAAAACTTTAACAACAAGTTAACATCAAGCATTATATACCATAGCTACTTTAAAACTTTCAAAAACAATTTTTTTCTTTTAAAGTAGATACCTTATATGAAATAAACATACAAATAATTTGTATGAAGCTGTTACTAATATAATATCATATGTTCACAGACAGCAAGAAGAATCACAAAAAAATGAAAAGTCTTCTGGACATTTTGTCCAACCCAAAGAAAAGGTGAGTACCAAGTTGTCAGCCACATGATGTTTGTCCTAAAATCTTTTGGATTCTGAAAGATGTGAACTCAATCACAAGGCTATAAAAAATCTTGTGAGCTAATTTCTTTTTTTTTTTTTTTTTCTCAACAGAGTCCCCATCAATGTCCTTGAGAAATGTCAACAAGTCCTAGAAAAACTGGTGAATAATTTTTTTTACATTTGTCTGTGTTTTGTTTGTTTGTCCTTAACATTTATTTTACTGTTTACCCTTTAATGTAAATCATGTCTCAAAAGCAAATATTTTAAATGTAATGGAAAATGTTTTCTAACCATCATGTTAAAATGGAGGTGATGATCTAAGACAGTATTTCTTAAACTTATTGTTGCAACACGACTTGCCCACAACTTCCCAAACACACATACACCATTGAAACATGTACTCCCCCCCCCCCTTTTTTTTTTTTACGCATTCTGGGGTAGCCCTGAGATTTCCTCCTGCAATCTCCAGGATAGAGCATTAACATTTTCCTGCATGCTTAGCAGCTAAAATGCATATTGCTGGCTAAAACATACTATTCATCCTAGGTAGAAATAAATGCAGGAAATTAAGTTGAATAAAGAAAGAAGCAGCATTGGCCAATACTATAAGTACAAGCTACATATTATAACACAAACTACATCATCATCATAAGATCTTTCTGTTATTCCAGATGTCTTGTAGCAGGTCTGTTTTTATTACTAGTCTTCAACAAAATAGTGTAGGATATTCTGAAAATGGGCTATTCTGACTCGAGTAAGAGGAGGTATATTGCAATGTCTTCCTAAATAAAAACAGTATGACTCCATCTTGTTGCAGATGCCTCTTGCAAAAACAGTATACATTCTAAAAAGATTCTATTTAGAAAGCAAAATGATGTCTATTAATAAATTATTTTAATTTTAGAAAATTGGAAGGTCATTTTTACAAAGCTTATATCAGCTCACTCTGTCTTGGAAAAAGTTTGTCAATCCAATCACAGATCAAGTTGAAATTTTGCACAAGAATCAATTTTAAAAAATTGCCAAATAGTTAATTAACTATTGGTTATTAATTACTTTGTTTGATATTGAACAAGGGAAAGAAATTATACTTGATAAATGTGGTGGTCTAAGTTGAATTAGTCCCCTTTATACTTTTGTGCAGAGAATAAGTTTAACTAACAATAGATAACTGTAAAACATTATATTTTCATATGCACTTCACTTGCTCAGTGGTTAGTGTATTGGTTTGAGGGGCTTGAGCCAATGAGATTCAAGTCATACAACCTTTTTGGTTATTTATATTAAATGCATTTAAGAAGCAATCACAGTAACATTCACCCTCTTCTTTCTCTCCCCCCTCCCTCACTTTCCCAACTGGTCCAGACAAGTGATAGGATCATAGCGTAGTGAGAAAGCTAAAAGCATGAAATAACGCTGAATAAAAACAACTGGTAAAACTATTTCTCATCTCACAGATGTATTATATTTAGTCTACATCTATGAAAATTGTATTTACCTGACTTATCCAAACTCATTGTTACAGTTACACTTAACATAAGCTTTTTTTTTTTTTTTAAGAAAATAAAAACATTATCTTTGTTTTTCTTGTTACTTGATTTATATTAAAATATGAGTTTATCAAATTTTGTTAATTTGTTTCTTTCATTATGGCAATTATCAATCATAAGTCAAAAGTTTTTAAATAAAAGTTATTTTCCATACCCCCAAATACAATTGTGAATTCCCATTGGAATGGATTGAATTTTTCAGGCTAGTCTTCAAACATAAAATTTTTAGACTTAAAGTGCTTTGAAATCATTTTAAATAATTCTTTTTCCAACAAAAAAAAATAAAAGAATGTTTAGGCAATGAGGCAATTGTAAAAATGAGAAATCTTGAATGTCCTTCCCCTATTCATGTATTGGTTTGCGTTTAAAAGTACATATGTGTTGGGTAGAGAGTCACATATAATTGAAAATTAAAAACAAAATGATTGCATTTGTACGTTTTGTTTTTAAATTTTCAATGTTTTAATGTAATGAAGGAACCTTTTAATCATCCGTGTAAAAAATAGCTTAACAATTTATTACAGACTACCAGTTTCAATGTGCCAATAACTCAGGGTCACATGTGTCAGCCCCTGTTGGATGCTGTTGCCCATTTCTCCACTGCCACTATGCTGAACCACTCTCTCCACCGGACATTTGGACCAGCTCTTGAGGCTTACAAAGGAGCATCTCTTATCAAGTATGCTGCTTTCAATATTCTATGCTATGACCAATCGTTATACAAGGCCTGAACTCTGACCTGCAACGTCACAGCCTGTGGGTAGTTGAGACCCTCATTGCCACGTCATACAGACCTGTGACATGGCAAGGAGCTATTGGTCTAAATTACCCACAGGTTGTGATGTTGCATTTCCATAATGAGGCCTTCTATATGAATGGTCATGTGCTGTCACTCCTGATGTCAACATGATATTATAAAGTATTAACAAAAGTGTAGGCTAGTACACAAAGTAATTCTGAGTGCTTCCTCGTTATATTTTTTCGTAACTTCTTTTTTACATGTCAGTAGAAGTGACTTTTTCAAACTCCTAGGATGCTCTCCCAAACTACCTATCAGAAATACCTTTTAAATGGGCAGAGTTGAGTGTTTATATGTCTTCGCTTGATTGCTTGGGCTTGCCTGAAAATTATCTTTAAAAAGAAAGCATATGCAGTGTACCATATGATTGTGGGTGTATACAGAGATTCATTACATTACTTTATTTTAACATCTGTAAAAACTAATATATTTCAATATGAACTTCTTGTGTCAGAGCTCCCAGCCCACCTGTCAGCAGAAAGAGAAAGTTAGAGAAAGAGAAAACTGAGGAGCTGCCAGACATTCTGCAAGGGGAGATAGCTCGGCTGGGACGTCGGTTCATCGTGTCTGTGGACCCAAGACACCACCCTGGATCTGAGTCCCACCACCTTGTTTGCAAACTTGGTAAGTACTTGTACAGTGTTGTCTATTGCTGTTGTTTTTATGTCTTCAAAATAATGGAATATTAATAGTTTACTCAATTCCATCAGCTTATTCATAAGACTTGTGTATTTTTACAGTTAAAAAATCACACTACTAATTTCACATTTCCTATGCAGTTTAAAATTGGCCAAAAAATAAAAAAATTAAAATAGAAAAATGTTTCATGTTAAAAAAAATTCATGCTTTATACCTTTTGTACCAGCCAAGGCTCATTAACACTTTATTTCTATGGTCAGCCTTATACACTGCAGTAGTATCTTTGAAACATTTGTTAAAACAAATAGTTATACACTATTACAAATCTGGATTTCTTTAAAGAAATGATTTACTAAGTGTATCTAGTTGCTCTGTATGGAACATGAAGAGCTCTTCTTTTACATAATGTTAACAAAAATTGCTGGTAACTTTCTATCACATTGTAAGCATAAAAAAAATTGATTTATATTGTAACAGAATTCAATTTGTTAAAAATAGTATCAATATGATGTTGTTAGGCACCTCAGAGCTGTCTTGTGTGGGTAAGTTCAAATAGAGGTAACACTCAATAATGAAATAACACAAGAAAGTGCTCGATGCTAATGAACGATGTCAATTAACAAGTTAAATACTATGAAGGGAACCGTCAAATGTTGTCAAGCTAAACCTCTACGTCCATAAAACCTGCCTCTCTCTAAAGTCGCCAAAAGTAGACTGTTAAAATCTTATTCTAGTTTGTAATGTCACCGTCTCTATGTCAAAACTTTCCCTTTTAAAGTAACCAATAACGTTTTGTGCCAAATTCCTAATCCTGCCATAACACTGTGTATTGTGTTCCAGGTTAAAGATGTCATTTTGTATTGTCTAAGATGTCCAAATCTAAGTTATATCCTTTCATAAAGATTTTCAATCATGATTTGGTCCTACTTAGATGAGAACCATAGCTTTTGAATGACTTGTATATACCACTAGAGCTGAGATTTAAATATCACCTACAGAAATTTTGGTAGAAAACCAGAGTAGGGGGTCAAAAGTTCAGTAAAGACCATTGGTCTTATGATTACATACTTGCTGTTTTTGTAATCCAGGCTTTGAGGATGCCTCTTACCTGGTTTATACTGATTCTCTATTAAGAATGGTAAACACGTAGACAGTGCTGGCCATGAAGTATTTTCTTAACTGTTTGCAGCAAATAGTGAAGAACCTTGCACCAACCATCCCATTGAGCTATGGGGCCAGATCAAAAGAATGTTTGTGAGTTTGAATGTTTTTACAACAACTATTACTATAAATTAGATCATTATTTCAACATTTCTTAGACACGATGCATAGGAAACAACTCAAACGCAATAAGCATCAGTGGGTTAATTGAAGTTATGTCTGTAATGCGATACACTAAATATTTTAACACTCTAAGTCCTACATCTTTAAAAGGCCTGTGACAAGAGCCATGACTGATAGTGATATGCTTAATGTAAATGGTGGGACCATTGCCAGGTGCACGGCCCAATTCAGAGCATTCAGTAAAATCAGTCTATGGATTGCCATCCCAAAGAAGCACAAGAGCTGAAAGGAAACTGTAGATTCTTATTTACTGATTTATAGTTTGAGGTCAAAGATTCAGAAGGTGTATTTCAAAGTCAAGCTCACTGATATAACATGCACACACACACACTTGTTTTCCATTGTGCAACATGGTGTAGCATTACTTTCTTATATATGCCCTGTAAACTAATTAAGGAGTGGGGATTGTTAGGCAATCCATGAGGAATCTTTGACATCACCACATCATATGCCTTGATTTTCTGCTGTTCTCTTACAAGTCTTTGATGTTTACTACTAGATCCCAAAGCCATCTGTTCAGAGTACATAAGCCTCCATGTATGTGTTGAGCTACATGATAAACTAAAGACTTTGTCTTCAAGTGCAATAGTACATTAAATGTTACAAGATCTTGATATGACTGTAAAAAAAAAAGTCTTAAACTACTTCTCTTTTTCATTGATAAAGTTTGGGACAACAAAAAGGTGGGGGAGGAGAATATGTCACTAAATGTCTTCTGTAGGAGAGACTTGGTTCTGATGTAAATATATCACTACTGTTATTTTTCTGTGTGTCTGAACCAGACCAATGTACAAGTCAAAGCATTACCAGCAGATTTATATTTTCTCTCAAATTGTAACTTAAAAACCTGTCATTGATGATAGCCCCCCCCCCCCAATTTACTATGGAGGAATAGGGCAGAGTGGGTATGGATGGAATCAATGAAGCGTTTCTCAATGTTGTTTATCCTAATGAACTAGATATTAGTTACCTTTACATTTGTTTGTTACAATGATGAAATCAAGCAACATGTCTGTCATGTCAGGTAATACAAAGAGACTACGACCTCTTTTGCTATTTTTAATTTTATTGTATACTACCTTCAGTTCTCAACATTATCAACAATACACGTCTCGTTCAGTACATATCTTCTTCAGTTCCGGAATTACTAGTGTTCTTTCCCTTTGATCATGTTATAGATAGCTCGTGTTTTCCTGCTAACCACTGACTTTCACTTTCAAGACAATCGCTATATATTATTCCTGAATCTAAGTATGGTTATTTGTTGGATGTTCTGAATTAGAGTTGTCTCCTTTGCTGAGTTTCAAGCTTGAACATGCACATTTTGTTTGCTTTCACTTTCAGCTGCCCTAATTGGGCGAAGCCTGTGTTCTTGTTGTGCTGGCTAGGTTTTACATCTTGATCTCAGACACTAAAACATACTCTTTTGTTTGTTCAAATTGATGTATACATATTTTGTTTCACATACCTCTTAGATTTACAATTTTGTTTTTATATTTACAACTGTCCACGCCTCTATTATTTGATCTAAAATGATTTCACCAAGTGCCTGGTTTTAGCCTACTTCTGTTCCATTGTTAGACCAAGTGCCTGTCTGTTGCCCACTTATTAAATTTACCATAGTTAGACCAAGTGCCTGTCTGTTGCCCAAATCAGGATTATCTTCCATATTTAGGATAAGAACCAAGCACCTTTGTGCTATACATCCTAATCCTTATCTTCCATATTTAGGATAAGAACCAAGCACCTTTGTGCTATACATCCTAATCCTTATCTTCCATATTTAGGATAAGAACCAAGCACCTTTGTGCTATACATATTATGAGAAAGGGAATATTAAGTTTAAACACAGCACCAGATCCACACTCACCATGTGAAAATATAACCACACACACACACACACACTCAAAAGTTTTTCGACTTTCTCATAATTGCCAAAAACTACAGGAGCCCTATAGTGATTGTTGTGGAGTCCTACCATCTGTCTGATCCTGAGATGCATTTTTTTTGTTTATCTGGAGCAAGCATGTCTGTGATATGTATACTTTCTTACTACACTTAAAGCTTTACTGCTAATAACACAGTATAAGCAGACACCAAAATACTTCTAAATGAGACACTTTTCTGAGTTTGAAGGGTTCACCAAAGTTTGCATGCACCGACTCGCCCATGCTTCAGAGAGCAGGCAATTATCCTAGTCTATTACTTTCATTTCATAGATCTTCAATTTGAACAAATGACCTCATCATCTTTTTTTTTTCCAGGTTACATCTTACACTATACACATTTTTTTTTTTTCCTCTAAGGTTTTGACTTTATTGTACTTGTGGAGGAAATAGATTATAGTTTCCAACATTTGTTGTCATCACACATCCTAAGGGCTACTCCTTTTTTCTTTGCTGTACTTTTTTTTTGTTGTTGAAATAATCCAATTTTTTAGGATTTTATTTCAGATCCATTGTGTTTTTGTGACAGACTTCTTGGACTTCTTTTCTTTGAGGTTTTCTTGTTGTATTTAAAGAAATCTTTAGAATTGTTAAGTGAAAAATTCATTTTTAGCTTCTCCGAAAGAGAAAAAGGCCGCTATTAGTTTTGTGTTTTCTGTCTGTCCATTCATCCTTCACATTCAGATCTGAAAAACTATGTAAAAGCAGTAATAACAAAAAGAATACTTGTAAAAAAAACAAAAAAAAAACTGTATTAACCCTTAAAGTGCTGAGCTGATTTACAATGAGTGCATACAATATGGAATTACAATTCTGATGATTAGAGGCTAAACTACCGAACGCATCTTAAGGGTGAAGTGTTGCATCAATCAGTTTGGATCAGTCATGTTATAGACCTATACATCTGTGTGATAAGAAATATTTTTACCTATTGTTTTTTTTTTTAGTCCAATTTTCTGCTTTTAGCTTTCTGAGTACACAATGGATCCTATCACTTGTCTGGACCAGTTGGGAAGGGGTGAGGGGAGAAAGAAGGGGGTATCTGGGTGATCACTTTTTAAATGTATTTTTTTTTTTTTTTAAAGTGAGCAAGCTGAATTCAAACTCTTAGGCTGAAGCCTTCTCAGGCTTCTCAAGCCAACGCAGTAACCACTCTGCTAGCGAAGAGCGTATGAACAGGGAAGATTGTATAGTTATCTATTGTCCAATTTCGCCATACTGGACTGGGTCGTGATGAATCCGAGCCGAACTGTCTCCACTGTGACTCTCTATGACACTTTACTTCTTTATATAAGGTTCCCGCAGGCCTTCTTGAACCTGCCGGAACATCGCTTGTCTTTGCTGGATGATCACATGGCCATATCTGACGTAACTGGCTGAGTACTGTTTATAGCACAGAAGGTCGACATTTGTCACGGTTCCCCGCTCGCTTTGCGTCGCCACAGGCTATAACAGTATTAAAACAATACTTAAGAAGATGAACAGTAACATGTTTTGAATAGTAATTTAAGCGTTCCCAACTATAAAGATGAAAAATAATTTTTTTTTTCTTTCTAAACAAAACCTGCCTGTCTGTCTGTAGACGGTTTTTTTTTCCTCTCCCACTTCCCATTCTTGAATTACGTTGACATTTTGCTCAATTATTCAAAGTCGATGAAAATACATTAATCAATAATTAAAATTAACCAATTAGTTAATCATTTAGAAATAGATAAGTTTTGTTTCAAATACAAAAAGGGGGTTAAACTGTGCAGTATTGAGATATATTACAGTGATTTAGCGGTGCTTCCCATTAGATGTCTTTTGTAGAAAAGTATTTTTTTTTATATTTTGCTTGTTTCAAAAACATTGAATGTTAAAAAATAAATATTACTTATGAATGTTTTCATTCAGCGTGTCTACTTAAACAAATATATTGTTATCGAAAGCTACAAATTTAATAGGCAAAGTTTTAATATCTAGCTCATATGTTTACCAAGTATGGTACTAATCTTACAGAAATACTTTGATGGTATTTTTTAAAATTTCTTTTGTTGTTTCTTGTATACAACTATTTATAACTGGTTAATAGCTGACTTTTGTATCCTACAGCAAATTTTAGATTATGATACAATTCCTACAGCAAATTTTAGATTTTGATACAATTCCTACTGCAAATTTTAGATTTTGATACAATTCCTACTGCAAATTTTAGATTTTGATACAATTCCTACAGTAACTTTTAGATTTTGATACCATTCCTACAGCAAATTTTAGATTATGATACAATTCCTACTGCAAATTTTAGATTTTGATACAATTCCTACAGTAAATTTTAGATTTTGATACAATTCCTACAGCAAATTTTAGATTTTGATATAATTCCTACAGCCTTATTCTGTCTTATAAACAATAATTCAGAATGAACTTTTTTTTTTTCTTTGATTTTGTTACAATATACTTTATTTTTAGATTTACACACACGTAGAAATTCAATATTGACAAAATACATGTTACATCAGAAAACAAAATTATGGACAAAGAACGGCCTAGATATTTTGTCACACATGACACAGACGAAGCCGTTGATTGTGATAAATTGATTAAGTTCACTTTTCGCCTGCGCTCTTCTGGGAAAGTAATTTGACTTGAGTTCTCGATTGTAAGGTCATCTGTCTTTGTACGAGTTTTTTTTTTCCATCTGTTTGTCTCGGAAGACAATTGTCAATGGGTGCCAATGGCGTAGCTAGGTTATTTGATGCCCCTTGTGGCCCGCGGCATCCGCACATGGCTAGCTACGCCTCTGCTGGGTGTTCTCGCTTTTACCTCTAAGAGTAAGCTGGTTCAACAATTGTAATGCTAGTTACAGAAATGGGCAACAGGCAACGTTATAGCTTTTTTTTAAAGTGTTGCCTGAATATCCTCTTGACCTGACACCTGGAGACTCAACACTAGTTGTACTTCATAAAGAACGCCTAATAAAGCTCGTGTGGCTCCAGGGGCGTGCCTGTGCCATGTTTGCGGGGAGTATTGAGGGATTCAAGGGAAGTTCAACACAAATGTACTTGTCTAAAAACAATTCACGATTTAGATTTTCCAGATCCTCAAACTTCATGCATTCGCTGTTTGTATGGAGAGACAGAGGGGCAACTTACACAAAGCAGGGTTCACCTTTGTACCTAACTAAAGGATCGTGTCTACGTTTTCACTAGGTCCTGATACAACTTCAATAAGTATTTCTCCACCTAACACCCCAACTCTAGTTTTTCGAGTTTATCTCGTCCATTCTAAGCCTACCGATGACCGTAATGTAAAATGATTCTGGATCTGTTGAGACATCACTTTGTGTTTTTTTTTTTTTTTTCTGTTATCCAGGTCCCTTTTTGAACTGCATGCTCGTGGTCTCCCACCAAACCCACGTCACCATTTGAAGTAACAACAACACACATACATTCATATCAACATCTTCATGTCTCACATAACAACTCAAAGACCTCAATAATATAATTTCTCTTTCTCTGTCTTTTTCTCTTTCCATCACTCTATCTCTCTCTCTCTCTCTCTCTTTGTTAGTCTCACTCTGTCTCTCTCTCTCTTTTTTTGCTATATGTCCATTTCTTTGTCTAAAGGAATTTTGTCCTGATAGATGAACAGACAAACAGTAGCTTTGTCCTAAAAAAGAGGTGGGGAGTCTAACTTAGATCCAACCGTTAATGCTCAATACAATACTCATAACAAAGCTAGCATACCACAAAAAGCTTGCAAGGGAAACCTTTTTGGGGGGAAAAAACTTAAGATTAGGTTTTATTACCTAGCTTACTTTCTCGTTCGTTCTCTCTAAACATGCAAGTAGGAAACAAAGAACGATCCACCAGTACCTTATATTTTTGTTCCCAAATGAGAAAAACAAATGAAATGCAGTGTGCACATAAACTAATGACGTCAAAGAACGATGTGATAATTGTATCTCATCTGTGTTGATTGGCGGACTAAGAAAATTATTATAAACCCAACAACCTCTTCGAGGGGAACCTGACGGAATAAAAAAAGGTAGTGCAATATACCTGCCGAGCTAGTATAAAGGGAAGAAAGAAGAGGAAAACTCAGAATTAAGTCTGTCCAGATTTAGTATCTCAGAATTTTGACGGCATGTTCTTTTGAACTGGATGTCGGCAGAGAAAACTGGCAGGTCACCTTGGCCAGAAGAACAGGGTCATGATAAGTTTCTTTATTGCAGACAACATGTTTTCTGGAAGTGCTCTCACTTAGTGTGTTAAAGTACACCGCGTTATCACTGAAGAGATGACTAGAGTGCGAGCCCTTGTTTTACAAAAGGAATAAATATAGTTAGCGAAAAAAAGAAGGGTGAAATGAATACTTAGCCGGGTTTGGGGCTACGGGAAATAGTGGAGGAATTGATTTGAATAATTAGTTGTCGTATCCCGCTTCTATGTTTTTTTTTTACATTTATCGCGAGAAATTTAAAAACACATTTAGAGATGACCAAAATATAGTGTATTAGAAATGTCTGATAAATATTGAGTCAAAAATTATACAAGTCTACCAATAAAGATCGCGTCTAGTATTAGAACATTTATACAGATAAAGTATTAGAAATGTGTATCGTTAGAGATTGAGTCTAGTATTAGAAATGTGTATCGTTAGAGATTGAGTCTAGTATTAGAAATGTGTATCGTTAGAGATTGAGTCTAGTATTAGAAATGTGTATCGTTAGAGATTGAGTCTAGTATTAGAAATGTGTATCGTTAGAGATTGAGTCTAGTATTAGAAATGTGTATCGTTAGAGATTGAGTCTAGTATTAGAAATGTGTACCGTTAGAGATTGAGTCTAGTATTAGAAATGTGTATCGTTAGAGATTGAGTCTAGTATTAGAAATGTGTATCGTTAGAGATTGAGTCTAGTATTAGAAATGTGTACCGTTAGAGATTGAGTCTAGTATTAGAAATGTGTACCGTTACAGATTGAGTCATGTATTAGAAATGTGTACCGTTAGAGATTGAGTCTAGTATTAGAAATGTGTACAGTTAGAGATTGAGTCTAGTATTAGAAATGTGTACCGTTACAGATTGAGTCTAGTATTAGAAATGTGTACCGTTAGAGATTGAGTCTAGTATTAGAAATGTGTCTCGTTAGAGATTGAGTCTAGTATTAGAAATGTGTACCGTTACAGATTGAGTCTAAATTCTTAGAAGAATAAGATCAAGATAACAGAAGCTGTGCGAGACTGCTGTATGAACTGTGTAAGTAAATATGAAGTTAAGTTTTGAGCTCTTCATTTCTGGTCAAACACGCCTTCGTTCTCCAGGATTTTATAGCAGAGTTTTTACACTAATACACTCTTCATCTCCATTCTCTGTCTCTCTCTCTCTCTCTGTCTCTCTCTCTCTCTCTGTCTCTCTCTCTCTCTGTCTCTCTCTCTCTCTCTCTGTCTCTCTCTCTCTCTGTCTCTCTCTCTCTCTCTCTCTGTTATTTCGTCTTACTTCTCCCCCCCCCCCCTGTACCCCCCACCAGTCCCTCAAAAAAACAAAACTGTGGAACATTTACTGGAATTTGCCGACCTATCTAATTTTTTTTTTTTGTTTAGCCGCATGGTTTACCTGTGGGTACCTCACCTTTCCTACCTCGCTCCATGTAACTCACCTTCATAGTTAAGTCTCAGTAACTTTGACCTAGTGGCAAGATGGGAAGCAGTGTCGAGAGAGGAAAAAAAAAGACTGCCAGATTACGCCGCTAACCTTTTGCTTTTGGGGTGGGGGGGGGGGGCAGAACACACTACCACGCACCTTGCCTTGTTGCCCTCCCGTCTTTCTCCATTTTCCTCCTTTGGCGTGTCTTCTGACTTCCCCCACACCCTCAGAGCCGCTCAAGGTGAAACATGCACGCTGTCTTGAGGTGAGTGCATGCGTGTGCAGCAAGAGAGGGTGTATATAAGAGAACCTTGATGGGCAGCTGATAAATAAATGGAAAGCTATTTTGTAATGACACAGCAGCAGCAAAGACAAAATACATATACATTGAACTCGAGGAGAATAAATAGACATTAACCACGTCTTTTTTTTTTTCTTCCTTTCTTGCTTGTACGCTTGGGACTGCGAATACATGACTCTACATTTATCACAATGGGAAAATGGGTTCACTTGAAAAATTTATAAGTAACAACAAAGTTGTGTTCTTTTTTTAAAGACAAAATCTCCATTATACAACTGAACAACCATTGTAAGAGCGATTATTTTGCTCTTGATAACTAATGAATGATATATTTTTTTAAAGAATGGAACATTTTTACCCCCTATACCCCCCCCCCCCCCAACCGAAAAAAGTGAATGTATAAATATATCAATTCTACTGATAGGCCTATCGATCCAGACTCACAAAGTGTCCAAAATGTTCCTGAAGGTCTATTTATTTATTTAACTCTTTAATGAGGACAGCTGGAGTACTCTCTATGTCTGTTCAAAATAAAGATTGTCTAGACCAAATTTATTTTTAGAAGATATTTCGAAACATATAACGGTCAAACTAGAGTTTTTCCCAGTCTGGTTAATTAGCTGGTAATTCTTTTCCCGAAGATAAACACCCAACTGTCAAATTTCCAGAAAAATCGTTAGAGCCAATTTCGAGAACGTATCTAGGTTCTTTCCAGTTTTTCCTACCTTTTTCCAGTGAATAATTTGATAGCTGTACAGAGGATTAGTAAACAAAATAAATCAATCTTTTTTGTTATGTCCAAAGGGCATTAAATCTGTTAACATTCGTTTTAGGCCTTTTTAAGAAGCAGCTAACTAAATGTATTTGTATCTGGCCAACAGAGGGAGACCAACTTCATTCACTCTCCACTCTCTTTTAGACGCCATTGTTCCTGCGAAGCGGTCTCCCTAAAAGTTGAATCGCCTAAGTATTCGAATTTCTCGGTTCAATAGACCATTCAATTGGGCCATTCGGAAAACACATTTTTTTCCTCTTGGCCTGAAACTGATGGTCTAAAGACATGTTTGTGGTGTCCAATACGGTACATTGTTTGCCTAATGGTCTAAAGACATGTTTGTTGTGTCCAATACGGTACATTGTTTGCCTGATGGTCTAACGACATGTTTGCGGTGTCCAATACGGTACATTGTTTGCCTGATGGTCTAAAGACATGTTTGTGGTGTCCAATACGGTACATTGTTTGCCTGATGGTCTAAAGACATGTTTGTGGTGTCCAATACGGTACATTGTTTGCCTGATGGTCTAAAGACATGTTTGCGGTGTCCAATACGGTACATTGTTTGCCTGATGGTCTAAAGACATGTTTGCGGTGTCCAATACGGTACATTGTTTGCCTGATGGTCTAAAGACATGTTTGTGGTGTCCAATACGGTACATTGTTTGCCTCTTGATTAAAGGATACAAGAAATGTGCTGTATAAATATTATATATAGCTCCTCCTGCGTGGTCAAAGATGAGCACATTTCTCATTTCTTTGGACTCGAAGATGGCTGTAAAGTCCAATCCTCGCTTTAAAAAGCCGGCCGCGTATGTGGCATGGGTGGGTTAGGTCAGTTTCAGATAGAGCTGCATCTTCTCTCAGCTTTTTGTTGGTTCGGCGCTCTTTCGCCCTGGCCACTCTTCTTGTTTCAAATCTTGAGACTCCGAGACTCACAGCTTCACGCCATCAGGAGCGATCGAGAGCTAGTGCTTACCAGTCGTGAATGTTGATATCGCATTCCTTGAAGGAGCTCTTGAGAATGTCTTTAGCGCTTGTATTGGCCTCCTTGAGAGCGCTTTCCTGCACACAACTCCCAGTACAGAAGTCGCTTGGGAAGGCGATTGTCTGGCATGCGGACTATGTCCCGCCCATCGAAGTTCGGACCTTTTTACTGTCGCATTGTATTGTGCATGTTGGACAGCTTTAAGAGTTCTGTGTCTGGTATTTGGTCGGACCAACGCACCTTATGGATACCCTTAGACAGCGTAGATGGAAGGAGTTTAGTTTTTTGATGTTGCGGGAGTATAGGGTCCAGGACTTTGATGCATATAAGAGTGACGGGAGAACTACAGCACTGTAGACTTTCAGTTTTGTGGATATGCTGAGTCCTCTCCGTTGCTACACTTGTTCTTGAAGTCTGCCGAAAGCAGCACTGGCACGAGCAATACGGAAGTCTAGATTGGCATTTGCTGGTATGGTGCTTCCCAGATAGACAAACTTTTTGACATTTGCTAATTTCTGGCCATCTATGAGAATGTCTGGTTCTGTGACAGCTTTATTTGGAGGAGGTTGGTGCAGCACTTCTGTCTTTTTTACATTTATGGTGAGGTCAAAATTTTTGCAGGCATTAGCGAAGAAGGACAGGCTCTTTTGAAGGTCTTCTTCATTTGCGGCGTTTAGGGCACAATCATCTGCGAAAAGCAGGTCTCTGATGCAATCGTAGTTTACTTTGGTCCTTGCCTTGAGTGTCTGAGCATTAGATTAACTTTTTTTTTGTGTGTGTGCATCGGTGCGATATCGTATGCCAACTCCAATGCTTTCTGTGCGAAAGGCATCTTTCAGCATGACGGTGAACATTATGCTGAAAAGCGTTGGAGCCAGTACAAAGCCCTGCTTCACGCCATTTGAGACAGGAAAAGGAGTAGTCTTCGTTGTCTTGGACTCTTGCTTGCATGTCATCATGGAATTGGCGCACCATTTTTATGAATTGATCCGGGCAGCCGAATTAGGACATGATTTGCCAAAGGCCTTCACGACTGACGTTATTAAAAGCTTTTGTCAAATCTATTAATGCAGTATAGAGATTTGAATTTGCCCTCTACATTTCTCTTGGAGATGGCGCACTGCAAAGATCATGTCAACCGTGCCTCTACCCTGCCTGAAGCCGCGTTGACTCTTGGAAGTAGGCCAGTTTCTAGGTGGTGTTATAGCCTGGTTTATAGCACCCTTGCCAGAATCTTGCTAGCAATGCATAGAGTGGATATGACACGATGGCAAAACTGAAAAGTGTATGGTTAAGGGTCGATCTATCGGAGGATGCTAACAAAGTTTAGGATTTTCATTGGAATAAAATAAAGATCGAAAGCTGTGAAAGTGGGGGTGCGTGTTGGAGGGGTGATGGTTTGGGTCGATAAGCAACATTGGGTATATTAAATATTGAATTGAAGCTGAGTAAAAGTCATAGATTTTATGTCTAGCTTTTTTTGTTGTGGTCCGAGAGCTGGGGGGGGGGGGGGGATATGGACTAGTAAAAGTGATACTACTGTTCACGGACCAAAACTATATGTTCATGCGAGTGGCGTTATAAAGCGGGTCTTTTGACATCAATTCAAAATGTCGGAAAACTTACGATGCGCAGATTAAAATTTAAAAAAAAAGGGCTTTAGGGGAGAGGGAGAGAGAAAGAGAGCGTGTCTTTTTAACTTCATTGTAACAGATACACTTAATCACGGGCTAAATAGTATGTTAGGCCTTAAGTAGATCGTTAAAATGTGGCCCGTTTATTGAAAATTCTAAAAACAAAAAGGAGATGATGTGTGACCATTATAAACACTATAAAACAAATCAACGGGCGTAGCCGGTGTGTACTGCTAGTAATTACTATGTGCAACTAATATACAAGGTGTCAGCATGTTGACAGCCCAATGAAGCTCGTTGTTTTCCTGCTCAGTCTCCGTGAGTTGTAGGATTTCTAGTCTGTCTGATGCTCTGTTCTTAGGCTAAGAATTGAAAAGACGTGGGATTAAAAGTGATTCTACTTCTGGTGTCCAGTTTTAGAAATGATAGAAAGGCGGAGGGGGGGGGGGAGTGTGTAGATGTGGATGATCACCTTTATGGTGAAGGCAGATGACTTAAGTGGCAGATGATTCTCTGGAGAATATGTCTTATTCTCTCTGTTTCTCTACTTTGTCTCCTTACTTTTTTTTCTTCTTCTCTGTTGAATACAAAAGCGCCCTGTTTATTTTTCACATTCTATCCTGTGATGTTGAGATTAATTCCTTTCTTTTCTTAACCAAGTAGTTTGAGCTATATTTATTTGGATTCTTGTGCACGTTATTTCTCTCTGTTCCCATTCTCTCATCAAGTGGAAACTTTGCACAGTTATGTAGTGTCGATGCAAAAACCTTGCGCTAAACAAAAATAATTGGATACAAATATTTCCTATCGCTCACATATATTATTGTTAGTCTAAATCATTAAAAAATTAATGACATGACTGATTCAAAATAATTGCAGCAATGTTGTTGCTTTTGTGTTGTTGTTTTTTTTTTAAGTAAAAGTATTGTTTTATATTTTACTTTTTTTAAATTTTAGTTAGTTATTTTGATAATTTTTCTAAATAAAAAAATGAAATACACACGGCGTCTCAAATGGAACAAAAAATATAAACAAATAAACATGCCCTTTTTTAGAATTATTCCACTGTACAAGAAAGGAGAGTTGAGATAAGTCTGATCAGTCATCTCAGCTTGAATAATTCTTGACTCAATAGAAAAGCTGAGGAACATGCAGGCTTCAGAGCAGGCAGAAGCACCGTTGAACAAAGATTTAACAGACAATTAAATGAAAAATGTCTTCAACGCCAAAAGAAACTAGGACACAACTTCATAGACTTCAAAATTTTTTTGACCGGGTTCTGCATGCTGGCTTGTGATAAGTGAGTTAACATTGACAAAAAACATTATCGAAGCTATCAAAGTCTTGTATCAAAATGCGAATAGCTCAGTACTTCTGAGCAACCGAATCGGAGAAAGTTTTAATGCATCGATAGAAAGGCGGCAAGGATGCATTCTCTCTAGCTCTTTTAACATACCGTATTTCTGGAGCATAGTATGATGGGAACTCTAGAAGAATTTACTCCTAGCTTGATCATCAATTTCCAATATCAGGTGTGCAGATGATATAGACCTCATTGAAGATAATGTCGACCAGGTATAATATTTTACTACAGATCTGGATGCTGCAGTTGGAGCAGTTGGGATGGAGATCGATGCTAAGAAGAGCAAAAAACAAGTTTGTGGTGGAGGTAGTACGAGATGTTGCATGCTGTTGAATGGCCAGACATCACTAGCTGACTCATTGAAATAGCTGACACTGAACCTTGAGGCTGAAAGAAGAATTCAAGACTTTGAGAGTAAATGCTACACAAAAGAATTGAATTCTGTCTGGCAAAAAGGAGGAACTCATTTACTGTGAAAAGTCGAAATCTGGTTTGGTCCTAGTATAAGACATGACTACCTTCAAGGTACAGAGCGCACGAAGAATGGGTCGCCCCCCCCCCCCCCCAAAAAAAAAAAAAGATGCCTGGATAACTTAAAAGAATGGACTCTTGATATACTATTATAAACAGCTGCTGACCGAGCAACGTAGAGGGATTTGGTTACGCGAGCTGTCATAGCACCCACAGGACAAAGATTAAGAGATAAATGATTATATATCACATATATTTATATTATATAAATGGAGGGATGGGCAGATAGATTTTTGTTGTTACAACTGTCGTTCAGTATCATTCGTTTTATCATTCGCTTGTTCTTCTTGATTAATTGTACTCTTGAATTGTTCTGAGTGTGTCTCGTGTGTTCTCTCTTCACCTCTCTCTCTCTCTACATCATGTTTCCCCACTGTGTTCCTGTTTGTCCCACCCTAAAGATTCTCTAAGTCTTGTTCTCTGTCACACTTTCTTTGTCTTTCTCCCTCTGCCCCCCTTTGTGTCTCCTGACTTTATTATTCACTACGGAAGTAACCAGGTCTGTTCTTCTTTGTACCGATGGGATCTCTCTCTCTCTCTCCCTCCCCCTCCTTCCCATGTGTCTAGGGGGAGGGCGGAGTATGTATAGATGAAAGTAATGTACTTCTAAGAAAGAAAGAAGAGAAACACACACAAGAGCGCATGCGCTCAAAGGAAGTGCAATATTGTGCTCACCTGGTACCCTCTGTGCACGTGACGTCATTGGGGTAACAAACTTTTCCTCCATCTTTCCTCTACCTTCAGATTTCTCTCTCTGTCTCTCGTATCTCTCTCCCCCCCCTCTCTCTCTCTGTCTCTCTCTCTCTCTCTCACACTCCTTCTTCTCTTTCTCTCCTTCTCTCTACTCCTTTTTGCTTTTTCTCACTCCCTCTTTCTTCTCTATCTCTTTTTTTTCTTATCTCTCTGTCTGTCTGTCTGTCTGTCTCTCTCTCTCTATCAGTGACCTTTTATTATTTCTTGCATTGCAAGAGAGTTTAATGAGGAATAGCAAAGAAATGAGTTAGTGCCCTTAAAGATAGGGTCCTTTTTTTTTGGTCTCCTCTGCAAAACTGAACACAATCTACTGGTTTATATGAAACTTTGTTTTGGTCTCCTCTGCAAAACTGAACACAATCTACTGGTTTATATGAAACTTTGTTTTGGTCTCCTCTGCAAAACTGAACAAAATCTACTGGTTTATATGAAACTTTGTTTTGGTCTCCTCTGCAAAACTGAACACAATCTACTGGTGAAACTTTTGTTTTGGTCTCCTCTGCAAAACTGAACACAATCTACTGGTTTATATGAAACTTTGTTTTGGTCTCCTCTGCAAAACTGAACACAATCTACTGGTTTATATGAAACTTTGTTTTGGTCTCCTCTGCAAAACTGAACACAATCTACTGGTTTATATGAAACTTTGTTTTGGTCTCCTCTGCAAAACTGAACACAATCTACTGGTTTATATGAAACTTGTTTTTCTTGGATGTTTCACTTTCTGAAAAAAAAAAAAAAGGTTTACGTCCGTGTATAATGGGATCATTTCTTTGACATATTCGATTCATTTGAAGGCTGTTTGTATTAGCAGAAAGTGAACGTTGTTTGTATTAGCAGAAAGTGAAGGCTGTTTGTATTAGCAGAAAGTGAAGGCTGTTTGTATTAGCAGAAAGTGAAGGCTGTTTGTATTAGCAGAAAGTGAAGGCTGTTTGTATTAGCAGAAAGTGAAGGCTGTATTAGCAGAAAGTGAAGGCTGTTTGTATTAGCTTGTACACTGTTGTTTGGTGCACGTCCACTCTGAAGCTGGAAGGTTTAATAACGGAGTTTAACCCCCCGAGCCTCTTAACATTCTTTCTTGCTCCAGTTGAATTCTTGTTTTCCTAGATTGTTCTATGGAATCTTTTTGCCTAAACACTTTGTGACATCAAACGCTCTTTGAACGTATTCATTCTATTACAATGCTGAGAGGGCCGATAGACAAGTAATTGAAAAGTGGCCAAGTGGACGAGATTAACATAAGGATTTCGGGCACAGGGAAGATGGCTGCTACTTTACCACATGATTAATGTATTATCCAACGACATATACTATTATTAGGCCCCATACTGAGAAGCCTATAGCGTCCGACACTCAGGACAAGGAAGTGGAAGGCCTAGAAAAATATGGAGACTATTATAATATTAGTCTGGTCTCAGTTTATTGAATCTCATCTACTCATAAACCAAAGGATTCCTTTATAAATAATTGCTATATAGAATGAGTTTAGAAGACTTCTTGTTCCAGCTGCAAATTAAAATTTCGCCGTTTGGATTTTTTTCGCCCTGACCATACATACTTACAGATCTAGTTACAGCGTTGGAACTGTCAGCTTGAGCGCCATCTGCTTGATCTGTTGGTGTAGTGGCGCTTATGACGGATGTACTCAGCATCTATCGCATTTTTTGTTACGTAGGTCTGACTGTGGGCCGACTCTGTCATTGTAGTTGTCATGCTTCGGATCGCTTTGCATTAGCCATCTTTTATATCTCAATCCTGTAGATTCAGCCTTTCAGAGTTATGCTCTTGGTTTGCCCTTGCAGAGCACGTGTTCACTGCACTACCTGCTGCCCCAAACCCTGTCATCAGAACTTATCCTTCTGTTTCTTCCCTGGCAAGAGATATTTTGTAACCCTCGTCTTGTTGTGAATTAAGTTATTTGTTTTGATTCCCCCCGACTGAATCACGTGTTTTCACAGATCGCGGGGATAAGATCGAGGGTAGGGGAATGTGAGGTTGACCGAAGAACCACTTGAAGGAGAAATGTTTGTTTGAATACACACACACACACACATATATTAAACATCTTGGATTGTGAATTGATAGTCAGATAGCGACCTAGTCGGCTATGCACTCTGGGGGCCCGTTTGAACCTACAGCGTACTGTTTAAAAACACGCTTAAGAGAAAACATGAAACTGTTGTAATTAGATCTAAGTGAACTTATGATTGTAACATTAAATGCTTCCCTGAAGCCTAAAGTTGACGATTATCGTGCTGGGATGAGACGATTGTAATTATTTTAATTATACTGGACATTACAAATTGCTTTTGAAAGGATATCTATAATTTAAAAAAATAATTTAAACATCTTCATGGCTATAGTGAAAGTAATTTGTCTGCAGGCCAAATTTGTAAAATAACATAAGCTACTGATTAAAAGGCCAAAGTCGTATATTAACAGACTGAAGTTATTAACAATTTGAAGTTATTGATTAACAGTTTGAAGTTATTGATTAACAGTTTGAAGTTATTGATTAACAGACTAAAGTTATTGATTAACAGACTGAAGTTATGAACAGACTGAAGTTAATTGATTAACAAATTAAATTCATTAACTGAATAAATTGATTGATTAAATTCGTTAATACGCAGAAGTCCTTGATTAACAGAGGAAATTCAGTTATTTAAAAGTCTGAAATAACTTTAGTAGACCAATGCCATTTATTATCAGACTTAATTATTTGATTAGTGGACTAAAATCAATTCACTCTGTCTGTCTGTCTGTCTGGTAAAAGTGTGTGCACCCATCCTCGGATCAAGTTGAAACTTCACACAATTATTCATTGACATAAACAAGATATAAATCTTTTTTTTTTAAAGTAACCAATTAGTCCATTAGTTACTGGTAATTAATTATTTTGTTTGATACCAGCAAGGAAAATTAATCCTTCAGTATTCATATATATATATATATACCACCCAAACCCGATTCGAAGGTGCCATCTCTAGTAAAAAAAGGTTGGAAGAAAGACTACCACAAGGTTCAGCCCTTAGCTGCACTCTCTTTCTAATCTTCATGAATGACCTCCCGGACTTCATTTCGGTCAATAAGGCACTTTATGCAGACGACCTTTTAATTTGGACTACAGAGAAATATCCAGTGCTGACTAGATCCAAACTAAATAGAGCCCTCACAATTATCTCCACATATTCAAAATTATGGACAATGGAAATAAACAAAGAAAAGTCAGTTTATTCAATCTTTAGCCACAGCAACAAAACAGCAAAAAGAAACTACATCCTTAAAAAAGACTCTCAGCCAATAAATAAAAAAGAAAATCCAACATATCTTGGTGTAAAACTAGACCAAAGACTGTCTCTAAAACACTTTATGACAGATTTAAAAGAAAAGGCATCACAAAGATTAAACATTATAAAACACCTAGCAGGAACATCCTGGGGAGCTGAAAAAAACAACTTAAGACAGTTATATTCTGGATATGTCAGACCTGTAATGGATAACTGTCTCTCCATACAAGTAGCTGCCAACAAAACCTATCAATCATCATTAGATACCATCCAAAACCAAGCCTTAATTAGTGGAGGTATGAGAACTACTCCCACAGCAGCCTGTGAAATAGACTCCAATATTGAACCTCTTAAGTTAAGGCGCAACAGAGCAGCATTAGAAGCTATTGAGAGATACAGAAGGTTGGAGGACGATCATCCAAATAAATTACTAACACAGAGAAATAGGAAAAACAACCAAAAAAAGCAAAGGACTCTGATCCAACTTACTGACGAACTAGCCCTAAAACACCACATACCCAATAACAGAGAAAAAATTACCAGGTTTTCAAATATTACACCCGGACTAAACTACAAACAACCAACCATCAAAACACATTTACTAAATAACACCTTAACAAAAGAATTAAATCCACTGGAGCTCAAAGTAGGCACGCTTGAAACAATCGAAAACTATCAAAAAACAGCTATCCATATTTATACATACGGATCGGCTTTCAAAGCTACCATCAATGCTGGTCTTGGTGCCTTCCTGGTCTTCCCTAAAAATAAACACTTTGAGATAAGCGCACCCTGTGGCGATTACTGCTCAAACTTCCAAGCCGAAATTGAGGCAATTACCATAGCACTTCAGACAGTGGAAAACAAATTATATGAAGGAGTGCAACCACCATCAGATATTGTTGTCTTTACAGACTCCAATCTACTCTGCAATCACTTAACAGCAGCACCTCAAACAGCCCAAGAGAGTTGACAACTCATTGTGATAATCCACCAGATGATATCAAAATTAAATATCAATATCACACTACAGTGGATCCCTGGACACATTGGCATCATGGGAAATGAAAAGGCAGATAAGCTATCAAAGGCAGGTTCATCTATGGAACAACCAGATAGACCTGTTAACTACCTCACCCTAAGGTCAATGTTAGTCAACAATCACAAAGAGGAGTGGCTAAACCAATGAGCAGAGTCATGTACAGAGAAAGACTACGCCTAAACAACTGGACAGTATTAACTTCCTCCCCCGCAATGAACAATCTACAATCTTCCAACTAAGAACAGGACACACACCACTATTAAATTACCACCTGAACAAAATAAACTCCACACAACTACCCCTTTTGCAGACACTGAGCCCACCACTTTGAAACCGTAAACCATATCCTCTTTGAATGCCCCTCCCTAATCCACCCTAGGCAGACCCTACTTCCACTACAGCCCAACATGACCAACACCCTGTACGGCAGTGCTGAACAACTGAAGAAAACAGCACACTTTTTTTCCTTGGCACTAAAGCTGGCTAGAAGAAGAAGAATGTGACTTATAGACATCAAAACCGCTTGACCAATTTTGATAAAACTTGGCAGGAATGTTTCTTGGGTACCAACTTAGACCTTAGTGTATGTATTGTAGCCCCAAAACAAACTTAAGACCCTAAAAAAAATAAAGTTGTCCGACTCTATTACAGCTATAGTATTTTATGGATCTAGGCCATGTCTACAATGTTGACATGAGAAAAGATCGAAAGGATTTAGACCTAGATCTAATTTTAGAAACTACACTTTGCACAGATAGTTTTTTACTTTGACACATGAAAATACAAAAGAAGATCCATTGATTTCATTATATAATAAAATAAACCTTCAATTTTGTGTTTCATTAGACAATACCGTAATGAATCGCTTACTAAAAATTAATTCGTTTAATTGTTTACTTTATAATCCCATCTCTAGATCTAAAACTCTAATTCAACTCTAAGATGATAAAACTTCTCTTCGCACAGATAGTTTTATACTTTAACACATGAACATACTAATTATAGTCCATTCATTTCATATTTTGATCAAATAAACATTCAAATTTGGTTTTCTAAAGCATTTTTAATAGACTACATTCGTTTACGAAAGCTGCGAAGCCGGGTTAAGATAGGCCTAGATCTATATTCATTCATGAGTCGCGAACTAAAAAAATAAATTATTTCGTTTAATTGTTTACTTTATAATCCCATTCATTTAACAAAGCTATCGCTCTTTTCGTTTCTAATAGATATGTATGTATCGGCTTCGGGTAAACCCATTTTCGCAAAACTAATTTTATTTTTGTAGCGAAAGAGAAAAAACTTGAAAGGATCATTAGCTACGTTTAACATACATCTAAATCCAATCCACTAGATTAGTAAACACAAACTTAGACCCGCAGGCCGCGGGTAATGTCAGGCTAGTATATATATATATGGCTAAATCTGTTACCGCTATTTCTCCCTCACAAATTCTCCTATCATAATGATACTTGAAGTCATTATTTATTGTACATAACAAAACATGAATCGATAAAAAAAACAATACCCAATTAGTCAATTAATAATTGGTAATTAATTATTTTGTTTGATATTAAGGGAAATAGCTTGTACATTATTAATATATTTTAAGGGATGAGTTCTTCCTGTTTAGAGAAGTTTTTTTTTAAAATAGTTTAGTTGTATTGTGATCACATCATTGCTCTACAACTTGATCTATCAGTCTACTGACTTTGCTCTAAGTAGTACTTAAAGATCATTGCCCTCGCCGATATCGGCCGCCCTAGAATAAATCTACCTACCTTGTGTACTGACGCATGTAGTCTCCTCGGCAGTTGTTTCGAATGTCATATGAGCATGTACCTTAAAGTCGCTCTTCCAGTCTGGTAGTCTCTTGAAGTTTCCTATATTTATGTGTGTGTTAAGTTTGTTTTCTCCCTTGGCTGTCCTCCATACTGCTCAACTGATTGACCTGGGGAATCTCTTCTCCTTTTCCTTTCTTCTGGTAACGAGAGGCGTATGCCGGGTCTAACCGAGCACAGGTCTAATGAGAGGTCTTGGAATAAAGGTCACTTGTACAAAAAGAAATATCGAAAAAGTTGCTTCCCCCCCCCCCCGTATTATTATTATTATTACCTCCCTGGATAGTTTATAGCACCTCTTAGCTTATGTCATACAAAACTGGTTACCAGAACTTTGATTATTTGCTTTGAACGTGATGCCTTCAAAAGAATCCACAAATAATAGATCATTATACACTGTTAGTGTGGGCTGTTTATCGCTTGATCTCTGCTATCAATTTTTTTTTTCCGTGTTGTAGATTTTTCGTGTTCGTTGTTTTGTTTGTATAATAAATGCTGCTGGCATAAGTTTACTTTAGGTCTTAAGAACTACATCTAGGATTTATAGATATAGATATATGAAATAGTAGTATCTATATTTTAACGTAGACTTGTATCTTTTATATATTTATGGACCTCCCGGGCTTGAGGAAGTGTAGAATAGGAATCTTCTGTTGACAAAATTTTCGCTTGTATTATATTGACCCATCTCACGCTAATAGTGAAATCGGTCTTTTTTTTTCTTTTTTTTCAAAGGTGAAAATTAAAATGGAAATATTCGATGCGCTTTTGTAAATTTTTTTTTTTGTTTTCTCAGCGCTTAGGGGCACGCGGCTCTTCAAAGCACAAATGGGATGTGTAATTAGAACTTATTTTAAGTCATGTTTGGTGCTAATACAATCGTGTCAATAATGTATTGATTTTTGTAGCGATTTTGGCGGCATTTGATTTTTTTTTGTTACTACATTAAAAGTAAGAGCTTAGTCTTACAATCGATAAAGAGTTGAGAAATGAGACTTTTGCATTTTTTGTCTCCGATACCCAAATTAACGCTCATGTACATGTTGACACTACCCCACTCTTTTAATACCTTGTTGATGTCCAAGGGCTGAGCCGAAGGCTCTTCGAGCCCTAAGTTTGAAAAAAACCCTGTTTTGACGCCAAACAGTAAAAAAAGAAACCTGTGTGAACAGTTCTGTTTGAGAGAGACCCGAGTCAACGCCTATATAAAGCATTGCTGTTTCCAATGTCTTTGGCTCCCGACGCATGCTTGGCTGCACACTGCCGAATGCCGAGGACACCGGGAGCCTCCGCCATTTTCCCTTGTTATACCAAGCTAACCGTGGGGGACTCGCCATTTATCTAACGGTCCCTTTGAGGAACAGCGCATGGATGTGTGACAGGTTTGTGGGGAATTTTTTACAACCCCGCCCGTGCAAGAGAAGGACTCTCGTCTACCCGAGGGCATCCCCACGGGAGTTATGTTTCGCCATTTATTTAGCCTATCTACCCCCTCAAGTAGCCGTTTCCACCCAGGTGCCACGATAAGGCAGAACAGCGTACCTGGGACTTTTAATACCTGACCTGAGTATAGGACATAACACAAATACTTTAGGACTATATCTGTTAATAATACTTTTGTTTATTTACAGAAGACATCAACCTACCCAGCGTCCCTCCTCTGATGGTAACTATCCCGAAAACGTACCCCAAGTCTAGTCCAAGATGCGACCCCACCGGCTGTCCAGGATATGGTAAGTGATTCAATCTCGTCTAAGTCTAGTGGTAGCTTTTAAAGGAAAGCTCTGGCAATGAAGACAGCTATTTACTAACATCTCTTTGGCTATGCACGCTATCTCAATATATATAGAACTGCATACACCAATTAGGAAGTGCGGTGGCTGAGTGGTAAAGCACTTGGCTTTCAAACCAGGGGTCCTGGGTTGGAATTCTGATGAAGACTGGGATTTTGAATTTTGGGATCTTTGGGCGCCTCTCACATTAGTTGGGGAAAAGTAAAGGCAGTTGGCCGTTTTACTTGCTGTGACAGGTTAGCGAAAGTGATGTGTGTTAGGCTGGTTTAATGTCTAGGGGATGATTATTTTTGAAACTATCACTCACCAACCCGTCAGAATATAAATCGGGAGCAGGCACACAACCAAACAAGCAATGAAAGAGAGATACAAAGTTAAAATATGAAGCGTATTTATTTACATAAATATTTACATAGAAGAATAAAAAGGGGGAGGGTTTGCATCTGTCTCTAATCAATACTATATTTAATCATCACTCTTGCACTTAATAAGAGAGTATGTCACTTTGTTTTCTGAACTTAGCTGGTTGTCAGGCTTGGGTCTCAGCTGGCTGTGTCCTGGCTTGAGGTTCTGCAGCTGGAGGTGGCGCTCTAGCGGATAGAGGGACGCCTGTGATACAGTTCTTGTGGAGTCTCAATCCAAAGTTCTGATATCTGTAGTGGGCACAGTAGGGCGGGTGGCCGGCTACCGTGGGCACAAGGGTGCTGCAGGCAGAGCTGATCTGCCGTGAGCAGCGTAGTAAACAGGATAAGTCTGGTGAGTTGTGGAGGGTTTGGTGTAGCTATGATGTCTCGCACAGACTCTGGGTCTATAGGGACGTCGTACCTAATAAGTTGACAGGTATGCTGTCGAATAGGAAGGCAAGTTGAGCCGATAGCGCCAAGTAGTAGAGTTGAGTAGATCCACGTAGACAGTAGAAGATAATCAACAGCTAATAGGCCAGTGTGCAGTGCTGAATAGCACTAAGTACAAAGGCATTAGATCCAAACAAATAGGCAGACACCTGAGAAAGGCTGCTGATAAATAAAGACAGGACATGTCTCTCATGCATCTTATCGATTCCCTCGACTGAGGTGCATTCGTCAGATTGGTAAAATTGTTTTTGAGCACAATGGGGATATGATGACAAAAGGGATTTGGACAAATAGATGGCTGATTGCAGCAATATAAAAATGTACATAAAAGGGGAAATAATAATCTCAAATAAACAACACAAGTTGGAAGATAAAAGGGCGGGGGTCAGCGACCATTACGGTTTGTTTACATACGACCGTCGGCCGAGAACAATGGAGTGCTTGAATGGGGAGAGCGTCCGTTCAAGGGGCGCAGCTCTCATAAAAGTAGAGTGGCTACAGGGGAGATAATTCATATCTCTTTTCTAAGCGCAGTATTAGTGCGCTAGTAAAATTATCAAGGCGGTCAGCCGAGATAAAGGAAATAAAATAAGATGTACAAATATATACATGGTTGCATCAACGATCAATTGAGCAATGTAGCATTAATAGCTTAATGTAATATATAAATATATACATATGCCATGTTTATGTTTTCTACTTACGACAGTGAGAAATACACAATGCACTAATTAAATACAAATGAAATAATAAAATACACATGATGAAATTCAGTGAGAAATATGCACAAAGTAATTAAGATGGAACTTGTGATTAAGTTCGGCTTACCATCAGGTATTCCTCTAAGAGTAAGAATAAATGAAATAGTCCAGACTCGACTGTTCAGTTAGAATGAGAAATGAGAGGGTCTGGCTTGATCTATTCAACTTTATAAAAGCCGGGAGATATGGGCGGAAACAGGAAATGGGATTGGCCAAAGATTATCTCTCACGTGGGTGAATCCGACAAGAGTCGCACCTTGGAGTGTCACGAGGCGTGTTGACCCGAGTAATCTCTTTGATCAAAGACAGACGTGGGAGAGGGGGGGAATAAAGCTTGACTTGCATTCCACCCAAGGTGGTGTCAACTGCGACCGTCAGACATCCGGCGGGTAATACCAAAGAGACTGTGTTTATCTTTCCCCGATCAGATAAGTGAAGGACGCGGCCAATCTATCTCCAAGGTGGTGGACTAAGTCTAGCCTGGAGAGGAAAAGGTGGGGCGGGTGAAGAAATTGGGGATAGGACGGGGAAATAACTAAAATAAAATAAAAAAAATAATAATAAATAATAATTAATGCTGTGATAAGTTTGAGTGACTCTGACAGCAAGCTTTTGACTTGTCACACTGGCCACATGATACCCTCGTTAACCGTAGGCCACGGAAACAGATAACCTTTACATTATCTGCCCTAAAGACCACAACGTCTGAAAGGGGAACTTTACACTATTACCGTTTTTTATAAGGATTTGCCTCCATATATATGAACAGTAGGAAGAACTTTGTCGTGCACTATACTGACTATACGAATGATACATACATCTATTTATTTAGACTACATTTTGGCTTTTCGTATTATTAACATAGCAATTTTAAATCTTAATTGGTCAAATTAAATTTGTTTACAAAGCTTCTATCAACTCACTCTGTCTGTCTGTCTGGTCAAAAGTTTATACACGTTATTTCTTCCACATCCAATCTCGGATGAAGCTGAAATTGTGCACAGTTGTTTGTTTTTTTGTTTGTTTTTCCGTACAAACTTTGAAGAACTTATCAACAGATGAAATGCTAGTACAAATACAAGTATATTTACATAGTCCCCACGGGACTCATGCAGAGTGAAGTGATCTGTCCCAGGAACTTATTTGGAACTACAAAACACATTCTTTCCTTTGTTTGTACAAAGTTTTATATCAACTCACTCTGTCTGTCTGTATGTCTGGGCAAAAAGTTTTACACATTATTTCTTCCACATTCAATCTCAGATATAGCTGAAATTTCGCTCAAATATTTCTTGTACCTTAAAATACTAGAATCTATAGTTTAAAACAACTTAACCAATTAATTTAATAACTATTGGTAATTGATTATTTTGTTTGGTATTGAACTAGGGAAAGAAATAGTATGTGACAGATGTAGTGGTACAAGTTGAATTATCCCCCTTTATACTTTGTGTAGAGAATTATGCCGCCTAAATGTTTGAAACTAAAAACAGATAACTATATAACCTATTTTCATAAGCACTTCCCTAGCACAGTGGTTAGTGCATTGTATTGACGACGCTTGAGCCCTTGAGTTCGAACTCAAGTCGTACACCTTTTTTATGTATTTAAAAAGCGATCACGGTAACATCCACCCAGATAGTCTTTCTCTCCCCCCCCCCCCCACCCACACCCTTTCCCCACTGGAGAACTCAAGTGATAGGATCATGGCGCTTCGAGAAAGCTAAAAGCATGACATTGTGCTAAACAAAAACGATTGGTGTAAATATTTCTAATTGCACCGATTTTATCATTATTAATCCGTGCAGTGGTGAGTGTCCAGCGCGAAGATTCTATGGGACAGCACGGGACTGTTTCCAACAGATACAACACAATAATGTTATTGAAGTGGTGCATAGCGATAACTGTGAGTGTATTTCATTTAATGAAGTAGGTTATCGTTATTGAATTGAGCTGTTATCACGTCTTGGTACGGTATCTCGTACATTAGACCTACAATCTTAACCCAATGGCTCGAATTCGACTGTTATTTAGTCGGGGAATGTTTTGTTTAGGCGTAGAAATAACACACACACACACACACACTCTTTTAAAAATAAAACATTTCCATTCTTAAGTCGGTATTTTAAAGAGATTGAACCCTCACTATAAACACACACTATAACGTAATGTCAATTAGGCTCTTTAATAAATGGACTTCACATGAAGTTTGAAACTTTCCCCCCCCCCCCTAGTAATTGTCAATTATCCTCTCTAAAATGTGCTTCTCCTTCCTACAAGAAAGAACTTAAAACTTTATTGGGAAGATCCTTGTTTATTTTTAACTCTGTTTACTATTTTTAGCTCTATGGGAAATTTACTGATGTTTATCGAAGTGTAAACATTCTGTTTTTTGTTTGTGCAACTTGACCTTGAGACGTATTATTACGGGAGCGCTCTACATAATGCTCCATACACAAAGTGCCAACATGAGATACTATACATTTGATATTGTTCTGCAGAGTGTGATAAGTTCAACCCTATATTACACCTGTGAATTAGACATAAAGCCAAGTCTCTTGTCCATCATTCTATGATTACACTAGAATGTTATATTTGAGGAGATAACGTTTGATCAAGCGGGAGAGAAACGTTCCACTAACTAGAGCTATGAACGTGACATCTTCATTCACTTCAGAACTAATCTCTTGTGGCACATCAAAGGCGTCAACAAATTTGTGTCACTTCTATGTCTCGCGATCCGTGCGTAGCCTGGGCCATTCTAGGAGTTGGTTGATGTCTAGATGAAACTAGTCTAGTACCGGTATTATCGATAGCTTTTTATTTTTCGTCTTTAAGAAGTCTTGTAAATAAGTGTCGCTAAAAATAGGCGAACAACACTGGCTAAACTAGTAACATAAAAGTTTAAGCAACAAGTAACCTTCGGGCAAAATAAACTACCAGGACAATGGTTTTCTTATATAATGTCATTTTAATTGAGCTGTCAAGTTAAATTGATCTTTCGCTCTTAGTCTATTTAGAATGGGGGAAAGGGGGGGGATTGTCAGTGATCAAATTTAGACTTTCATTATCGGCTGGAATTTCAGGACGCAATCACCTGACCAGCCTCTTCGTCACTCTCAGGCTGCCCTCTTGTCCATCTATCCGCCTACCTCACGTTCATTGACATAACTTCAAGTCCTCTCTCTCTCTCTCTTTCTGTCTCTCACACACCCATTCACTTTCTCTCTCTGTCTCTCTCTCCTGAAGTTAAACTAAATAAGACAAGAATCACCACGAAAACACAAAATGTGGAACTATTTTGACAGTCTTTGAAATTCTGCTCTCTCGTTTATGCCGCCATTTTCTTTGAAACACGCCCCTTCAATCAAGTCCACGCCATCCACGTCTTCGAAATTTAAGGGGAAATGGGGTTGGTGGTCGGGGAGTTGAACTGCCTGTCTTTACAACAACAAAAAAATATTTTCATTTTTCAGTCTGAGAATAGACTCACAATGAAGGTGTGGACAAAATGTTGTGATGTCATTTTGAGCATAGGAAAGTTGAGCTATTTTTGGTTATTGACGTCATTCATTTCGAATGTGTATTTTCTAATGGGGAAGGCGGTAGAATACAATTTTACGTCTGTCAGAGTGTTTGTTTTTGTTTGGTTTTTTGCTGCTCAGGATAGAGGATGAATTCATGTGAAATTCTCTGGCCTATCCTGCTTTTGATAAATACCCAGAAAAGTTTTTCTTAAACAGCTTGGTTTTTTTTTATACCAATGACTTACCAGCAACATTTAGGATTTTATAAAGTTTATTTTTAATGTTCATATTGCCGTAACAGGACTTCTAAGTAATCGTAATCTTTGCTGCCCTTTTTTTGCTGATATAATCAGTATTTGGAGTAAAATTTAATTTATTGTCTAAGGCAGTACCAAGGGATTTAAAAGTTTGTACTATTTCAATGTTCTCAGTAGCTTTTCCCGACGAAAATCGATTATCATTTCTTAAGGATTTTATTTTAAACTAGTCGTCTTCTGGAAACTTTTTGTTTTGAGAATTTATATTTGTATGCACATACGTATGAACCATTTTAAAAACAATAGTAAATGTGCAGTTCATTTTATTCCAAAGCTCAATAAGATTCTAATTCTATAATTGTAACACAACTACATAAGTCGACAATCATCCTAGTTCACCTCTTATACGATTTGCTAATCCTAACAATAAACTCATATTGGTTGATTAAATTTCAATTTTGTGAATATGATTTGAGTGTCTGTGTAATGCAACAATGTGTATAGATGTCGGGTCCACCTACGCGTTATCGTATCACAACTCCCCTTGTCAACTCATTTCTGCTTATGGCTGCCTTGTGATATTGTCAAAATGTGTTGCTCACAGCCGATAACGTCCTTTCAGCGACCCGTGTTTGAAGCTACCAGCCCAGGCGTGCATGAACCGAATCACCTGTTTAAATTTATTTAGCGGAAAAAAAAGTGTTTACGTATATTTTTTTATATATTTTTTTTTACATACAAATGTGGAGTTTAAAAGGAAATTGACCCTAAAGTGCTACCATCAACAGAAAGCCCGGTGTATATAAACACAAGCCTTCTAATCTATCCCAAAGAATGCCGCCTCGCGTAATTAATTTAGACGATCCCGGCGCCTGCCTGGAAGAATAGAGCAATGCTCTGGGTATTTTTTATCACGTGGAGGGGTGTTCTTAAAACAGTGCTGCTTGCACGCCTCCTGTGTAAATGACCAATAAAAACACACTTTTTAAAGCGTTTGAACGAATATTGTGAGGGTCAAAGGCTGAATGTGTGGGCATTGGTTCGGCGCTGGGGTCTGGTACAAAGTAAAGGATAAGGACACTGCCCATGACCTGTGCGCTCACGTTGTTGTACGTTGTGTGAGACGCTGCTGGCTGTCATGGATACTGGCTGTGTTTGTAAACACTGTATGTTTATCTGATTATTGTGTGCGTGTGTTGGATGCGTTGCTCGCTTTCTGTGGAGATGATGTAATGACGTCACTTTGCCTCATGGCAGTACACATGCACTGAACAAAGTTCCAGTTCTTCCTACTTGCCTACTGCGCTCCTAACCCAAGCAGCTGAACCTGTTTCTTTTCAATTGTAGGCCTTCAATGGCTAAAATAATCTGAAGATGTTATATTTTTTTAAGGAAATGTGTGTTTGATAGTAATGTACATATTTTCCCGTATACAGGCTCATTAATCATCCATTCAACTCCAGTCTCCTATATAATCCTACTATACGATACATACCACAAACACCGGTATTAGTTATAAGAACTTTCTTCGAAAGAATAATGCCGTATTTTACTTGGATGCGAAGAACCTGTGACCTACATATTAGTCACGCGGATACATAGACAAAGCCTTGTCCTTCTTGTTTTTTTTATCGTGTACTTTTCTTGGGCTAAAGGTTGTCTTATCGTTCTTACCTTTTTGGCTCTGTCTGTCGCTATGTAAGAGTTCTCTTGCAGCAGTCAGCTGCTTCCAGGTTCTTGGAGTCATCCAAAAGCAGATCGAGCACGTGCAACATGGAAGCCTCGTGTCATCGAGAGTTGCATATATTGAAATGCTTCCCAAGATAAAATGTTTCACTTTTGCTAGATTCCGGCCCTGTCAACTATTCCGTGGCTTCTTGGCTACTGTATTAGGGACAAAATAAAGCATTCAAGTTTGTAAGCCTTGATGAAGAGAACGAAGCTCTTTTGTAGATCTAGTTCACTTGAGATTTTCATGGCACAGTCATCAAAGAATAAGTAGAAATCGCTACAGTCGCAATAGTTGCAATCTGTGTGTCTTGAACACTGGCTTGTATGTCCTCACGGGGTGCGGCACTAAAGTTGTAAATTAATCTAGGGCGCCGAAGTCCCTGACGGCTGACCATATCGGACAGCGAATATCATATCTGCTTTGCCTCTTACCTTACCCGAACCAACATTGACATTCCAGAAGTAAGCCAGCTCCAAGAGCAAGGAGACTACAGTTCTACGTTCTTCTCTCATTTCTATAGGCTTCATAGTCATGGACTGTATATCTCCGCCACATCAAGTAGCTGAAAAACACAACATGGATTGGTTTGATTCCACGCCGGACTGTCAGGCTTATTACATGATGTAGATTGACAGCATTCATCAAAAAGAATATGGTTTCATTGAGGCTGGAAATGTTGCCTGTATATCTATGTTACGAAAAGCTGAGCGATGGAAAGTTTTCTGAAGAGCTCCCACGAGGAATTTAGAAATAAACCCATGACTTGAAAAATGAGCCTTTGGTCGCTCATCATCATGCCTCCATACACAACCATGCTACCATATACATCCATATAACAATACACATCCATGCTACCATATACATCCATATAATAATACACATCCATGCTACCATATACGTCCATATAACAATACACATCCATGCTACCATATACACATCCATGCTACCATATACATCCATGCTACCATATACATCCATGTAACAATACACATCCATGCTACCATATACATCCATGTAACAATACACATCCATGCTACCATATACGTCCATATAACAATACACATCCATGCTACCATATACATCCATGTAACAATACACATCCATGCTACCATATACATCCATGTAATACACATCCATGCTACCATATACATCCATGTAATACACATCCATGCTACCATATACATCCATGTAACAATACACATCCATGATACCATGCTTCCCAAGCCAACATAAAATCTCTGTGCAGAAAGGCCGCTGTCTAAAACGTCAGACAATACCTAATTATGTTGTGACTTCTTGAACAAGGAAACATCTGCAGAAGTCTTCAACTGTTTCTTGTTGGTTTCGAAACTAACAACGTACAAAATATCAGAATATAATATCATTTGTTTTTCTTATTTGCAAAACTTGTGTTATACATTTTAGCCAATACGTATGTATTTGAGGAGAGATGATATGCCTTCTGTTAATTGTAGTTTTTTTGTTCGCCCAGATCCTTCGTTCAGGGGCATATGTTTTTAATGGCAAACTATAGACGGAACAGCAGATATTGATGAGTTATCACAACATCCCTGGGAGTGAAGATCGAAAAAAAAAATAGTTTGTTCCTTGATTCAAAGAAAATTAAGAACTCTTTAGTTTTCACTTAGATTAGGGAGAAGCGCCCACTGGTTTTGTAATGTCAGAATGTTCCTTGGCTGTGTCTGTATTTAGAAGTATGATCCTTCTGATCTAATTATAATCTTTTTTTTTCGCACATCAATGCAACAATATATTTACATTGTGTACCCGTTTGTTTACGTCTGTGTGTAAGAACAAGTTAATCCAAGATAAGCTCGGGAGTCAATCCTTAAGAAAATCAGGAGCTTGTGACCCTTAGGCAGTGTGCAGTACAGAGTGCTACACCCTGGCAGAGCCGCGTCACCGCTGATCCCAAACTGAATCGGTATTTGCCGTTCCTTTGATACATCGGCTGCGTGGAGAGGTGGAAACTGCTTTGTGGGCGACATCTTTTCGACCATAGCTAATGCCCAGGCATTCGTCCTATTTCTATATTATCCATAGTAGCTATTAGATTGAAAGACATAGTAAACTTAAACGTTTTGGCCATATCGCAAGGCCTTCAGGACAAGCAAAGACCTTCCTTCAGGGACCAGGAAAAAGAAGAAGAGAAAGTTAAGGAAGAAAACATTAAAGAATGAACGAGCCATTGAAAGAGGTTCTATTCAAGGGGAAAGACAGAGAAATTGAAAAAGACGGTGGACTGATCAAGTGCGGCGTCCCATTGGTTCAACAGACTTAGGGACACAAGGTTATTGTATGTTTGAGGGGGACATACGGTTACTACTTTGTCATGTCCTTTCCCCATTGACATTGAATGTTTGGTTGTAAGTAAGGGATTAGAAGTAGACGATATTAGTTGTGAACACATTTGTTTGACTCCACCCAGTGTTAATGATAAGTATACATCCTCTAGTATAGAGATGTTCTAAGTATGACGACAATGGGTTACCACAAGGGTTTCTATCAACATTGGTTTAGTTTGTGTCCCTAACACAGCATTGCATGTGCCTCGGTTAATATGTGATGGAACATTTCTGAAATCAATTCTAGATCTGCCTACGTCTTAGGTGAACATTATGTATTTATTTTAAATTGACTGAATCTCTGGGAAACAAAACAAAAAAATGATGTTGTTATTTGAAGTTCGTGATCCGCTGAGCTTATGCAATACATGAAACTTAATAAAATCAACTTTGTACTTTAACTGTCCCATCCATTTCCTGGGTTTACCCTGTCGATAGAAGAGCTCATCCATTTATGGCGTTCTATAGTGAAGGATGGGAGAATGGGTTGTCAAAGGGTTGGGTATAGGATGTGAACACTGATGGCTGGGAGGATCGTTAATGACGCTATTACTTATTGTATTTGATTTGTAATTGTATAGAATCTAAATAACTTGTATAATGAATGTTGTTTTCTGTATCAACGTTCAGAAAGTTTTGGAGTACATTTGTATTAGTACGTACTTCACCCTGTACAGGTGTATCATGTTTAGTTCAAAATCTAGGATAGTATCATAGTGCTTTTATTAGTAGTACTATGACTAGTCTAGCAGTACACATCGGCTACGTCCGTTGATTTTTTCACAGGCTTTAGAACCGAACATCCCTTCTTTTATAACTTCCAATAAACGAACCACATTTTAACGGTCCCCCTAACATACTTTTTATCCTGTTCAGTGAACGTTACAATGAAATGAAAAAGCCCACTCTCTCTCTCTCTCTCTCTCTCTCTCTCTCTCTCTCTCTCTCTCTCTCTCTCTCTCTCTCTCTCTATCTCTCTCTCTCTCTGTGCTTTGTTGTTTTTTTTTTCATTCTGAGTATCGTAATTTCTGTGACATTAAGTTTGGATTTCATTTGAAACGCCTTGCTTTATAAGTCCAGCCCCTTGAAGCACACACACACACACAATTTTGGCCAGTGAATTCTAATATTACTTTTACGCTCCCACCGCCTTCCCGCCCACAACCAAAAACGTTAGTTCTAATTACCAGTCTTTGATTTGCTTTCTCATTTTACTATCAAACTATTTTATATACTCTATGTTGCTTTTCGACCGGCCCCACACATATACACACACACACACTCACGCTTTCACACTTTTCGGCCCTTTTAATGACAAGATTGACAACAAATATTTTCTTGCTTTTCTATATGTCTAAAACCTTAGTCAGTCATCTTGACAAACTCAATCATATCTCTGCTATAGAGAATAGTTCTAACAAATCGTGTTGGGGCGGTCTACAATACAGATTTTTACTTATCGATACGTCTAAATCTAGATCTAAATACTAAAAGCTCGCAGGGAGGAGAAAGTGGGATAAAGAGAGACAGTGTTACCCAATTCTAATGAAGTTTTTGTCCTTCGTTCAGGATTAAGCACTTTTATTTTTTGTTTCTATTTATTCTCTGTTTTCCATTTGTTTTCTGGTTTGATGTAGAAGATTACATTCTTTGTTTTTCGGCACTCTTGCGGGTTTGTTTTTTTCCTTTGTTTATTGGTGACTCGTCTTCAGCACCCACATAATTGAGATCACCTCCACGCTTGGAGTCATTAGTCGGTATGCATTACTTCTAGATGTCCATGCGGAGTGTGACATGTATTCATCACATTCAGATTTTAACTTCAGAAAAACGCCTATTTGATTAGCTCGACTACATCCACACAATGTATCATTGTACAGGCTTTGAAACAAAAAACGTAGTGTTCTTCGTGTTGCGTCAGTCTGTCCCGCGTGGGCTAGACTCGGTAGCAGGGGTTAATCTTCATAAATGGATGATCCTCAACGGATTTTTTTTTCTTCGGCATTCTGATTTTGTTACAGATTTGTAGGGTAGTTGAACGGCGCTTCTTTTGTTATAGCCATCAGTGATTTAACACTAAACACAAGTCTACAGGGACCACCGTCCAATTATGTCTTCCATTTTGTTTCATCTCTTTTCCCGATACCTAAACCGGGAAGAGACGGCTCTGACCCAGCTAACTATCGACCAATAGCACTAACAAGCTGCATCTGCAAAACCATGGAAAGAATGATTAACAGTAGGCTGGTCTGGTACCTGGAGAGGAATAAAGTGATCTCCAACTACCAGTGCGGATTCCGGCAGGGGCGGACAACAACGACCACCTGGTAAGGCTGGAAGCTTATATTAGAAATGCATTACTCAGAATAGAACATCTAGTAGCTGTATTCTTCGATATAGAAAAGGCCTATGACACAACCCGGAAACATGGGAATTTGTCGTGACCTGGAGCTTATGGGGCTTAAGGGACACCTTCCCCGTTTTGTGAGGGAATTCATGAAAGACAGAAAATTTCAGGTTCGAGTTGGCAACTCCGCTTCTGACACTCATGACCAGGAAATGGGTGTACCCCAGTACAGCAATCTGTCAGTCACCCTGTTCAACATTAAAATAAATAGCATCATAAATGCTCTGTCCCCTGGCATAGAGTGGTCTTTGTATGTTGATGACTTTGTCATTTTTACTTATGGAAAAACATGAACACCTTAGAAAGAAAATTACAGTTATGTTTAAACAAAATTCAAAATTGGGCAAACGATAACGGTTTTAAATTTTCGAACTCCAAAACAGTTAGTATGCATTTTTGTAATTTAAGGGGACTCCACCCAGACCCTGAACTATTTATACAAAAAAAGAAGATCCCTGTCGTGAAAACTACATAATTTTTAGGCCTCAACTCAGATTCCAAATTTAATTTTCTCCCCCACATCAAGGAACTTAAGAAGAAATGCCAAAAGTCATTAAACATACTTAGAGTACTCAGCCATACGGACTGGGGAGCTGACAGAGATACCTTGCTGCTGCTATATCTGAGTCTAATTCGATCCAAGCTAGACTACGGATCCATAATATATGGAGCAGCAAGGAAGTCTTATCTAAAAATACTGGAACCAATACAAAATGCTGCCCTGCGTCTCTGTCTAGGCGCGTTTCGTACATCACCTATCCCAAGCCTCCATGTGGAGGCTGGAGAACTCCCCATGGATATAAGAATGAAAAAGCTTGCAATGCAGTATATAGTCAAGCTAAAATCACCCCACGAACCCTGCTTTCGACTCCATATTTAACCCCACAGAGGTAGAATTATACAATCGAAAGCCTAACGTCATACAGCCGTTGGGCCTTCGAATGAGAGAACCCATCCAAAACTTAACCCCACCCATTGACCAAATCTCTAAAATAGAAACCTCTCAGAATCCTCCTTGGCTAATGAATAAACCCAAATTAAATTTATCCCTCCTTAATTCAAAAAAGAAAATACAGACACAAGCATACTACAAGTCCACTTTAGGGAACTGCAGGAGAGCTACGGAGATTGTGGCACCATCTACACAGACTGATCCAAAATGGTTGGAAAGGTCGCGTGTGCCTGCTCCTTTCGGAACAAAACAATCTCCCGTAGACTCCCCGATGGCTGCTCCATCTTTACGGCCGAATTGCATGCAATATCGCTTGCACTTATGGCCGTCAAAGCATCAGATAGGAGGAAATTTATAATTTGCGCCGACTCCAAATCTGCATTGCAAGCTTTGGGGCGGATGAAGACTGACATTAGTACATAAGAACCTGAAGCTGTTGGACCAAATAACAGCCGACCATAGGGATGTCACCTTCATCTGGGTCTCCTCCAATGTTGGCATTGAGGGAAACGAAGCCGCAAACAGAGAAGCAAAGAGAGCCCTAAATCATGCGGTGTCAGGAACCCAAATTCCCTGCTCGGACCTGAGACAAAGTATTACCTCTGCCACCTATCGAGAGTGGCAGGACCGATGGGAGGCTGAGACTCACAATAAACTCAGGCAGATTGTGGCGGATGTCAGGTGACGGCCCACATCTAAGACTCTGACAAGGCGTGCTAGAACGACCATCTCCAGACTTAGGATTGGCCACACCTACATCACGCACTCTTTTGTGCTGAAGAGAGAGGAGCCCCCACTTTGTGAGTACTGTGACTCTCGCCTCACCGTGGAACATATTCTCGTATATTGCCCCAGATACCAGGATGTCAGGGAGAAATATTTTAGAGCCACTAACTTAAAAACACTATTCGACAATGTCGACCCTCGGAACGTACTGGGCTTTATCCGGGAAGTGTGGTTGTCTACGAAGATCTGCTGATGTGCCTAAAATCAAAATCAAATCATCTCTTTTCTCAGAAATGTTTTTGTTCTACAAATGATAAACATTTGTTTTGTTTTGTGCCCCGTGCCGCGTCTTTGGACTTGGTTCCAATTGATCTCTGATCGTTCACAAAAGAAAAGGAAGTTTGAAGTTAAAAACAAGCAAATGTAGTTGGTGGACATGACAATCACTTCCAGACTTTCAGAATCAATCCATTGCCCAAGTTTCAGAAAGGTCACGCGCGTCAGATTCATTTAAAGATGTCAGATTATTTGGTTAAGTATCAAAAACTTAAATGGATATATACAAGTTTGGTGATACAAGCTACTTAACTTGACTAGTGAGTTGATGCAAGCTTATTCAAATGAACAGAACCTAATTTTTGTTCCACAAAGTTCGAAGTACAAACTTCCAGACATACATGGAGATATCAGAAATATACAAAAGTATTTCCTTAGAGTTCCAATGTTCCTCTGTGTCTCAACAACTGTTAACTCAGATTATTGTTTCGGCTCATTGTCAGTTCCACTAGATGTTCCTCTAAGAATTCTTAGTTACCTTTTCCTTCTTTGATTTCTGAATTTTGAAAGTAAACTTAAGACTTTGTTTCGATGCATAAAGTAATCACTTCTCGTAGGTAGTAGCTAGTACTGAGCCATGCAGAAAAAAAAAACACCTAACTATCTTGACGTCATAACCAGAGAGCCATCCAATGAAAAAAAAAACAACTTGACAAACCTCTTTCTTTCTTTCTTTCTTTGTCTTTTTTAATCCTCATTTATCTCCTTTCCTCTTTTTTCTCTCTTTTTTTTTCTCTGTGGTGACTCTTTTCTCTATCTTCTCTCTCTCCCTCTTTCTCTCTGCTCTCTCTCCCTCTCTCTCTCTCTGCTCTCTCTTTCTCTCTCTCTCTTCTTTCCTCTGTCAGCCTGCCAACTGTAGCAGTCTTAACTGGCAGTTAATAGAAGCAGGTGTTGATGACAGATACTTAATTAATCGTTTGCATGGCTGGAATATGAATCCATTTTGGATAATACTTTTCCAAAGACATCCTATAAGATTCTATGAAGGAAAAAAGAAAAGCAGTTTTTCGCCTATCGGCATCATCGAGGTTATCTTTCACCTTGACCTTCAGTCCCCCCCCCCCCCCCCAGAGCTGTTCCTGACGAGCTGAACTTGTTGGCAGGACTTCTGTTGAGAATATCACGAAAAAATAGGTCCAAGCAAAGCACTGCTAAATATATCAAGCATGAGCTTGATATGTTGGGAGAACGCGGAGTTGCACAGGCGCCCTTTAAAACTCCGTCCTGTGGGCCCCCTTTTCAGCAGGAAAGGCCACTCGTGACGCGTATTTTTTTGTTCTTTGCAGCAGTAAATGAAGAAAAGGTGCCCAAATGTATTTATCTAGCTCAACGTAAGACAGAAATAATGTAGAGCAGGGGTTCTCAACCTGTGGGTCGCGACCTCTTTGGGGGTCGATTGACGATTTGCCAGGGGTCGCCTAAGACCATAAAAAATATGGATTGTTTTTGTCTATTCTTCAATTGTTGTATGTGTGTGTGGGGGGGGGGTTGTGTCAGATTGGGGAATTGTAAAAAGGGGACGCCGAGCATAAAAGTTTGAGAACCGCTGATGTAGAGCATTTTCAAAAACAAAACCAAAAAAAAAAAAAAAAACTAAAAAGAGAGAAGGTTATGACAAGAAATCTTGGGCTGACTGTGAAGAAACGTGAAATGGCTCGAGAGAAAGTAACAGCACGGAAGATTGTAAGCCCGCGCTTTTTTTTGTCATTTTGAATTGAGAACCACTGCGATACAGAATCAAGAACGCTAAATGCCTTGTTGGGCAGGGATATACTAAATGCTTCTCTGAATTATTTCAATAGGAAAACAACGAAAGAGAGTACTCTAACAGACCCCGTTATAATTGTGTGTGGCCAGTCCAGGTACTGGCCTCCCATCATTTTTCCTTTATCTGGGATTTAGAGTCCTTGAGAAATTAAATTAAGTCCCGAGCGTTGAGTCTTCGAATCTTAGTCCTTTGCCCATGAAGCGCAACTACTTGTAGAGGAAGGGCATTCTTCCTGTTTCAAGTTTGAAAATGTTGATCTTTTAATGTTCTTTGTCTCTATGCCCTCATTCAGTAAACTCTCTGTATAGTGTGTAGAGGAAATGTTCATACAGGCAAATACACATTGGAGGAGCGGTAGCTGAGTGATAAAGCGCGTGGCTTTCGAACCAAGGGGACTCCCGGTGAATTTTTTTTTCTTAATTTCGAGATCTTTATTGTGAGTCCACTACTTAAAGGTGTTTGGTCGTTGATCTGGCCACATAACATCCTCGCTAATCGTGGGCCATAGAAACAGATAACTTTTACAGCATGGAAACGTCTGAAAGAAGAACTCTTTCACAAACGTTGTCTTCTCTTTCTCATATTAAATGAGTTTCAACGGAACTCTTCTTATTGTTCGCTCTACTTATTTTTACCTTTATTTGAACAGATCTAATACATTTTTTTTTAAATGCTGATTTCCATTTGCTATACCCACAAACTGCTTTCAGTCACGTTTTAATAGGAGCTGCAACCTCTTATGCTTCTGTCTGCCCCGTGTGACAAGGTAAACAATGGCATTTCATGTCACTATGTACATGTTGTTGTCTGCGCCAATAAAATGTTGCCTGGCGAAGACTTGTTTCACACACAGTTAAGCTGAATGTTATTAGCAGCTTCGGTCTTACTCCGGCCAATAATAGCTTTTATGGTGTTCGCCTCGAGCCTCGGGGAAAACAAAAGAGTTTTTGTGACTTTCTAAGAGACAGAGACGACGGAACTAGAGAAGTGGAGAATGTTTGAAACAGAACGGGAGAGTAACAAATCCAAGTATTTTATTTCCATGGAAATTTAATATCAGTCCCACTTGAGGAATGGGATGTACAAGTATTGTAGTCAAATAGACAAGTGCTTGTGTGCACTAAAAAAGAGACTCGCAGGGACCACCTATGAATTTTTGCGTGTAATTCAACACAAACTCTTTTTTATGAGTCTACATTAGACATGGTTCATAGATCTCCACGCTAAGTACAATTTCTCCTCGGAACTTGAAGTCTTCATGGACGCCATACAAGGAAGAAAATGGTAATTGGATTGGGGTTTAAATCTTTCTCCAGTGGCACGTTGTTTTTTTCCTTGATACAATTATTCTTATTGGCTCAAAATTAAGTGCGACTAGTTACATGTAGATATACATTCGAGCAGGTAATTGCTTACTTGAACTGAACAAGGATCGCAATCCAACAACAATCCTGTGAATGACAATTTAATTTGAAGAGATTATGAGCAAGCGGCTTTGAGAGCGACGTGACATTTCTCTTCCCATGTCTGTACTAACGACAACGTTTTGTTTTCTAGCCCCTCCGGAGACAAGAGCAATGCAAGGGGGAAACAAAACAAAACGCTCTAGACAATGCGATTTCACCGTCGAATGTATCACGCTCAAATAGATGCCTCGGTAATCTCTGGTCTTTTTTTTTTTTTTTTTAATTTCAACGATTCTACAGAAAGTTAAAGTGTTTTGAAAAGAAAATTGAAAGTTTACTATACGTTACAGTACTTTCTACGTTGCAGTAATGGTAGCTTCCTTATCGGAATGGACATTTTTTTTTATTTTTTTTTAGAGATAGCAATAGCTACTAATGGCCTTCAAGAAGCGAGCTCTTTCGTTTTGATTTTTTGAAAAGGCAATTTGTTTCATCAATCTTTCCGTATGTATTTGGGGGTGAGTTTGTGTGTATCACTGGGGAAAAAAACACGCAAGACAAAACTGTATGGCCCAGTCACGAGGTCCTCAGGGCCCGCAAACACCTTTCTGCAAGGAACAGTACCAGGAAAAGAAGCGGCAGAGAAAGCGATGCGGAGACAGCATTAGAGTATGGACGGGCTTGTCATTCAGATTCTAGTATGGCAAAATAGAGAGGAATGGAGAAAGATGATCAACAGATCTTGTGTGGTGCCCTGCAAAAAATCTAAGGGATACGTGTAGCTGTGTGTATCGTTAGGTGCGAGTACAAATGACCAGCAGGGGTAACTCTTGTTTTCAACATGTTGTAGTAGAATCTGCTATGATGTTGCCATTCATAGAAAGGCGTTTATTATTCAACGCAGAGTCGGCTTCATCCATTTTTATACCTCTTTCAAATCATAACTTCATAAAACCTGAACACGGATCTAATGGCACTAATGCTTTTCCTATAAATTTGACAATGGGCATATATCGTTGGGAAAAGAATTACTAGCTCATTAGTCACATTGGGCGGAGGGTGGGTGAACGCTCATCTCAAAAACGGCTCTAACGATTTTCCTATAAATTTAACAGTTGATGTACCTATATTGCTGAGAAAAGAATGCGCTCGTTGGCCACACAGGGAAAACTCTAGTTTGACCGTTAAAATTTTTCAAAGTAAACAAATAAATAAATGTGGCTAGAGAACGAGAACATATTTATCTTGAACGGGACTATAAGTCTTTGGATTTGTCCGTATGTAGGCATTATTAATTCAAGAGATTAATAAATACATGTTAAGGATAATTTTGCGCATCGTCTTCTAAGTCTAGACCATACACTTATATATACAACTAGCCTGATATTACCCGCGGCCTGCGGGTCTAAGTTTGTGTTTACTAATCTAGTGGATTGGATTTAGATGTATGTTAAAGTTAGCTAATGATCCTTTCAAGTTTTTTCTCTTTCGCTACGAAGATAAAATTAGTTTTGCGAAAATGGGTTTACCCGAAGCTGTTACATTCATATATATTAAAAAAGAAAAGAGCGATAGCTTTGTTAAATGAATGGGATTATAAAGTAAACAATTAAACGAAATAATTTTTAGTACGCGATTGATGAATGAATACAGGCCTATCTCAATCCGGCTTCGCAGCTTTCGTAAACGAATGTAGTCTATTAAAAATGCTTTAGAAAACCAAATTTGAATGTTTATTTAATCAAAATATGAAATGAATGGACTATAATTAATATGTTCATGTGTTAAAGTATAAAACTATCTGTGCGAAGAGAAGTTTTATCATCTTAGAGTTGAATTAGAGTTTTAGATCTAGGGATGGGATAATAAAGTAAACAATTAAACGAATTAATTTTTGTAAGGGATTCATTACGGTATTGTCTAATGAAAGAATGTTCGCCAGGAAATCTGTAGTCACAGATATAACGAACTAATTAATGAAAAAAAATGCTTTTGAAACACAAAATTGAAGGTTTATTTTATTATATAATGAAATCAATGGATCTTCTTTTGTATTTTCATGTGTCAAAGTAAAAAACTATCTATGCAAAGTGTAGTTCTTAAATTAGATCTAGGTCTAAATCCTTTCGATCTTTTCTCATGTCAACAATGTAGACATGGCCTAGATCCATAAAATACTATAGCTGTAATAGAGTCGGACAACTTTATTTTTTTTAGGGTCTTAAGTTTGTTTTAGGGCTACAATACATACACTAAGGTATAAGTTGGTACCCAAGAAACATTCCTGCCAAGTTTAATCACGATCGGTCAAGCGGTTTTGATATCTATAGGTCACATACATATACCTCACATTCTACTTTATAGTATAGATATCTGGACTGGACATTTTTAACACTACAAAAAATGTCGTGAAAATGTTTTAGAAAGTTGGATCAAGGCGTTGTTTTGTAAAATAGTTAAAAGAAGTAAAGTCTTTTTTTTTTCAAATCCTAACCTATGTAACATATAATTTATTAATTAGATCTAGATCTAGTAATTGAACATAAAGAATAAGAGTACTCTTCTCATAATTATTATTTTGCAATTTTTAGATACATAATCTAGAAAGATCTAGGTAATCAATCTATTTAAATGTACATAAGATGATTAAAATCAACATGAATTATTTCGATCTAGCAATTTTGAAACATTATCTCAATGGAAACTAACAGGAAATGGCTTTGTTTCATATATTTGCGTGAATATCCAAGAAATGATTTTGAATTATTTCTAAACTTTGAAAACTAAAGATTTTTGGGGCGACTTCCCTAAGCGCTTAAAAAAGAGTTTATGTACATAAATATATATATATATATAGGTTTGTGAATCGATCAGTCGCGGATAAGAATTTATTTCCGGTTTCCAGTCTAGTATACTATACAAGTCTATGGTCTCGACTTACAGGCCTATTATTGGAAATTAAAGTCTAATAGATCTATACATTCACTAAACCAGGATTCTTTCTAGAGAGACTATGGTGGGACCAAATAAATGTTGGATTTTCCTAACGTTCATTAATTGTATTTTTTTTTTTTTTTTTAAAGTTTTAAAGTTTGTTTTTCTTTGTTTGATACTCGTGTTACCTTTTGCTAAAATACTATTCTTACAATAAGACTTTTTACAAATACTTTAAAACGATGAAAAGGGGGTTCTCGCTATTTTAAAAATGTGAACTTCAAAGCATAAACAAATATATATATATATATATAAAAAAGGAAGTTTGATAGAATCTTGTTTGGAGTTATTTTTATCACACCTTAGCCAAATCTTTTGATGTTTCCATTGAAGATCTTCTATTGATAGTTGTTCTATTTTCTATAGATAGTCGTCTTACTTCAGTCAGAACTAAGTATAGTTGTAAGCTGTAATGTTGCTCTATTGAACGAGTATAAGCAATGTTGAAGAGCTCCATTCTCTAGCCCTAACGTAGACAGAAGAACTTGGAGTAAGCCATCACGTAGATCTATATATCGTCGTTCTGCTGGACATTTTCCCATCAACGTTAATGTTTTTTTGTGAACCTCATCTATCACTTTTTTTTTTTTTTTTGTTGTCGTTCTTGTTGCTTGCAATGTTTTTGTGAACCTCATCTATCACTTTTTTTTTTGTTGTCGTTCTTGTTGCTTGTAATGTTTTTGTGAACCTCATCTATCACTTTTTTTTGTTGTCGTTCTTGTTGCTTGTAATGTTTTTGTGAACAGAATATTCTCCACGTGTCTTACATTTATTTTGTAGTTCTAATCAGTTGGACTTCATATATTTCAGACTTTGCGATCTATAGGGCAGGTGATGTCAATGTTTTTTGTACCGTCTCAATTCCATTATACAGAAAGATCCTAGGTATCACATACAAAGACCGCATCACAAATGAAGAGATTATAGAGACAGGGTTATTGCAGCGATCGAATCCCACGATGTCCTGCTAACTACTGTAAAAAAAAAACGCAAACTTAAACTCTATAGCCCTATCACTAAGTCCTCAGTGCTCGAAAAGACCTTGCTTCATGGAACAGTACCAGTAAAAAAGGAGAGGCAGACAGAGAAAGCGATGGGAAGACAACATAAAAGAATGGACAGGCTTCTCTTTAAAAGAAATTCTATTCAAGGCAAAGAAAAAATAAAGACAACAGATTTTGCGTGGGGCACCAACCGTCCAACAGACTAAGAAGATGAATATGATGTAAAGGTCATCTGTTTCTGTGGCTCACGGCTAGCGTGGGTGTCAAGTGGCCAGCACAATGACCAGCCGCCTTTCCTTTTTCCCCAACCAATGTCAGATACGCATTAGAGTTGGTTGGACTCAGGTGCGTCCTATAAATTCCAGAATTATCCCAGTCTTAACCGAGAGCCAAGCGCTTACCAATCCTACACCACTCCTTAAAATACATTAAGTTTTCTCTAAGTGTTTTGGTACTATTTTAAACTAACTTTTACCACAATTAGATTTTATAGCCAACATTTATCTTATGAGATAAAGATGAAGCTGAATTTAGTGAATTCAAAAGTCGGATATTTCACCTTTTTCCAATTTGTATCACGCTGCCTGATACGTGAAACATGATTATCCACTAATCAATGATGCCCTAACTACGGCCCGAGGGTTTATATCCGGCACGATGGCTTATATCCGGCCCGAGACGTGTTGCCTTTAGGCTCCTCGAAACTTTTGCCCACTGTTAGTAATGAATCTGCAGAGGCTCGGTTGGACTGAGTTTGCGTTGATACGACCCGTGACATGTGTTGGAAGCGTGAGTGTTCCCTAAGCCGAACAAGTTTCGGCACCACTGACTTAGAGCAACATTTGACAGATTCTCTCCCCTTCCATCTTTTTTTTTTTTTACCAACATAACCTTTACTGTGAGCACCCCCATCCAGAAAGTTCTTTCTCTCCTATACTCTCTCTCTCTCTCTCTCAATATATTCTCTTGCTATCTGTTCAAGTGTGTATCTCTGTTGAGTCCTCCCCCTCTTCCCATCTCGTGTAGCAAGCCTGAAAGGGTAAGGCTGTGTAGACATATCTAAACACTACTTGAGGGTGTTGGAGAGCTTCCACTCTAAAGCGCCCCATCTTCTTTGGTGGGTTAAACATAGCCAGAGAGTATGTACCTGAATGTTCAGGTGGGTGTGCGTCGCGTCGGTGTGCGCAGCATCGGTGTGCGCGTGGGTAGGTGGACCCCACACCGTTTAAAATTTCAGGCGTATGTGTGCGTGTCCGGATAGAAAATTTGAGGGTTGTGGTAGGGGGAGTATGACTTAGGCCCCTAGGATGATAGGTTACAAAAAGACTGCGGAAGGAAGACTGGCATGGTAACAAGAGTCGTGATCAAGCCAGAATGATCTCTGCAGAAAGATTGATATTTGTATTCGGGGTTGGTGATAGAATGATAAGGCAGGCGACAGACGAACGCTATCACGTATTAGCCAAGGATTGCTAGGATACAAGATTGATGCTCCTTTCAGTATATATTAGATATATTATAGACAAAGACGAGCTTGCTATCATGTATCTGAAATTGGATGATAAAGATGTGGCGCCTTGTGCAGATCTCAGCATACACATATGGAAACTAAATTAGCTCTTTGGCCAACCTTTTGTTCTTCCAAAAATTTTGTTTCTGTATTATGCTATGCAATATGTATTCATTTATATTTATATATTGAGTCGATGACGCCAAACGTAGTTGACCTTTAAGGGCTCATGACCGAAAGTACAGAATGCTCTTGTATTCAGTTTCGTTTAGATGAAAACGTGTATATTTAGAATTGTAAAAACTTTTTCCAATGCCTGGCGTTGGCTCTAAAATATACTTTAAATTACCACTCTTGCAAGCAAGCAAACTCAAGCGTAATAGCACTTGTAATACAAAATGTAGTTGTAGAATATTTTGTGTATCTTGAACAAGGCTCCTACTAACTCACCCCCCCCCCCGCGTCTGTCTGTCTGGCAGGGTTTCTATTTACACCTTTTTTTTTGTTTTCTCCTCATTTTGAGGATCAAATTGAAACTTGGCACAATTATTCATTGTCGAAAAAAAAATTAAAATTATTTAATTAGTGGTAATTTTGTTGTATATAGAAAAAAATGAAGATAAATCTTGCAATACTTAAAGATATGACGGTAAATGAGCAGCTCTTTCCCTAACATAGGCCTTTTTTTTATGTAAGACTTAATCAGTTATCGACTTCCCTTTTGATCAACTCTTTTGTACAATTGTGTAGATTTTTTTTTAAACAAATAGTCGTAAAGTATTGGTATCATAGAGTAATGTAGATAGTCATGACGTATTCAGATTTAGAGAATTCCGGAGTGCCCTGCGTTAATTTTACTTTTGAATTTTATATAATAAAGAGATTGTCGTAAATAGCTGATATGGATACCACCAAGCTAACTATTACAACCACAATTAACTTCACTCTTCTCGCCAGTACACGGGCCCTACCACCGTGTAATATCTACTAATTTATCTGCATGCAATTCATCATTTCAATTGATTTCATTCGGTTTTTCTGTCTTGTATCTGTATTTGCATTCGGCACATTTGCTCACAAAAATATAAGGTTTGAATTGTCTAGATTAGCTTCAACGCTGGCATCAGCTTAGCTATTGTAATGTGAAAAGTACTATAGTTATTCTATCTTGGGATAGGGCAAGATTTTTTTTTTCTTTTAACATGTTTCCTTGTGTAGAAAATCTGTGCACACAGATGACTTTTTCCCGCGAGAGACGCTCTGTTGGCAGCACGCCACGAGGCACACCAATAATGCTGTCGTCATCGCACAGAGTGATTACGTAACACTTCTCCAATGTTTTGAGAAGAGCGAAAACAAGGAGCAAGGTGGTTGGGCTTTGCAATGGAACCAGTACACTGCCTCTGTAACGTACTGTTACTGTAGGTCGTGATTTGGTTTTTAACATCAGAGATTCTCAGACTGGGCTGTATATGAGAATGTCTTTTGTTTCTAGAGTTGTAACACTTTTAACCCAGGGTAGTGTTTTGAGATAGGTGAGAAGCCGCCATGTCTTGGCCAAGGCGAACACCTTAATGTGGGAAACATTTCATTTATTGTTTTCTGAAGCGCTTACTTCTCCTCTGTGTAATGTGTTTACCTTCTTTCTATATGAACTAGTTGGGCAAACAGAGAAGGACAAGTCTAATGCGCTACTGCTTTCAAACTTTTTACTTAATAGCTTGGTTTTTGAAGCCTACACATTGAACATTGGCGTTAATCTTTTGTTTCAGGCCGTTCAGATTTACAGCGCTGTGATAGGGCCTCTGTCCTTTATGAGAGGATGACCATTTGCCAAAGTTTTTGTGGAGCATTAAAGGAATAGTTAACTGGGACATCTCCGCTTTAAAAACTAAAAACACATATGTATAGTAGACGGACTTTCGGACACACATGTGTATCGTAGACGGACTTTCGGACACACATATGTATCGTAGACGGACTCTTGGACACACCTATGCATCGTAGACGGACTTTCGGACACACATATGTATCGTAGACGGACTTTCGGACACACATATGTATCGTAGACGGACTTTCGGACACACATATGTATCGTAGATGGACTTTCGGACACACACATGTATCGTAGACGGACTCTCAGACACACACATGTATCGTAGACGGCCTCTCAGACACACACATGTATCGTAGACGGACTCTCAGACACACACATGTATCGTAGACGGCCTCTCAGACACACACATGTATCGTAGACGGCCTCTCGGACACACATGTATCGTAGACGGACTCTCAGATACACACAAGTATCGTAGACGGACTCTCAGACACACATGTGTATCGTAGACGGACTCTCAGACACACACATGTATCGTAGACGGCCTCTCGGACACATGTATCGTAGACAGACTCTCAGATACACACAAGTATCGTGGACGGACTCTCAGACACACATATGTATCGTAGACGAACTCTCAGTCACACACATGTATCGTGGACGGACTCTCAGACACACACATGTATTGTAGACGGACTCTCAGACACACACTTGTATCGTAGACGGACTCTCAGACACACACTTGTATCGTAGACGGACTCTCAGACACACACTTGTATCGTAGACGGACTCTCAGACACACACTTGTATCGTAGACCGACTCTCAGGCACACATGTATCGTAGACGGACTCTCAGACACACACTTGTATCGTAGACGGCCTCTCGGACACACATATGTATCGTAGACGGACTCTCGGACACACACTTGTATCGTAGACGGACTCTCGGACACACATATGTATCGTAGACGGGCAAAGAGAAAAAGTAGTCAAAGCTATTTGATATGCATTTCTCATTTCTTTTCTTAGAAAGTTCCAGATAGTTTTGTTAGATACACACTTAGATCTATGTGTATACTGAAGTTAGAACATCTTACAAGCTAAGAATGGACGTTAAAAATAAACGTTTCATTATGGTATGAAAATGATATGAGATTCTTGGGTGATGTTTTGTTTGGTGTTTTTTTTGGCACTAGAAGTTCTGGCGATAAAGAAATAAACTGAAAACTTTATAAATAATTTTTGTCCAACTTGTTCAATTTCAAATCCATTGGGTAAACACAAATTTGAGTAGGACATTCATTCATTGTGCTCACTACATTACCCCCTGGTTCACCATCAAATAGGAAGCTCTCGCTTCACTGCCTCATCATCGTTTTTGGTTGTTGTTTTTTTGTTTTTGTAACTTAGATTAAGTCAGTTATGAATGACATTCTAAAGGAAACATTTGTTGAATGTTTTCACTAGAACATGACACTAAGATCGTGTGGACTGATTCTTGCATTTCCAGCAATCGGTTCTGTGAGATTTCGAGGAACGTGAAGATTAACATGATATAACCAACTAATGACACTTGGTTGCAAGATAGTCAAGTTACACGTGTGCCTAAACCTGTAAGCGAGCTCACATGCATTTCTTTAAGGGTGCTCGCGTGCACTCTAAAGCGACTAGTTCAAAATATTTGAGTGATTCTTTGTTTAGCGAGTCAGTGGCGTAACCCGAGCTCCCAGGCTCAAAAATGTATCTTCTAGACTAAAATTTTGAGTGTGACAAAATCGAAATCGAGCTTTGCTGTATTTATCAATTACATCACAAGACATTTCAATGTGTGTAGCACCTTTTACAAATAAAAGTGTTATTACATTCTTTGAAGTTATGAATTACTTATAAGTCCATGTGTCCAAACACTTAATTAAGTAATAAACAACCATCTTTCAGTCTCCCCTGTAGGCCTCAGTCACGGGCCCAGGCTCGACTCAAGCAAGCATTGTTTAAAGTGTAACCCCTAGACTAGTCACGAGTTGAAACATCGGAAAAAACATTTTCTCTTGAGTTGTATGGTGACAAACAGCCTTTCAAGCACCGCCACCATTAAAATAGAGATAGGTGATGATTGTGATGCTGAGCCTTGCGATTTATCTGGACCACATTGATCTGTGAATGTCTTGAAGGAATGATAGTACAGTCTTAAGACATTCAGTGCCACATTAGGGGGTATAAATATATTGTTTGAATTTCTACTGGTCAGTGCTAAGACTGTACAGTCATCATTTCATTGTCTGTTTGTTAAGGCTATCATGACATTAGGTGTGAAACACTTTCACTGTGCCACTTCATACGTCGTACTAGGGCACAGCGTGAAATTGATGAAGTATCAGTTCAAAGAGACACATTGTCAAAAAAAAAAAAAAACGTAATCTGACTTACGAAACTCTCCTAGCCCAGTTCCATCTCACTGACCTAAAACCGATCACTCTCCCGTGAACCTATTGACGTCACTTGTAGTTGTATATTTCAGGTATGTATGTTTGTATTGTGACTTCACACATTTTTTTTTTTGCTATCTTCCCCTAATCTGTGTGGAGCAAGGGGGAGCTAATGTAAGCATGAAGAGTACTTCCCTTGTATAAATATACACTAAGCTAGTTACCCAGATATGGCCATGACGTCATCGTAGTGAAAATGAAAGCCATCCATTTTTTTATATTTTTTTTGTCTTGCTATTAATGCCAGAATTTTGTTTTATCGGCTAACTGTGAAAATAGGTCTAGATCCAGGTAGTCTCTAATAGATGGATTTTTCCGAGTATGCCACGGATATGTCGTAGGCTTGATATTCTCAATCCATTTAATTCCACGACATCTACAGTCACTGTTTCTTGGATCCCATGCTTCAACTCTCGTCTTGTCTGGGGCCGGGGAGGGGGGGGGGGGACCAGTTAGGGACAAACATAGAAAGCCAACGCTAAACACTCTTTTGATTTGGATGCATAATCTTATCGTCAATTCTCTTTCCAGAGTTCGAATATGTATGTTTATTTGAAGAGCCGGAGGGGTGATACAGTTTTTAATTGTTTTGGACAATACGATTGACAGATATTGGGTTTTCGTTAGTGTTATTTTTTAAAGCAAAATTCTCATTACATGCTGTCCCAAACAGCTGGAAAGGCTTGATTTGTTTGGTCTTTGTACAAACCTTATATGAACTCCCTCTGTCTGTCAAAGTGTTTACAAGTTATTTCTCCTACACCCATTCTAGTGTCAAGTGGAAATTTTACACAATTATTCACTGGCATAGACAAGATATGAATAAATTTAGCAAGCAAAAGAAAAAAAGAATATTTAAAAAAAACAAAAGCAAAGCTTATTTAAGGAGAAGTACCGCTAATTACTGCTATTTATCTGAAAATGACAGTGTTAAGCTCCATTTCAGTAATATAAAACAAAATTAATTATACTTATTGATTAACTAAGCTAATTGGTTATTTTTTTAGATCGATTCGTGTATTTTCATGAACTCTAAGTAATTGTGCCAAATTTTAACTTCATCCAAGAATGGGAAGTAGGGAAACAAATGTGTCGAAAACGTAACTAAGAAATTAAATCCATCTATACTCCCACATCTCTTATTAAGTAGCAGTTATTTCCCTTTTATATCAAATAAAATAATTAATCACCAACTATCAATTAATTGCAAATTTTTTTTTTTATATCAGTGATTCATGTCTTGTCGGGTACAAATGTATAATTGTGCGAATTTTCAACTTCATCCGAGAATGGGAAATGGGAGAAGAAAAAATATGTTCCAACTTTTTACTAGAAAGACAGACAGAGTAAATTGATACAAGCTTATTTCTTTTATACCAACAAGGGAAATCAGTATTTACATATATGGCTAATTGTGTAGGATTTCATCCCCGAAGACAATCGAACACGTTCTCTCCCACACCGTTTATCGGATCAAATGGAAACTGTTAAGAATGTCTTAGTGCATCGCACTATTGTACTTGGCATTACGCAAATCAAAATTTAAACGATTGGCAATTAATTATTGTGTTTAATATCGTATAAAGGAAATTACTTCTACGCTATTGAGAGATATAGTTGCAAGTGTGGAGTTCTTTAAATGAGATAAGCCTTGTTGTTGTTTTGTATATTTTGCTTCTTCTCAAAGCTTATCAAGTTTGTGTCTGGTATTAATGTTGAAAACTTATATCTCTCACTTCCCATTACCGGATCCTGTTTAAACTTTGTATCATTATTTTTCGTCGAATACAACACGTACATTAATTTAAACACTTACCAAATTGTCAATTAAAAATGCTTATTAATTTATTTATTGATTCCCAATGGGAAATAATTCTTACAGTATTGAGAGATTTTCTGTAAACGACGAGTTAGATAACCTTTTTTAAAAAAAAATATTTTAGCTTGTTGACAACATTGGGTTAGCGACCAAGTGCTGTATTAACATATCTGCCAGATGTAAGCCAGCTAGTTACATGTTGGTGAAAATGTATGTCCACACTTTTGTTTCGGAAAGTCAAAGTTTTATTCCAATCTGACTTATAGATTTGGGCACAATTTTGGATTATCAGTATGTCTTTCAGCTCGGTCCAAATCTATTCCATTTTTTTTTCTCTTGAAAATGTCAGGCTAAGTAAATTATTAACAAGCAAGCAAAGCACTCGCACACTTTTTTTTGTCCAACATTCAATTTTTATTTCAATCTTTGTGGCACGTGACTTGGTTACAAGAAAGCTGAAACAATAAGAGGATGATGAACTACTGGTCCAGTCTTATCGATGGGTCCAGTCTTATGAAATGGCCATCTAATCAATGAAACATTGGTCTAATCTCGAAGCTGAAAACAGTGTATGTCACATCGTGGCACCATGATCGAGTATTTGATAATGTTTACAACAATGCAACAGAACATTAGAACAGTTGAGTAAACAATAGAATAATACAAAATATAACAATAAAGATATATATCGATATATAAATATATATAATGAACGGATGTAAGAGGAGGTCCGTTAAAAGCACATTGTCAATAGAAAGGCAAGGAATCGTTGAGGTTGTCTCTTCAATACAAGAAAGTAGGATGAGCGAATCAAAGCCCTTGCAAGGGCTTCGCTCTAGCACCGAGCCACGCTACACTTTGCGCCCCCCCCCCCCCACGGACCACTTAACATATATTAGATATATTACCCTACATTGGGCTGTTTCTGTCAAACTGGACTCTAAATAATTAGTTTGTCTAATCGGTAGAATCACTTAGATTCATGAGCCCGAACGGCAGAACACTTAGATTCATGAGCCCGAACGGCAGAACAAAACAAAACGGGCTGCTAATTGAAACATGCGCTTTGTACACTTTAAATCTTACCTACAGTTCTTACATAACTAGGCTACATTAAACATGGCAGTCAATCTTACTCACCATGCTGTCTACGTTCAACACTTAACACAAATGGGAATGTGCTTGATAGATGAGTTTGATAAACGGTCTGCATAAACGATTTATAACGGATGCTGGCATGATACACTGTATCTCTGCTTAGTATAGTTCCACTAAATTGGACGGGGCGCGACAGTAATTAACGGTTAATTTCAACTCTTCAGGCTTTATGTTTTCACGGGGTTTCGTCGCCCACACAGACAGTGCGACCATTTTAGGCTAGTGATCGACCCTTCTATCAATAAAGCGATAATTTACAATGCGGTCTCAGAGAGCACAAGATCACGTTGTAACTATGTACCCTATATAGTAGGCTTCTTTTTTTTTTTTTTTTAAATCGAAACAAAGTGAATGGTTTGTGTGTGTGTTTTGTAAAACCTTTTTTTTTAATAGAATAGAACTCCTTTTCTCGACAAGAGAACTGTCCACTAGAATGACCTTTGACATATTCGTAATAGGATGTTATTTTTATTCACATTTTTGTTCCTTTCGACTTAATAAAAAAAATAATTTGTCACAATGAAGCTGAACACACACACAGAGTGAGTATCTTGATATGATTTCAGTCTGGAACGTAACATACTGCCCTATGTAATAGGAACGTTTTTGTAAAGCAAGGCCACGGTGCAGTCGTATTGCCAACGGGAGGTAACTCGTCCTCGTAATTCAAACTTAGCATACCTCTTGTGTTTTACTGGTCAGCCCGTGCCAATGGTAGGCTAATAAAATACCCCAAATTTAATTTTATGGTTTTTGCTCTTTTCAAAACAAGATATATTCTTTGAGTAGAGTTGCTGTGTGTCTGTGTGATGAATGGTTACTAGGAAGAAAGAGGCTAAGTTTCAACATATCTGCAATTATGAAGTAGAGTTCTTATAGCTAATTATATGGTCATCTATTATGTGCTGAATTCTCTGTTGAATGTCTATCCTTCTAACCACATTAGCTTTGGCACGAGAATTGAAATATACAAACAATTACGTTGAGGTTTGATATTTTTAAAAAATACATGAATTCGTTAGTTTAGGCTCAGCCCTGAGAGTTCAGTCGTTGGTTCTGGTGTTCGCACGTGACGAGTCATCTCTGGAAATTTTAAACATGAACTCTGACCAGCGCTGCATTAGCGCCGGGATGGTGTAGATGAAAGGGTTGAGGGCTGAATTCATGGGCATGATCAACACCGCGGTCCAGGCGTAGGTCTCGATACCCAGGTGATAACCATCTAGAGCCAGCAACCCCATCACCCCGATGGGGAACCAACAGCAAAAGTTGGAAATGGCGATCAGAGACAGATGCTTGGCCACTTCAAAGTCCTGCAGTCGCCTGTAGTTGGTGTTGGCGATGGCGCTGTGCCCCATCCTCATGTTGGCCATCGTCTTGTAGATGATCAGCTGCCCTATGGCTATGATGATGAAGAGGAATAGGTTGAGGAAGATGAAGACGGTGGTGGAGAACTGCCAGCCTGGCTGGCGGGTGTTGACCAGGGGCAAGCCAAGGCACACTCCGTTGGAACGGTATATCGTCCACTCTTCAAATGAGGGAAGAAGTGGAATCAAGGCTAGGGCAAAGCCCATGCACCACGCGAAACCACAACAGAAAGTTATAAGGCGCCCAGACATTTTGATCTGGCCAAACGGAAATCGAATGATTAAAAATCTGTCCACAGTAATTAGAAAAATATAAAAAGTTGACACTTCACTGGAGAGAGTTGATAAAAATCCAGCAATTTTACAGACATTACTGTTCCTCCAATCCATTTCGTCCCACACATAGGTACCCCTGTAGTACGTGTCCGCCCCTGCAACTATTAGCAAATAAACACCCATACACATGTCTGAAACGCTGAGGTGCATCACGAAATGACCATACGCCATTTTTAGAATGTTTCGCTCGTACATCATCCTGTAGAAAATTACCACGATGTTTCCTATTATGGCCAGGCAGCCAAAAATCCAGAGAAGTACACGCAGTATGGATTCACCCATGAGATCGGAGCAGGAGGAGAAAGGATCAGGAGGGGCGTCGCAGACGTAGCTGGGCGTCTTACCGTTATGAAGCTGTGGGCAGCAGAGTTTGAACGTGTCTGTGTACAAGTGAGAAAAGACAGTCACTGAACTAAATATGTGCGCGGTCAAAGTTTTGACTTCCAGCTGTCTTAAATCCAGCACCTGCAGTTTGTACTCTTCTGGGAACATGTCCGAAGTCATTTCTGTTAACTGCGTGGCTTTAAGGCTTAGCTCCTGGAGATTGATCAACGGACTAAGTAAAGTGTAATGAAGTGAGCTTATGGCAGTGAAAGAAAGGTCCAGTATGATCAGCTGGGAGACAAAGCCGTAAGTGTTGAATGAGTCTGGGTGTAAGAAGCTCAATTCAGTGTTGTGACTTAGGTTGAGCACTTTGAGATTAACCATATATCTAAAGATGCTTGTCACGTCAATGTTGGTGACTTGATTGTAGCTGAAATCTGCGCGGACTAAGGACCATAAATCATTCTGGGAGTAGGAAACAGCATCCAAGTGCGTTATACCACAGTTAGCCATGTACATTTCCAGTATATTGTACAAACGACCTTTAGGGAACTCTGGGAAAGCACTAGAAATGTTGACGCCTGATAAGTCTAGATATCGAGTCCTCGGGTCGATGAAGCTGAAATCAATCAATGGCACGGACACATCGTACCCTTTGACTGTCACCACGCCGGTGATGCACTGAAAGCCTGGTTTGCACGATATCCCACAGTTAAGCTCGTCATCTCCTTTTGGGCAGTGTGGATGCCCATCGCAAACATTGTCGGGGTGGAGGCATATATCAGAAGAAGAGCATTGGAAGTTTCCGGCACAGTTGAGAGGTCCTGATTCATCTTCTCCAAGAGGGCAGTCGTAGACGCCGTTGGCGACATAGTGGATGGGAATGCAGTAGCTTTTAACACATTTGATGTAACCCTCCGGACAGACGAAGTTGTCACAGTTTTGAAGATGAACAAGATTGCGGCACCCTAACAAGCCCTCGTATCGATCTTTAATGTACACGCATCTGGGCGCCCAGTTGTTGTAGATATTCGTGACATTATCCTCTTGTGCGTAACATTTAGATGTCTCCAATGTCCCAATCGTTTCATCCAATGGACCTTCAGGACCTGCACAGTCCACGATCCCGTCTCCAAGCATGAACGTGTACGTACACTGAGTTCTGTTACATGTGAAGGCACACTCGGCTATATTGTCATCGGGAACAGAGGCCATTTCAGCTTTCACGGTCCCGCGAGACGTACAGACGTTGCAGTCCACCTCACCGTCGGCGAACCAATGCTTGGGCAGGCATCGTCCGTCGTGACAGAGCCCGTTGCGACATTTGATGCATTTTCCTTCGTCGCTCTCGTCAACACAGTCTGAAAAGAGGTCGCACTGAGCTTCTAGCGGTATGCATTGTCCATTGCTGCAGGTGAATTCCGTCAGACTATCACACTTACGGTAGTTGCAGATCTGTTCGTCTCTTTTATTTTCACAATGAGCTACGAAATCGCAAACTAGTGAGTATGGAATTCTCGTCCGAGACGCATCCTCACAGGAGAAGAAAATGAGATTTTCTACAGGGAACCTGTTGTTGTAGACATGGTTTTCTATAACGCTGACTGACGAAACTTTTTGCGCAGTCTGGATTACGCTGGCTGTCGACACCAATGTAACAATCGTCCCGAAAGTTTCCGACACTTTTGTCAGCAGTGCTAGCTCCCCTCTGGCTACAGCAGCCTTGATGCTCTTATCGTTGGCCTTAGTAATGTTCGGCATGTGGCTTTCTCGAAATGAAGGTGGCTTCTTAGACTCGCACAGATAATACCGTGCGTTTTTGTATCCGCATCCGATGCTGTACCAACCGTCGTTCACGTTCTGATATTCTGTTCTGTTGCGGATATCGCTCCAAGCATTGACAATAGTTTCTGGGAGAACATAATCGCTGTAAACAGTAACATTGAAATTCCAAAGTGCACAGCCTTGAATGTGTCCTCCCAAGGGCTCCCCGCCTTCCCAAGCAGCGTATCCGAGAGGAAGGCTGTTAATCCAAATGAAACGCTGCCCGTAACTTGAGATGTCTCTCTTTAGTCCTATAATAATATCGACAGAGTCATTGGAGTCGCCTGTTCGGTTCATGATCTCATGTATCTTCGACGGTAACGTCTCTCTTAAAAAACTGAGTTCTTCTTTAGTCTCTATAGACACTAAGTCCGACTCCACAGCCAGGCAGCTCTCCCCCGCCTGTACCCAGTTGAGGTCAAAGAAGCTGTAGAAAACTCTGTAGCAAGAAATGTTGGCAATGATGTCCTCGTCTTCTGAAGCTTTAAAGCGAAACCAGTTGTCGTAGCACTTCAAGCACAGCATGATGGGCACCATCTGGTTCTGCATCAGGTCGCTGAAGGAGGTCACTTGCACCAGGTTGTTGCTTGGGAAAATCGACATGATGTGCACGCCCGACTCTGAACCCACGAGAACCACCAACAGCTTCACCGCTGTCGAGTTGAACGCCCTCATGTCGTCGCTGGGGTTGATCTGAAGGGGCTTCGCCCCGTTCACCATTAAAATGAGTACTCTCTGAGCCTCCGGACGGGCGCCCAGCGTGGACTCGTTGAATACGTCTTGCATGGCGTACAGTGCGGCGGATATGGGAAACGAGATGGGCACCGGGCTGATGACGTCGTTTTCCAAAAACTTTTTGAATTCTGTTTTGCTGGTGTAGGAGTTGAAGCCGGCCCTTGATCTCATCTGGGGTTTATAAAATGGCGCCGTGCCCTCGGCCATGGACGCAATAACAGCTATCCTGACCCTAGATAAGGTTTTCTCTGCCGGGGTGACAAAGACGTCGACTAGCTGTGAGAAGAACAGCATCTGTTTCCTGTAGTTCTCAATGCCAACTGTGCTGGCTGCAGAGGTGCCTCCGTCCACCACAAACAGAAGGTCTATGTCCGCAGTGTGACAGTCCATCAAGGGGAAGTCTTCAGTCTTACGACGTACTGTTAGCCCTAGAGGGAAGATACACAAAATACACAGATTTACAAGTCGTGCCTTTTTTTTAAAACAAATTTTATATTAACTCTGTCTAGAATAAATTTTGAAGTTTTTTCCCCTACTATCCAGTATAGGATTAAGTTGAAACTTTGCACAATTATCCATTGTTCCTAAACAAAACATTAATCAATCAAGAAATTAACCAAAAAGCTAATTAAATAGTGATACTTAATTTATTTTGTTTGATATCAAAAAAGAGTAATAGATATTAAAGTATTGAGATATATAGTTGTAAATGTGGAGTACTTCCCCTTGGACAAAAGTTTTAAAAAAATAAAACAATAATTTTCCTTTTTTTTCTTTCATTTATGTAAAACGCTCAAGTTGGACGATGCGCGAGTGAAAGATGTCAATGATGGAGGTGTAAACATAGATAGGATGATATTTACCCAACAATTAACATTATTTCCTTAAAATAAATTTCAAACTTTTTATCCCAAGGTATGTAACAATAAAGGAAAACCGACAAACAAATGTCGGCATTTTAGTTACTAATCTAATTCTCTGGTCTTCTGGTCATTTGTCGTCCCAGAATATATATAATATATATTACTTTAGAAGCAAACTTTTGTTCTCTCTCGATTTTTTCGAGAATCTTGTTGATGAAACAATTCAAAATTTTTTGACTTCTGAGTGATAAAATGAATGTTACCATCTACCATATCAAATGGTTGGTTTTGATAAGTTTGCTGTTGATTTTACATTGGGGGTCAAAATATATACAATAACTACAGCATCTCTGCTTTTGCTAAATTGTGATTTACTAATTCCCTCAAAATAATTTAAAAAAAAACATATTACAAAATGTCATTTTGAAACCATTATATTTTTATTTTGTTAGACCTATGACAAAGACTTTGTTCTCGAAATATGGCGACAAGTATTGTGAGACTTTTGGATGATTTCTATCAGTGTTAATTCAAAAAAAATAAATTATTGGTTATCTAAATGTCAAACAAAACAAAACTGAGAATATTGCGCCATTTTTTCATTTGGTTTAATTTTTTTTTCTTTGAAGAACTTATTTGAAAGGTGCGTAGGCAATTTTAATGAATAACAAACTTTTTGAAAGGTGCGTAGGAAATCGGAATGAATAACAAACTTTTTGAAAGGTGCGTATGCAATTTTAATGAATAACAAACTTTTTGAAAGGTGCGTAGGAAATCGGAATGAATAACAAACTTTTTGAAAGGTGCGTATGCAAATTTAATGAATAACAAACTTTTTGAAAGGTGCGTAGGAAATCGGAATGAATAACAAACTTTTTGAAAGGTGGGTATGCAATTTTAATGAATAACAAACTTTTTGAAAGGTGCGTAGGAAATCGGAATGAATAACAAACTTTTTGAAAGGTGGGTATGCAATTTTAATGAATAACAAACTTTTTGAAAGGTGCGTAGGAAATCGGAATGAATAACAAACTTTTTGAAAGGTGGGTATGCAATTTTAATGAATAACAAACTTTTTGAAAGGTGCGTAGGAAATCGGAATGAATAACAAACTTTTTTGAAAGGTGCGTATGCAACTTTAATGAATAACAAACTTTTTGAAAGGTGCGTAGGAAATCGGAATGAATAACAAACTTTTTTGAAAGGTGCGTATGCAACTTTAATGAATAACAAACTTTTTGAAAGGTGCGTTGGAAATCGGAATGAATAACAAACTTTTTGAAAGGTGGGTATGCAATTTTAATGAATAACAAACTTTTTGAAAGGTGCGTAGGAAATCGGAATGAATAACAAACTTTTTGAAAGGTGGGTATGCAATTTTAATGATTAACAAACTATTTGAAAGGTGCGTATGAAATCGGAATGAATAACAAACTTTTTGAAAGGTGCGTATGAAATTGGAATAAATAACGAGCACACAACTAAGTAGTCCACGCGCAATTGATACACAATGCACATAAAAAAAAACAAAAAAAAACTGGCCCTTGATTGTACCTCTGAAAGATAAGTTCTACTTCAAGTGGAAAGAAATGTTTCGACTCACCTTGTGTAATGGACAACAACGCCGTCAGTGTCAGGGCGTATTTCTTCCAAACCGCTTTCGAAAATTTGTTTGTCCGCATGACTTTTAGTCTTTCTCAACGTGTCTGGCTGAATAAGTCTAGAGCAGCAATGAATCCTTTATGTAGCGATCAAAGCACTTAGTTCGAATAAATCACTTATGAAGGAGACACAAACTTCTTGAAAAGCACCAACTGTGAAATGATGGGGGTTAAATTTCAGGTTATTTTGTCAGTAGCCCAGTTGTGATTAAAGGTGAATCACTTAAACCCTTTATTAACTTTGTACACTTCATGGCTAATCCACAAACACACTTTCAACCGACTTTTTAATCCATGGAGTAATTTTTGCTCAACTACAGCACTCTTGTCAACTGAGCCTATTGTGAGAGCGTATTGAAACATCTTGTTAACTCGCGCAGTAAAATTTCTTCTAATGGCATGGCTCGTTTAGGCTAATTTTGTTTGTATTGGTTTACGGCCATTAAATCATTAGCTGTCTCTCACACGGTTCCTCTCTGTCATAGAAACAAATGAACATTTTTTTTTTCATGCTATGTTCATACCAAGTGATCACGCTTGTTAGAAAGTCATGATTTATTGTGTGGTCTCTTGGTGCCTACTTTTTTCTTTCACTTAAAGAGTGAGCAGTTTTAACTTCGTTCTTGTTTTTCATGCGGTCGTCTTGAGTGAGCGGTGGTCGTCATTCTCCACTGTGACACGAAGTACTCATCTACGGCAGCTCTGTCGCGCCCACAGACGACACACCACCTCCCCGCCATCGCCCACTCTCTAGTCTCGTCCTTGTCACAGTGTGATGTAAAGTTGAACAAAGTCAATGAAATGTTTGTCATGGCCACAGTTTGATGTAAAGTTGAACAAAGTTAATCAAATGTTTGTCATGGCCACAGTTTGATGTAAAGTTGAACAAAGTCAATGAAATGTTGTCATGGTCACAGTTTTTGTAAAGTTGAACAAAGTCAATGAAATGTTTGTCATGGCCACAGTTTGATGTAAAGTTGAACAAAGTCAATGAAATGTTTGTCATGGCCACAGTTTGATGTAAAGTTGAACAAAGTCAATGAAATGTTTGTCATGGCCACAGTTTGATGTAAAGTTGAACAAAGTCAATGAAATGTTTGTCATGGCCACAGTTTGATGTGAAGTTGAACAAAGTCAATGAAATGTTGTCATGGTCACAGTTTTTGTAAAGTTGAACAAAGTCAATGAAATGTTTGTCATGGTCACAGTTTTTGTAAAGTTGAACAAAGTCAATGAAATGTTTGTCATGGCCACAGTTTGATGTAAAGTTGAACAAAGTCAATGAAATGTTTGTCATGGCCACAGTTTGATGTAAAGTTGAACAAAGTTAATGAAATGTTTGTCATGGCCACAGTTTGATGTAAAGTTGAACAAAGTTAATGAAATGTTTGTCATGGCCACAGTTTGATGTAAAGTTGAACAAAGTCAATGTAATGTTGTCATGGTCACAGTTTTTGTAAAGTTGAACAAAGTCAATGAAATGTTTGTCATGGTCACAGTTTTTATAAAGTTGAACAAAGTCAATGAAATGTTTGTTACAGAGGCGTTAATTCGATATTTTCATTGTTCCGTCGAGACGGACAATTCATTAGAGAAATCTGACAGTCCGGTTTGCGAAACACACTCTATGGACTGAAAGTAAGGGAAATATTTTTTAAAATCTCTCTATTAGTGTTGGGTCCGACTGTCTACATATTTTTGTCTTTTGGCAGTAAAATGTTTCGAATGTTCCTTCGGAGTTGAAGATAATCTTCTTAATAGTCCCAACCTACCGCAGGACGACGTGAGATGGCAGCAGGCAGAGTGGACCATCGAGACGACCGAATGACATCTCAGAGCCCAAACTGATCTTAGTGTATTGTAGCTACATACAATGAGAGGAAAACATTCTAATGTCGCTGACATCTAGATCTATGATACTCTCGTCATGCGCTAAGCGTGGTGCCAGGACAAAAAACACAACGTGTTACTCTGAATGTGGGTATGAACTTTTCGTTGCGTCCATAAATCTCACAATTAATCTGATAGTATTCTCCTTACGGAGATTTTGATTCCGCCCACGACTCTTATACAAGACCTTAGACTCTTGATTCTACCTGGGACTCAAGTCACTCTACCATCACTGGAGTATCTCTAATGGTATTGTTTTTCTCAATAAAAAAATTAAGGAATAAAATTTATTTGATTTCTTAGTTGCGGAATTTTGTACTTAACTAGCGTTAGCGAACGTATCGTTAGGACAATATAAATAACTCAAAGAAGTTGTCACTAAGCAAGGCCGGTTAAGATATTTTTAAATCAATGAACGCGAGAATGAAATTAAATTTCAGTAGCGTTTGTTTTTTGTTTTTGTTTTTTTTTACAAAGCTTATTTTTACTCACTCTATCTGTATGGTAAAATGTTTGTACAAATTATTTCTCTCACACTGAATCTCACACTAAGCTGAAATTTTGCAGGGTTCTTTCTATTACCTGACAATACAAGAATCAATTTAAAAAAAACAACAATTAGTTAATTAACTATTTGTAATTAATTATTTTGTTTGGTATCTTTAACAAGGAAAAGAAATCTTACTTGACAGATGTGGAAGTATAAGTTGAACTAGTCAATTTGAGGATTCTTGAGCCTTAAGTGAACATTTTTTATGCGTTAAAAAAAACGATCATGTAAACATTCCCCAAGATACCCCCTTCTTCCCTCCCCCCTTTCACAACTGGTCCAGACAAATGATAGGATCATAGAGCATTGTGTAAGCTAAACAAAAAACAAATGGAAAAAATATTTCTAATCGCACAGCTTTATTAAGTCTAGGTCAGTCATGTACATAATTACATGACTGACCCAAACTAATTGATACAATTACACTTAAATATAAGCTTGTTGTTTTTTAATTATTTTAAAAATGTTTTTCTTGTTTTTTTCTTTTCCTTATTTCTTGATTTTTGTTGCGGTAGACGTATTTCATGTGTGACCTATTTTGATAGCTAATGTTATTAGAAAGAACAAAGTCATTGGCAGCCTTCTAGTGTGGATACCAGAAACTATGAACAATAAACTAACCATAATCCTGTCTTGCTCCATTCATTATATACCTCTAGAGTATGATCACTCATATCTAATGAAGGAATATAGACATGCATGCTTTTCCAAGTGTCAACAAATAGATGGTCATTTGTTATGTGATCTTCAGTAAAGTCCACATGTGTCTACTACTGCTCATTAAATCTTATTTTTAAAATGGTATATAAGTATATGTATCATGGGCGTAGCCAGGGGGGAAAGTTGGGGTTCAACCCCCCCGCCGAAATATTCGGGGGGGGGGTCGGAATTTAGTGACTGATATTTTGCTTTGATTTTGTTTATTTTAGTTGATATTTTAATACTAAATCATCTCTTGCCACAGCGCAGCCAAGGGAGTTTTGAGTTTAAAACCCCTACCAGGGGGTTTTGCAGCACTCAATTTTATTCTTAAGCAAACGACAGTCACCAAATTCTATTAACGTAGCTAAGGGGGTTATGAATTTGTTTAAAAAAAAAACTCCAGAGATTTTTAGTTTAAGACCCCCAACAAATGATTTTGACGATTAAAAATTCCCTTTTCGGTATAAAATCTAAAGCAAACTACAGTCATCTAATTCCAAGAGCGTAGCCAAGAGAGGTTGCAAATTTGTACCAGTGGTTGGGCTCCATTAATAAAGTGCAGTGAACAGTCAATGTGGCTAAATGTGGCTCCAACAAAGATGGCTAGACGGATTTAGGAGTCAGTTATAGAGATCGGGTTTCAATCAAAGAAATCTTATGCCGAACTCGGAGTCGACCCCTTAGTAAGATTGTGACAGAGCGTCGCATGAGGTTTGCGGGACATGTTCTCCGACAAAATGAATTACGCATAATAAGAGTTACGATGACATGAAGGCCATCACGAGAAAAGCGCAAACAGGGACATCCTAGTACAACTTGGCGCCACACTTTCATGGTTGGAAGAGGCTTAGAGACATTGCCAGTGACAGATTTTTGTGGAAGCAGCTTACCGCCCAATGCGCCGATCGACGCGGGAGGATCTAAGGCAGTAAGCATAGCACATAAGGTTTTTAAAATAGAACTTTTAAAAGCAGGATAATGCACTTTAGATACCTCAGAATATGTATTTTGTTGGCTTTCAATACCGGAAATAATGTTTGGGGGCGGGGCTCCGCCCCGTGCTCGGGGAGCTCACAGCGCTTCCTCAGACCCCCTTGCTGGCAATGGCTGGGAGTCAACAATTTTTCACTAACTCCAGGAAGAACCTATTGTAGGGTACAATAAACGTCTTCCGAAAGAATGAAGGATCAGAATGTAATAAAGATTAATTATGTACACACACACACACATATGTATATATATATATTTTTTTTTTTTTTTGCCCTGTGGGGGAGACAAAAATCCCCCACCCATGATATGCTATGGGTGTCTTTAAACACAAATATTTTCGATAATAATGATAATAATAATATAATTATTATTATTATCTTTATTATCTATAACGAAATGTGTGCATTGTGCATGTGTGATAAACGATAAAAACGTCGATACATATATGTGTGTATTTCAGTGGAGAGAAAATAATTATTTGAATTTCTTTTCATTACTTACCTTACGATTCTTGGCACATATGTATAGGTCTTTTTAGTATTGTTTTAAAACTAGTGTATTTCAATCTATAAAAATAAAAAAGGTTTGAAAATGTAATTTTAAAAAAAACAAAAGGCTTTCTTTCAAAAGACTAGAGTGGGGTTGTCTACGAAGATCTGATTTATGAATTTGTAAACATGTACTATTTACATTAGAGATTTTTACCAAATTATTAAATTTTTACTACCTCTACTATTTTAACTGTGAATAGACCTTGATTTTAATGATTTGACTGTATGGAATTTGGCCCTTGTGTGGAGGGAGAGTGGCCCTTGAGGGACTGACGGCACGACATTGTCTAAATTGTGCCGATGTGCCCAAAATCAAAATCAAATCAAATCAAAAGACTAGAAGTAGCCATTGCTGCTATTTTGAGCACGTCTCATAATATGGTGAAAGTAAATTTTCAATAGCGCTTTTCAATTTTTCAGGTCTAAACCTGACAGACGGACAGACAGAACACACAAAACTAATAGCGACTTTTCCTCTTTTAGAGACCGATGAAAAGACTCACACAAAAAAAAACAACCTGATAAGGTTTCTGAGATTTTGTTACCTTCAAATTATACAAACGGTTGGCCATGGTTGTCTTTAAGGTTGGTATTGTTGATCAAATCTCTTTGAAATAGGAAAGATGACCATGTCTGTCTTAGAGGCAGGCATGTTTGACCTTATCGATCTTAGAGGTAGATACTAACAAGGTCTTTCTTTCAAGCGAAATCTGTATCTGAATAGTTCAAACGCCATCAAGTCGAATATAAATTTGACGGATATGTTTACAAGTTTGCTAAAAATCTGTTTTTCTTACTTGGTCAACCCTACATTCGACAATTGATGTATCGCCTGTATTATGCAATTGGTCTTCTCTTTTTTCCCTATATCTGTTTCTCTTTCCCAATGTCTCTTGTCTCTCCCCCCCCCCTTCTCGGGCCAGTCACTTCTCTTAATTAAAATAAATGCATCCGACACAAGATCCTGTCAAAAAAACATTTTTTTAATTCAATGATTTTCTCCAGAGACAGACGTAAAGTAGTACAAGGTAACGGCTCGCCCTTGTGGTAGCGTGTGACTGGGTGCTGGTTTCTGTGGGTTTGACGAAGCCGTGACTTCTTGTTGGAAGTCTTCGTTAACACAATAACGCTGTCTTCTCTTCCTCTTCAAAATAAATTAGACCCCGAACAAATGACGATGTTTTGTTGAAGTCATTTTTCCTAGCTGTTTTAGCGGCCCCCTTAAAAGGAAAAGTCGCTATTAGTTTTGAGCAGCCTGTCTGTCCGTCTGTCATGTTTAGACCTCAAAAACAGCAAGAGCTATGGTTGTTCTGTCTTCACAATATTTTGTGGCTTGCAAAGTTTAGGCTATTTTTTGTCTTCCTGAAAGCGAACCGCTTTATTTTTTAAATGAATTATGCAAGCCAATGTAATGGAGATTATAATGTAACAGATAACACAAACTTTCTTGGTAATCTTTTTTTTTTAATGACCCGCTCGTTTTATGTCTCTTTGCCCTAGGTAAGTAAATGGTGACCAAGGAATGACTTGGACTTTGCAATAAATCCCCAATAACTCTTGGCCAAACGTTGTATGATGTTCTTTGATCTCATTCAACAGTTTGAAATAGGCTAAACTTGATATGTTTAGAGAATAGATTTACACCTCAGGAAATCATAGAAAGAACATTTTAGGAGTGTCACGTCATGTACACGTCAAAGTCATGTGGTCTATACAACTCTACCTAAACTGTGTTCAGGGCCAGACTTAGAACACTGCAACTTATGCGGTCGCAGTGGGCCCCGCACTTTCATAGGCCCCGCGCTAATTCTAGGTGTAAAATATTACATTTAAAACTAAATTATATATAATAACATGTTTTGCGCGGCTTCCTGATTATCCAGGGGCTAGTGGAAATCTCTTGTAATTGCAAAATAGACCAAAAAGTTTTGGAAATCTGAAATTAAAAATCTCCTGAAAACTGTCATTTTGGGGAGCCAATCATGCGCGCGATTTAAAAAAAAACGGCATTGTCAGCTTTCATTTAATAAAAATTTATTGTAAAGACGAATGTATTTTCTAATACAAAATCACATTGTTGGCATTATGCTTATCCCTACAGTGCAATCCGTTTCACATAGGGCCCGCCATTGCTAGGACCGGCCCTGACTGTCTTCATGCAAGTCACTAAGTCATAACGGACCAAACTAAAATAGTCGTATAGTGCCTTAAAGAAAATAATATGTCCAACTGGTATGACTAAATACAAATAGAACCAAAGTTCATGTGAAACCAAAGTGTAAGTACAGCAAGGTACGTGCTGTCAAAATGCTTCCAAATACTAAGATCATCAGTTTCAAAACGACAGAAATGGCTTTCACTATCGGTCTTCAAGTTCTCCAATTTCATTGAAGATTCGCACAGTCTCGCAGTCCTCAACTGTGATTGGATAGTTGTTCTAATCAAGTGAACTGCATGTCGAGAGTACTCATTAGGGTAATAATACACTGATGTCATTAGTGTCTGTGTGGACTGAGTGGGAGCTGATTAGGGGGATACTACTCGTGATACGCCTCGAGTGGGCGCTAGGAATAGTGCAGGGTGGCGTCTAAATGAACCTCACTCTAATGCAGAGTTACTTTTGTTGACAGTTTTGTGGCAAGTGTCACGAGAGATAACCAGGTAGCTATCGTTGTAGCACTTCTTGTGCACACGTCATACAGTGTGTGCTGGCTCTTTTAACACTCAAACTAAGGTCAGCGAAACAGATGACCTTTATATCACCTGCCCTATAGACCACAAGGTGTGAAAGGGGAACTTTAACTTTTTTAAGGTCAGTGTAACGCGTTTGATTTTATCTACTTAAATGTAAGAGCTTAGTAGAAATATTTTAGTGCTACCTATCCGGTGAGTAAATAAGTGCAAGATCCAGGACTCTCGAGTTGATAGACTAGATTTTTACGGTCACTGCTTCGTATTGCTTATTAGGCTAAAATGAGGTTCTGGGTGGTTATGATAATGTCTGGGTATAAACCTTGTGAAGTAATTAACGCCGGCGGCAATTAAACAGCTCTTCCCAATTCTCCAATCGTCTCTCTTTGATCTTCACTGTAGACAAGCGTGTAATTAACTTGCAAAGCTTTTGTGGTCGCTTTATGTGGAAGTATGATAATATCTCTTAGGACGGAATCTTTGATTGAACAATGATATCAAACGATAGTCTTATGGGACTGACCTGGAATTATCTATAACAAGCCACTCACCGGCTTGTCACGGGGAGTTAACTCACGCTCTTATGCACGTGCAGTTGAAGACCGTGAGTAGCTTGAATTAGATGAGTAACATTTGTTTCAAACATACTGCCAGGAATAAAGCCATTTTTTCATTCAGTTATTTTATTTAGTAGGTTATATCTACCCTAGATGAGTCATTCGTCTTGACGAATATTAAAACAGGTCTTAAGGACTCGACATGTTGTACTTCATTGGTATACTAATTATAGTTATAATGTACCGGTATCTAAATTGAATGACCATATTATATTTGTACAGGCCATTCTTAATGCATTGATGTGCGTTGTGTATACGTTCGAAATGTTCCATTACATGTTGTTGTGCTTAAAAGTCCTACACTATTCTTTTGATACTTTCTTTTTAAAGGGTTAGTGAGCGATAGCTTGACATGCTTGTTGATCATGAAACTTGGAAAAGTTGTTGGCTAGTCTCCTTCATTCCTAAGTGGGTTTACTTTGTGGGTGTGTATGTGTGTCGGTGCCAGTATCTCCTTCATTCCTAAGAGGGATTACTTTGTGGTTGTGTATGTGTGTCGGTGCCAGTATTTTGATCACGAGTCGTTAAAGGCAGCTCGATGTTCTACTTTAGATAGTCGATTGAATGGCATGACAATCTATGTCATAAGAACTGAGGAAGGGAGGGACGGGGGTTGATGCTCATAGTTGTTAGTGTTGACATTTTTTTCCTGTCATTCCAGTCACATGACCTTTACACGTGACTTTGCTTGCCTTGGACACGTTGAGAGAAGATTAGATTATGTAGATTACATCCGCTTGAACAGATCGCATATTGTCCAACTGCCATAAAGCAATACCATCCCTCTGTCTAACCTACCAACAACCTAAAAGTCAACAGTACTTAGACTTGTTTACGATGCTCTTAGATCATTAAAATAGATAGTATAGATTGTTACACATTTTTACAATTTATAGGCATTTTTTTTTTAATTTCTAGACATTTGTATATCACTTCAATATATATTATATATTTCAGATGCTACCGAATTTCTACAAAATGTCCAACAGAATCTTTCAGTCCATTTGTCCAACATGCCCAATAGATTTTGTTTGACTCAGTTACTGAGCTCCTGGGTAAGTAAACCCTAACCCTAACATGTCAATATTAAGTTTAATCTACACTAAACTTCTTTTTAAACTACTGGAGGCATCTTTGAAAATCTACTTGAGACATCTCTTTAGAAGTAGTGGAGACAAGACTCTGAAAGAAACACTAAGCTTTGTCTACAGAAATGGAAAGTTAATCCCTTGCTGGCAGATGAATGTAGTTCAACCAACAAAGAAATACGAATGAAAATAAAGTCGGCAAAAGAACAATGGATCAGTAATCAGTGCACCATAATCGACAGCAGCTTTAAAGTTGGCAATAGCAGAAGAAAACAAATATGAACCATTAAAAGCTTTAACCAGCACAAGACAAGCGAAAAATCGCAGTGGTTGAAAACAACGATGGAAATCTTCTGACTGAAGAAGCGGGTGTGTTTAGAAGGTGAACCGAATATTACAAAGATCTGTATAACTTTTACAAAAATCCCAACTACAATCTAATCATAAAAACACCTTGGGACAACTTTTCGAGGCTACATTCTAAGTCAGAAGTAGAGGAAGCAGTAATAAATTGTTCTACTCCTGTTTGTTGTTCTGTCCCTAGTGCGACCCGAGACATGACGTTAAACTGCGCTCCTCTTTCCTTAGCACTTTTGGAGCTCAAAAGTGCCCTACTTCTTTTCTATCATTGTGTCTGCCTCCTCTTTTCCTCAGTCTGCCTTCATTGATCATCACTCTGTCTCCTTATCTCTAAATATCTCACTACGTCCTAGACCAGTCCGTTTGCCGTGGACTGCGACGGGTAAGGGGGGATAAAGAGATCCTGGTGTTTGAGTGGTGGCTATCTGAGGATAAACCACCACAACACAATACTTTGGCTCCAAGTTCCCCTAGACCTGAGGCCCAGATGGCCCGCTCTGGGTCAACCGGCTGGTCATGCCGAGCTACCAAGGGCGGTGGCTGGAGGGTCAATCAGGGAACTGCTGTATCGGGCACATGTCCGTTGCAGTAGCTGACTGAGTATAGCACCTGTGTAGCCCTGGCGGGCTCATTCTGAACTTCCGAATGGCCCGTCCCCTTGTTGGACTCGATGGCGGGTGGGGAGCACAGGTGCCGAACTAATAAGAACACCTATGGATAAGAAAACACCAAAAAACAATTTGCCCCAGACCTATGTCTGGGCAAGAGACGCCGTATGGAGGATAAAAATGAGGAGGCCACAAAGCTGTGCTACCTGGCCATCATTTCTGGTGGTTAGGTGCACAGAGGAGGGGAAAAGTCTGACAAAGATGAGCCCTTTTGTCATCTACAAGGGACTTAAGTCAGTGGTGGGAGAACCGAAGAGTGTGTCTAAGCTACACAAGTCTTTGGAACTTCTAGTAGAAGTTGATAGCAAGATACACTCTGATGGGCTTTTAAGATGCAGAAGACTCTGTGATCTCCAAGTGGAAGTCATGCCACACAAGAGTCTGAACACCAGCAGAGGTGTAATCAGCTCTAGGGACCTACTGGAATGTTCCGAGAAGGAAATAGTGGAGGGCATTGAAGGAGTCACCCATGCCCGGCGCATTACCAGGCGCAGGAATAGTGAGGAGGTCAAAACCGCCACTATTATCCTCAAATTTGGAACTAGGACACCGCCAGAGTATGTGAAGGCAGGATACCTACGAGTTCCAGTGAGGCCCTACATACCTAACCCCATGAGGTGCTTCAAGTGCCATGGTTATGGACACGGCGCGGCAGTCTGCAAGAGGAACACTGTGTGTGCCAGATGTGCTGGAGAGGGTCATGAGGACAAGGGCTGCACAGCCCAGTTCAAATGCCCAAACTGTCACGCTGGCCACTCAGCCTACTCCAAGGACTGCCCTGTGTGGAAACAGGAGGTTGCCGTGCAGGAGTACAAGGCAAGAAATGGATGTACCTTCAGAGAGAATGACTTCCCCCAAAAGGGGGTTGTCCTCCTCTACATCCAGACCCAAGAATAAAAATACCAAGGTCACTAGAATAAAGGGAAACACCTCCGGGGGCCTCCCAAGGCCAAGTAGCTCCAAGTAGGTCATCTAGAATAAGCCATGGATTCCAGAATTGTACAGTGGAATTGTAGAGGCCTCAAGGCCAATTATGAGGAAATGCAGCTACTGATGGACTCTGAGACTCCTGTAGCTGTCTGCTTACAGGAAACATTTCTGAAAGATAGCATCAGCTTAAGAAGCTACAGCGCTTACAGCAAGAATGTTGAGGATGCAGAGAGAGCATCAGGTGGAGTCTGTATCCCTGTGAAGGATATTATCCCCCATGGTTGGGTAGAACTACAGACCACACTACAGGCCGTAGCAGCTAGGATAACCCTTCACAAGGTTATCACTTGCTGCAGCCTGTATCTACCACCAGGCGCTCCATTAAACCAAACAGACATGGAGGACCTATTGAAACAACTCCCCCGGCTTTACATAATCTTTGGGGATTTCAATGCCCATAACACCATGTGGGGATCCAACAATACCGACACAAGAGGCCGTATGCTGGAGGATATCTTCCTCCAACATGATTTATGCATACTTAATGATGCATCACCGACCTACTTGCACCCAGGAACTTGATCTCTCACATGCATTGACCTCACCGTGTGCGTCCCTGGACTTCTGGACGACTTTAAATGGTCAGTTAGCAATGATCTACGGGGAAGTGATCACTTCCCAATCATCATTACTAACAATCTCCCCTCATTGGGACGACCTCAGCGGTGGAAACTGAATAAGGCCGATTGGGAACAATTCCAAAAAAGATGCTCGGAGGATATCACAGAAAATATCCTCGATGAACAGAACCCAGCTAATACCTTTGCTAGCAAGCTACTTAGTATAGCCAGGAAAGTTGTCCCCCTAACCTCCGCAAATCCAAAACGGACTAGCAAACCATGGTTTGATACAGCTTGCAAAAGTGCTATTGGCGATAGGAAAAATCGACTGACTGCATTTATAAAGAATCCTTCCCAGGAAAACCTAAAGCTAGAGCAAAGGCTAGACAAAATATACGGTTTGCCAAAAGGAATTCCTGGAGAAGTTTTGTCGGCAGTCTGGATGCCAAAACTTCTGCTAGAGCGGTCTGGAAGACAATAAGGCGAATCAAAGGGAAAGAATCAAATGCAATAGGGCATTTGAAAAACCAAGGACGAACTGTCACGTCCCCCAGAGAAATAGCTGACTGCCTTGCATCCTCAATAGCAGAAAAGTCATCCACTGCACACTATACGCCAGAGTTTCAAAAAGTCAAAACCAGGGAGGAAAGACACTCCATTGATTTCAGGTCAGAGAACAATGAAGACTACAACAAACCGTTCTCGCTTGAGGAACTGAGGGAATCGCTAGACAAGTCACATAACACACCGCTTGGAGAAGATGAAATCCATTACCAGTTCCTCAAGCACCTTCCCGAACCCTCATTGGCAGTCCTGCTAGGGGTCTATAACTTTGTGTGGCAAACAGGCGCTTTCCCAAACAGCTGGAGGAAAGCCACAGTTATACCGATACCTAAACCGGGAAGAGACGGCTCTGACCCAGCTAACTATCGACCAATAGTACTAACAAGCTGCATCTGCAAAACCATGGAAAGAATGATTAACAGTAGGCTGGTCTAGTACCTGGAGAGGAATAAAGTGATCTCCAACTACCAGTGCGGATTCCGGCAGGGGCGGACAACAACTGACCACCTGGTAAGGCTGGAAGCTTATATTAGAAATGCATTACTCAGAAGAGAACATCTAGTAGTTGTATTCTTCATATAGAAAAAGCCCATGGCACAACCTGGAAACATGGCATTCTACGTGACCAGGAGCTTTTTGGGTTTAAGGGACACTTTTTGTGGGGGAATTCCTGAAAGATCGAAAATTTCAGGTTCGAGTGGGCAACTCCGCTTCTGACACTCATGACCAGGAAATGGGTGTACCCCAGGGCAGCATTCTGTCAGTCACCCTGTTCAACATTAAAATAAATAGCATCATAAATGCTCTGTCCCCTGGCATAGAGTGCTCTTTGTATGTTGATGACTTTGTCATTTTTACTTATGGGAAAAACATGAACACCTTAGAAAGAAAATTACAGTTATGTTTAAACGAAATTCGAAATTGGGCGAACGATAATGGTTTTTAAATTTTCGGACTCCAAAACAGTTAGTATGCATTTTTGTAATTTAAGGGGACTCCACCCAGACCCTGAACTATTTATACACAAAAAGAAGATCCCTGTCGTGAAAACTACAAAATTTTTAGGCCTCACTCTAGATTCCAAATTTAATTTCCCCCCCCCCCCCCACATTAAGGAAATGCCAAAAGTCATTAAACATACTTAGAGTACACAGCCATACGGACTGCTGAGCTGACAGAGATACCTTGCTGCTGCTATATCGGAGTCTAATTCGATCCAAGCTAGACTACGGATGCATAATATATGGAGCAGCAAGGAAGTCGTACCTAAAAATACTGAAACCAATACAAAATGCTGCCTTGCGTCTCTGTCTCGGCGCGTTTCGTACATCACCTATCCCAAGCCTCCATGTGGAAGCTGGAGAACTCCCCATGGATATAAGAATGAAAAAGCTTGCAATGCAGTATATAGTCAAGCTAAAATCACCCCACGAACCCTGCTTTCGACTCCATATTTAACCCCACAGAGGTAGAATTATACAATCGAAGGCCTAACGTCATACAGCCGTTGGGCCTTCGAATGAGAGAACCCATCCAAAACTTAACCCCACCCATTGACCAAATCTCTAAAATAGAAACCTCTCAGAAAGCTCCTTGGCTAATGAATAAACCCAAATTAAATTTATCCCTACTTTATTCAAAAAAGAAAATACAGACCCAAGCATACTACAAGTCCACTTTAGGGAACTGCAGGAGAGCTACGGAGATTGTGGCACCATCTACACAGACGGATCCAAAATGGATGGAAAGATCGCGTGTGCCTGCTCCTTTCGGAACAAAATCTCCCGTAGACTCCCCGATGGCTGATCCATCTTTACGGCCGAATTGCATGCAATATCGCTTGCACTTATGGCCGTCAAAGCATCAGAAAGGAGGAAATTTATAATCTGCTCCGACTCCAAATCTGCATTGCAAGCTTTGGGGCGGATGAAGACTGACATTCCATTGGTACATAAGAGCCTGAAGCTGTTGGACCAAATAACAGCCGACCATAGGGATGTCACCTTCATCTGGGTCCCCTCCCATGTGGGCATTGAGGAAAACGAAGCCGCAGATAGAAGCAAAGAGAGCCCTAAATCATGCGGTGTCAGGAACCCAAATTTCCTGCTCGGACCTGAGACAAAGTATTGCCTCTGCCACCTACCAAGAGTGGCAGCACCGATGGGAGGCTGAGACTCACAATAAACTCAGGCAGATTGTGGCGGATGTCAGGTGGCGGTCCACATCTAAGGGTCTGACAAGGCGTGGTAGCACGACCATGTCCAGACTTAGGATTGGCCACACCTACATCACGCACTCTTTTGTGCTGAAGAAAGAAGAGCCCCCACTTTGTGAGTATTGTGACTCTTGCCTCACCGTGGAACATATCCTCATCGACTGCCCCAGATACCAGGATGTCAGAGAGAAATATTTTAGAGCCACTAATTTAAAAAAACTATTCAATAATGTCGACCCTGGGAAGGTACTGGGCTTTATCCGGGAAGTGGGGTTGTCTACGAAGATCTGATTTGTGGATTTGTAAACATGTACTATTTACATTAGATTTTTACCAAATTATTAAATTTTTACTACCTCTACTATTTTAACTGTGAATAGACCTTGATTTTAATGATTTGACTGTATGGAATTTGGCCCTTGTTGTGTGGAGGGAGAGTGGCCCTTGAGGGACTGCAGGCACGACATGGCCTAAATTGTGCCGATGTGCCCAAAATCAAATAAAATATGTCCCCAGTTTACGTTGTTTGCGAACAGGAGTAGGTTTACTCGTTGTTGTTACCAGGTCGTTGGATTGGAGATGTCAATACCTAGTACAACTAAACTCATGCAGGCGTAGTAGAGTTTTACTATTGAGGAACTGTATGAACTTCTTTTGTTGAACAGAAAACTCAATAGAAATTTCATGATCACAGATTCAACTTGAGATGGGATATAAATCTAGAAGTAATACTATGAAATGGTATTTTAAACAAATTTTAACTCAAAACAAAACCACGTCCTTACTCTCTGGCGTCTCAGTCTCTTGTTCCACTCTCACCCACGTGACTTCTTAACATAAATTATGACAAACCAGCTCATGGTTTCATCATGCTACACTAGCAGATTTCAAACTTTTTTTATCCCGGGATCCCCGTATATAGTCACAATTAGTCCACGTCCAAGTGAAAAAGCTCCAAAAAATCTTTTTGAAGCCAGAATTTGTTCAACCATTGGTTTAAGTTCCTCGTTTGTGGATATTTCAGCAAGGTGCTCCTGTATTAGAACGGATTTATCTGTGATTGGGATCTGAGTTTGTCCCAGTTGGGAATATCCAAGGGAAGAAAGTTTTAACATCTTTAGTTTGTAATAGACACATTGAACAGTAGTGAGCGGGCGAGTGGATTAGTATTCAGATTATCCGATCGGATCAACTGGCATTTAGCGAAGAAGTTATTTTAATTGTTTAAATTGTCATCTTTCTGCTGACCCCAACGGTCATCACTGATCCCCCCTCCCCCGTGGGTCCTCTGACCATATTTTGACAACCACTGTTCTACACGATACAAAACCACCACCTCCTACTACTCGTCTAAAGCTTGGAAACACACAAAACGTAAACTCTATAAGATTCATGATCATTAACTTTTTAATTTTAATTCTCTAGTATTTTTCTATCTTTGCTCGTGTAAAAGTCTTTATTGTATGCAAATCTAAAAAGTTTACTTTTGGTTTTTCTAGTCTGGTTTGCATAACAACGTACCTAGTCACATCGCTATTTGTGTGTCATGGTGGTCTACATATCTCTCAAGTCAGTTTTATGGTACAATGTACCATTTAGCAGTGTAAACGTCTTTTGTTAATTTCTTTTGATTTAGGGAGTAAGGCTCTATGAAAGCTCATTATGCACGGCCATGTTTGTCACGTGTGTACTGCTGGTTCAGGTCATTCACATTCAGTTTCAGCAATCCTTTTCTCTCTCATTAGACTTGATGTAGTTCACAATTACCCACTGGACTCCTGTCATGTTTTCACAATGTCTCTCTTTGTTTCCCGTTTTTTACTTTTCTCAAGTCCCAGAGGTCAACATGCATTAAAATGAGCAGACGTCACAATAAGATAACGTTAAAACAGAAATCAAAATAACTTTTGAACAATTAATGACTTTCAAGTGTTGTGAGTTGTTCACTAGAATTGCATTGTTTGCATCTTATCTTAGTTCCATGATTGTTTGTTTGTTTTGTGTATTTGGAAATACGGACTACGTGGTAGATTTAGTACTTTGTGGTGGAATGATTTAGAGATGAGTTTTGTTTTTTCTCCCTTGTTCCTATCCGGAAGGTTGCGTGTCCATGTTTTCTTGGCTTTTCTTCTCTTCCGCCAGAAACACTGCGCAGAGAACTGTGTGACTTGTGCTTTCACTGCCATATGACGTGGGGAGGATGCAGAGGCGGACCTGTCTCAGTTCGGCCTGTCTCAGTTCAGCATGTCTCTGTTCGGCCCGTCTCAGTTCGGCTTGTCTCAGTTCAGCATGTCTCAGTTCGGCCTGTCTCAGTTCGGCTTGTCTCATTTCGTCAGGTCTCTGTTAGGCCTGTCTTAGTTCAGCATGTCTCAGTTCAGCATGTCTCAGTTCAGCATGTCTCAGTTTGGCTTGTCTCAGTTAAGCATGTCTCAGTTCGGCTTGTCTCAGTTCGGCCTGTCTCAGTTCAGCATATCTCAGTTCGGCCTGTCTCTGTTCGGCCCGTCTAAGTTCGGCTTGTCTCAGTTCAGCTTGTCTCAGTTCAGCATGAGTCAGTTCAGCATGTCTCAGCTCGGCCTGTCTCAGTTCGGCCCGTCTCAGTTCGGCCCTTTCTCGGTTCGGCCCTTTCTCGGTTCGGCCTGTCTCATTTCAGCATGTCTCTGTTCGGCCTTTCTCTGTTCGGCCTTTCTCAGTTCGGCTTGTCTCAGTTCAGCATGTCTCAGTTCGGCCTGTCTCTGTTAGGCCCGTCTCAGTTCGACTTGTCTCAGTTCGGCATGTCTCAGTTCGGCCTGTCTCAGTTCATCATTTCTCAGTTCGGCCTGTCTTAGTTCAGTATGTCTCAGTTCGGCCCGTCTCAGTTCAGCCTGTTTCAGTTCGGCATGTCTCAGTTCAACATGTCTCAGTTTGGCCCGTCTCTGTTAGGCGCGTCTCGGTTCAGCCCATCTCAGTTCGGCCTGTCTCAGTTCGGCTTGGGGATGTCACCTTCATCTGGGTCCCCTCCCTGTGGGCATTGAGGGAAACGAAGCCGCAGACAGAGAAGCAAAGAGAGCCCTAAATCATGCGGTGTCAGGAACCCAAATTCCCTGCTCAGACCTGAGACAAAGTATTGCCTCTGCCACCTACCAAGAGTGGCAGGACCGATGGGAGGCTGAGACTCACAATAAACTCAGGCATAATGTGGCGGATGTCAGGTGGCGGTCCACATCTAAGGGTCTGACAAGGCGTGGTAGCACGACCATGTCCAGACTTAGGATTGGCCACACCTACATCACGCACTCTTTTGTGCTGAAACAAGAAGAACCCCCACTATGTGAGTATTGTGACTCTCGCCTCACCGTGGAACATATCCTCATCGACTGCCCCAGATACCAGGAAGGGAAAAATATTTTAGAGCCACTAATTTAAAAACACTATTCAATAATGTCGACCCTGGAAAGTTACTGGACTTTATCCGGGAAGTGGGGTTGTGTACGAAGATCTGATTTATGAATTCTGTAGACATGTACTATTTACATTAGATTTTTACCAAATTATTAAATTTTTACTACCTCTACTATTTTAACTGTGAATAGACCTTGATTTTAATGATTTGACTGTATGGAATTTGGCCCTTGTTGTGTGGAGGGAGAGTGGCCCTTGAGGGACTGCAGGCACGACATGGCCTAAATTGTGCCGATGTGCCCAAAATCACAAATTTAAATTTACAGTTAGGCTTGTCTCAGTTCAGCAGGTCTCAGTTCAGCTTGTCTCAGTTCGGCCTGTCTCTGTTAGGCCCGTCTCAGTTCGGCCTGTCTCAGTTCAGCAATTCTCAGTTCGGCCCGTCTCAGTTCAGCCTGTCTCAGTTCGGCATGTCTCAGTTCAGCATGTCTCAGTTCGGCCCGTCTCTGTTCGGCCCGTCTCTGTTCGGCGCGTCTCAGTTCAGCTTGTCTCAGTTCGGCCTGTCACAGTTCGACTTGTCTCAGTTCAGCATGTCTCAGTTTGGCTTGTCTCAGTTCAGCATGTCTCAGTTTGGCCTGTATTAGTTCAGTATTTCTCAGTTCGGCCCGTCTCAGTTCAGCCTGTCTCAGTTCGGCATGTCTCAGCTCAGCATGTCTCAGTTCGGCCCGTCTCTGTTCGGCGCGTCTCAGTTCAGCTTGTCTCAGTTCGGCCTGTCTCAGTTCGGCCCGTCTCAGTTCGGCCTGTCTCAGTTCAGCATGTCTCAGTTCGGCCTGTCTTAGTTCAGTATGTCTCAGTTCAGCCCGTCTCAGTTCGGCATGTCTCAGTTTGGTTTGTCTCAGTTCGGCTTGTCTCAGTTCGGCTTGTCTCAGTTCGGCTTGTCTCAGTTCGGCTTGTCTCAGTTCGGCCTGTCTCAGTTATGTTTGTCTCAGTTAGCCTGTCTCAGTGATGCCTGTCTCAGTGAGGCCTGTCTCAGTTCGACTTGTCTCAGTACAGCCTGTCTCAGTTCGGCTTGTCTCCAAGAGTACTTAGCCCCCTCAGGAAATCGAAACATTTCGTTCGTTGTCTTTAAAGATCAAGTGTTCTTCCAGCAGAGACCTCCTCTGCTGTACACGGGTGTGATGATGACATGACAAGTCAAAAACATTTCTCAATCTCCCCCCCCCCCCATCTTTCTTTCTTTCTTTCTGACATGGGTCTGGGTCAATTGTCCCTCTCATAATGGCCACCTTAGTTTCAGTTTGATGCTGCTGAGTTGTAGACATGCACTATTTACATTAGATTTTTACCAAATTATTAAATTTTTACTACCTCTACTATTTTAACTGTGAATAGACCTTGATTTTAATGATTTGACTGTATGGAATTTGGCCCTTGTTGTGTGGAGGGAGAGTGGCCCTTGAGGGACTGCAGGCACGACATGGCCTTAATTGTGCCGATGTGCCCAAAATCACAAATCACAAATCTCGCTGCTGAGTTGTTGGCTCTCTAGCAGTTTGTCCTGAGAACCTGTGTGGATCAGGCGAAAAAGTTTGTTAATATGTCACATGATTCTTTTTACATTGCATTCAGACTTAAACACTGACAAGCGTGGTCCCGAAATGTACGGAGTTTGTTTCTTTAGTTCAACCTGCCTCGCCTTGTGTTTATGTTCTAAATGTTTGTTTGAAATGATTGTTTCATTTATAGTGACATTTACGCTTGGATTCTTTTTACAGAAAGATTCATTTTTTATTAGCGTGGTTTGAACTATTTTCGCACTCCCCGCCCCCTCCTAGACCAATTATATGTAACCAAATTGTTTTGTTTTGTTTTAATATTTGTAAATGTTAGTAATATGATATTGTCGTTTTTTTGTTACTGAACGTGGACCTAAACCCAAACTTGTCTGACTTGTGCTTTCACTGCCATATGACGTGGGGAGGATGCAGAGGCGTACCTAGGCTGTGCTTCGTCTCATGTGTGCTGTCTCGACACACCTCAACAACAATCTCTCAGTTCCCTACATGTGAAGATGTGTGTGTGTGTCGTGCATATGTGTGCGTGTGGAAAGTACGTGCCAGAGATGCACAGATCTGCCAAATTGGCACCTTTTTTCAGAAGAAGGGAAAAAAAGCGATTCACGATAGAAATAAATCTCTGACTTGTTCATCTCCGTGCTTGGTCCATTGTAAACAAGCCAGTCACTTGCTGGACGCGTTGGTTACAGAATGTTGGAAACAAATGGTTCGGCCGCGTATCATTCATTCTGATATGCCCCGAGTTTAGGATAAGTCTTCTGTACATGCACGTTGAGTTACTAAACATAGCCTGCTTCATGGCAAGACTAGTCGCTGAAAGAAACATGAGTAATGTACTTCTTGAAGCGACTTGCCAGAACGAGGCATATCTCCCTTGATGCTAGAAGTTTTCAACGGAAATTTGAGAAGACGACATTGTTGCAATACGTTGGTGACGAAGATCACTTGAGAAGGTCACACGTGCAGCTTTATTGTTGTAGAAAAGAGACAATACATAACTAGTAGATCTATGTACGTATTTTCTAGATGTGCTTTTGAAGCTAGCAATGGAGCTGATTGGAAGAATGATTTGGTGTCCACCTGGTCACATATTTGTCTTGATCTTGTTTCTCTTGTGCACCAAGAACTGACAGAAAACAAAAGTATCTGGGAATTCCTCAAGCTTTTATTGAGGCCTAACTGATCATTGTGTGTGATATCTGTCGCCAACCGAACCGAATATTACGTTCCCTTCCCCATGACACATATTTGATCTTTTCCCCCCTGATGGAGGCCAGACCACGACAAAGAAGTGATATGTTTGTTAGGATTCACTTGTCAGGCTTTACGTCGTTCATTAGTTAGTGTTATTCTTGTCGTAGCGCTAATAAATGTTGGGGGAAAAAGTGTGTGGTAAAAATATTACTTGCTGACCTCTGAGTGCCAGTAACTTTTCTTGGGTCATTCTTGGGCATCTTTTCCTGAACACTTTCACCAGTTTAATATTCCAAGTAGGCGACTAGGTACCGGAAGTTGGGATAATGGCGCCGGATGACTTCCAGCTTTGTCAACGATGCCATTAGTCAAATGATTTTGTCCTGCACTCGCTCAACTTTCATAGAAAAAAAAAAGAAGTCAGAACTGGACTAGACATATTTTTTTTGTTACAAAGCTTATATCAACTGACTCTGTCTGGTAAAAAGTTTGCATACACGTTATTTCTCCCACATCCAATCTCGTTAATTAAGTATTGGTAATTAATTATTTTCTTTGGTACCTCCAACAAGGGAAAGAAATTATATATTTCACTGAAGTGGCGGTATAAGCTGAATTAGTCCCCTTTATAGGTCGCCGCTTTAAAGTAAGTTTAAAACAAACAATACAATACATAACTATACAATTTTCTTTAGTCATAAGCACCTTATTTGCAGAGTAGTTAGTGTATGGACTTGTGGAGGCGTGAGCCATGTGTTTGAATTCAGGTCGTTTTAATTCCCACAGTTAAGCCTTTCCCCCCTCCCTATTTCCATTGTACCAACTGGTCTAGACAAGTGATAGTATCATAGCGTAGTGAGATAGCGAAAAGCAAGCGCCACACAAAACAATCGGTTAAACTATTTCTAATCCCACAGATTTATTGTTGTTGGTCTAGATCTATTACAAATTCAATTACATAACTGAGTTATTTTATACAATTACTCTTCGTATAAGTTTGTTTGTTTGTTTTTTTAAGTATTTTTTTATTCTTGTTTTTTTATTATTATTAAGCTCAGTTTTTACCGGTTGAAACTAGAAAACGTAAAATTCACTCAGCTTTAAGAGGACTATATAGTGGTAATGAGGACTATATAGTGGTAATGAGGGCTATATAGTGGTAATGAGGACTATATAGTGGTAATGAGGACTATATAGTGGTAATGAGGGCTATATAGTGGTAATGAGGGCTATATAGTGGTAATGAGGACTATATAGTGGTAATGAGGACTATATAGTGGTAATGAGGACTATATAGTGGTAATGAGGGCTATATAGTGGTAATGAGGGCTATATAGTGGTAATGAGGGCTATATAGTGGTAATGAGGGCTATATAGTGGTAATGAGGACTATATAGTGGTAATGAGGACTATATAGTGGTAATGAGGACTATATAGTGGTAATGAGGGCTATATAGTGGTAATGAGGGCTATATAGTGGTAATGAGGGCTATATAGTGGTAATGAGGACTATATAGTGGTAATGAGGACTATATAGTGGTAATGAGGACTATATAGTGGTAATGAGGGCTATATAGTGGTAATGAGGGCTATATAGTGGTAATGAGGGCTATATAGTGGTAATGAGGGCTATATAGTGGTAATGAGGGCTATATAGTGGTAATGAGGGCTATATAGTGGTAATGAGGGCTATATAGTGGTAATGAGGACTATATAGTGGTAATGAGGACTATATAGTGGTAATGAGGACTATATAGTGGTAATGAGGGCTATATAGTGGTAATGAGGGCTATATAGTGGTAATGAGGGCTATATAGTGGTAATGAGGGCTATATAGTGGTAATGAGGGCTATATAGTGGTAATGAGGACTATATAGTGGTAATGAGGACTATATAGTGGTAATGAGGGCTATATAGTGGTAATGAGGGCTATATAGTGGTAATGAGGACTATATAGTGGTAATGAGGACTATATAGTGGTAATGAGGACTATATATTGGATTTCTACTGTAATGACAATAAAATGCATTATTAATATTTCAGTTATGAATTAAAAAATATTTTCAGTTCAGTGTAAATGTAATCCAGATATTTGACTTTAATTAAGTACGAAAAAGAAATACGTACAAGAAATGCTTTTGGTTTTACACTAGACTTTTAAAAAAAAACGTTTCAAAAGTCGTATACATTAATTCTGACAAGTTTGAAAATATTTCTTTATTTGTACAAGATATCACTAATGTGTTCATGTTTTTACTCAATGAAGTGTTTAAAGTTTTTACATCAAGTGTACTCGTTAACTTCTTCCACATCACGACCATCCACCGGACCCCACACACTCATACACGAAATGAATGATGTAGCTTTAATTATAGGAATACTTTTAGGACTAAACCTTATTATGGAATAACATTCGAAAGACTGTCTATTGGTGTTTCTTTCGTGCTCTAGAAGTCCACAGTCAGAAAGTTCGAAGTTCACTTCCTGAATGATTTCCACAGCTCATTAGGGCCTTGCTCTTGCACAGCCTAATAGCCTAGGCAGCCAACACACCGACCAATCGACTCTACTTCTACCAACTATTGAACTCCCTACTGCGGGAGTTTGTGTCACAGATAAATTCTCCGGCCCCTGTGGGTCAGTCACATCCACAGTGATAACCTCGAAAAGAACAAAAGCAGACCATAAGTACATTGACAGTTTTGTAGTAACTAATAAGAGTCCCTAATAAGACGTCTTATATATATATATATATATACTTGCATCACCATCTGGGCATTCAGGTGAGCTAATGCAACTGGTGTTCACAACAACGTAATAGTAATAGCAAGCGAGAAAAGAAGTAACAAAAAGGGAAAACCTATCTGACTATAGAAATAGACAAATCTGAATGCTGTGAGCGTATTCAACAATATTGGATCTAGTGCTACGTTCGAGATGTTTTGATCAAAACCAGTTGTGTTTTTTTGTTTTTCATCTTGTTTTTAAAATAGTTTATACCTTTGTGCATACTTTGTGAGAGTGTTGTAAAACTCAAAGAAAAGGTTGTATTTGTATTGTACACGGTGAAGACGATAAGGAAAAGGAATTTTAGCTCACACTTTTGGTTTGGAGGCCTCTCGTGCTGACAGAAGCCTCATCTAAGTCTAAAGACTCATTTCATAGTGTGATTTGTGTGTGTTGTAAGGGTTTATAACTTGACAATGACTCGGCATGTCACGTGGAGGCCAAGTTTAAGTAACGAGGGCAGCTCGAGAGATGTTTGGGTGTGTTGGCCTAGTTGAACGTTCTCAATGCTAAATTAAGCTATTGTGTCCTTTGCTTTCTCTAGAGCTCTTTGGACAATGAGAGGAGGAGCGGGGATGGTTGCTAGATAACTTCAATGAAACCAACATTTGAACTTAGTAGGATTGAGTTCTTTTTGTAATAGCCTAAGAAAATTTTGTTAGGGGGGATCTTGTTTAACAAGACTAAACATATTGTTGTTTTTTATTTATTAATTTTTGTCCACTTTTGGTTTTCTTACACAAGGTTTTATATTAGTAGCATTTGTGGTCAAGGGCGGTCAACGACAGAAGACTTTATTCCCGAGTTCTTTTTCCTTGACTTGTTGAAGTGTTTTAAATTATTTTGAGTAACTGCCATCAACACTTTGACGTCATACTTGGGATTAACTTTGAGTCAGTTTATATTTGGGGACGGTTTTCATCTTCTTTTACCTCTCTGTGAACAAAGTGCAGTTAGTAAGTACAGGAATAGTTGACCTCATGGATTACACGACAAGTGAAGGTAGACAACCGAATCAAAGTTCATGGAAAGTCTTGAGATATGATACGGCTTCTTTGAGAGTCTTACGTAAAGCGTACTATTTTTAACTTTAGTTTAGTAACGGAATTCCGTAAAGTCGTTTTGGTGGAAAAAAAAAGTGAAGCATTTGAAATATGTCTGTGGAGAAGTTTAAAAAATAAGTTGTAGGTGTCTGCCGTGTGGTTTAATGTCACGTGGTCAATGCTCTTTAATGTCACGTGGTCAATGCTCTTTAAGTCTCGTGGTCAATGCTCTTTAATATCACGTGGTCAATGCTCTTTAATATCACGTGGTTAATGCTCTTTAATGCCACGTGGTTAATGCTCTTTAATGCCACGTGGTTAATGCTCTTCAATGTCACGTGGTCAGTGCTCTTTAATGTCACGTGGTCAATGCTCTTTAATATCACGTGGTCAATGCTCTTTAATGTCACATGGTTAATGCTCTTTAATATCACGTGGTCAATGCTCTTTAATGCCACGTGGTTAATGCTCTTTAATGCCACGTGGTTAATGCTTTTAATGTCACTTGGTCAATGCTCTTTAATGCCACGTGGTTAATGCTCTCTAATGCCACGTGGTTAATGCTTTTAATGTCGCGTGGTTACTGCTCTTTAATGCCACGTAGTTAATGCTCTTTAATGTCACTTGGTTAATGCTCTTTAATGCCACGTAGTTAATGCTCTTTAATGTCACTTGGTTAATGCTCTTTAATGGCCACATGGTCAGTGCTCTTTAATGGCCACATGGTCAATGCTCTTTAATGCCACATGGTTATTGCTGAGATAAATGTGACTGTAATTTTACGTGCTATCATCATTGCCTAATAGTTACCGCTGTCATCTCTGTTGTTTTTTTTAACGAAGACAGTTCGGAGTAAAATAAACAGGAAAATACATTGTTATAATAAAATACAATGATCTGTTACCAATTTTTACGTAAACGTCTTTGTTGTATTTGTCCTGTGAGAAGATCCTTGGATTAGTTCTTTGTATCGGAACTAGATTGAAATGATTTTCTCCATCCGCCAACTCAAGGAAAAGTGCAGAGAACAAAGGATGCCTTTGTACATTGCGTTTATTGACCTGACAAAGGCCTTCGATCTAGTTAGCAGAGATGGCCTCTTTAAAATTTTACAGTTAATAGGCTGTCCACCCAAGCTACTAAATGTAATCATATCTTTCCACCAAAATATGATGGGTACAGTGCAATTCAACGGTGCCAGCTCTGAAAGTTTTAGTATAAACAGCGGAGTTAAACAAGGATGTGTCCTGGCCCCAACCCTCTTTGGAATACATTTTTCACTGCTAACCCACAACGCGTTTAACAAATCCACTGAAGGCATCTATCTCCTTTCCAGATTTGATGGCAAACTCCTAAATATTGCCAGACTGAGGGCCAAAACTAAAACCAGAGCCACCCTCGTATTTCCCTACCAACCCCCACCCTTTTCCTCTTTTCGCTAGACTTAGTCCACCACTTTGGCGACAACTAGGCCACGACTTTTTGCTTATCTCCCCTTGACCGGGGTAAAGATAAACAATCCATTACAAGGCCTTAGGCGCCGGGTGTCTGACTTTCACGTCAAAACCACCTGGGATGAAATACACTTCATTATTTCTTCCACCCCCACCCACGTCTTTCTTTGATCAAGGAGATTATTCGTGTCACCACGCCTCTTGACCCTTCCAATGTGCAGCTTTCGTTGGACTTTACCCACATAAGAGATAATCCTTAGTCCATCGCATTTCCTGTTTCCGCCCATCTCTTCCGGACCTTTATAAGGTAGAATAAGGCGGGACAGATACACTCTCGCATTCCTCATTCTAGCCGACATCGAGTCTGGACTAAACATTTCTTCTCCCTTCCAGAGGAATACCTGGTCCCTCAGGTGTCTGCCTTACTAGTATCACCTATTTATTTAACTCTACTACTTGGCGCTATCGGCTCTACTTGCCTGCTTCTTGACAGTCCACTTGTCAACCTATTAGGCACGACGTCCCTATAGACCACGTGTCTGTGCGAGACGTCATAGCTTCGCCAAACCTCCGCAACTCACTGGACGTATCCTGCTAACGACGCTGCCCACGGCAGATCAGCTCTGCCCGCAGCACCTTTTTGCCCACGGTAGCCGGCCACCCGCCCCACTGTGCCCACTGCAGATATCAGAACTTTGGATTGAGAATCCACAAAAACTGTATCACCGGCGACCCTCCAGCTGCAAAACCTCCAGCCAGGACACATCCAGCTGCGACCTCAGCAGGACAACCAGCTTAGTGCAGAGGACAAAGTGACATACTCTCTAATTAAGTGCTTAGTATGATTATACAATATTGCTAACGAGATAGATGCAAACACACACCCCCCATTATTTTTTTCTACCTAGTACATTTATGTAAATAAATATTCTTTAACTTCACAACATTTGTATCTTTCTCCATTGTGTGTCTCGTTGTATGTCAGCTCCCGATTTATCTCTGATGGACCAGCGTGTGGCAATTCAAAAATAATCATCCCATAGGCATCAAACAAGCCACTCATACACGTTATACGCGAGGTTCGTCACAGAAAACAAAGGTGTGAGGAGACATATGTCACGTCACACGTCTGTAGGAAGTGGCAACGAGCTCTTGGTCTCCCCTGGACACAGGCCGCGACGTCGCAGGGTAGTGTTGAGGCCTTCTGTAATGATTGGTCTCGATTCAATGCTGTGGTAGCTTCTATGTTGATAGTGCGACATTTGCACTTGGCGCAACTTGTTGAAATGTAAATGTTTGCTGGCGCTTAGCTGGACAGAAGGCAGCTTTTTGGCGTGTCTGTGTTTTTTCATACGAGGTAGTTTAATGTCAAGTTTGGACTGTATTTGATGCTTTATTCCCCCCCCCCCCCAAATAGTGAACCCTGTAATTGGAGACTCCGGTATTGTCTCTACATTTTGCGGGTAATTTTAGCGCAGCCTAGTATTTGGTTTAAAAAAGGGGAAAACATACACATCGATGCCTGAGATCTATATATATAGAACTGTAAATACAATTGTCTGCGTCATTTCTTCTTTCAGGTGTTAGCAATGTCTTGTCCCATCCACCCTTACCCCGCTGTGAAGTGATGTTCAACAAACATGCCTCCTCCTTGGGAGACCCATTGTCTTAACGTTAGAGCAGTGGGAAAAAACTTTTTTTTTCTTTTCTTCATCTTTTGTTGTTTTTGGCCCGCCCCCCCCCCCGGAAAAAAAGCCTATTCCTCCCTCTCCCCTGCAGAAAAACAGACCGGGGGGGGGGTAGATTTTGGCTCAGGACTTGCATACTGTGCAAAACCTAATTGCTGTAGGATGGCATTGTGCGCGTGCCATCTTCCTCACAGTCGGTGTATGTGCCGGCTGGCCGCTGTTAAATGTGCAGCAGGGAGAGGGCGCCTCATCTACCTGGGGTGGAAGGGTGAGTGCTGTGGGAGGCGGAAAGAAAGGACAAGTGGAGGAGATAACCATGATTTGTTACCTGCTCCCGAGTAGAGCTCACTTCAGTACGAGAGACACACAACTCTCTCTATGATGTAACGATTTCTTCTCCCTCCAACGTCTTGGTGCAGGGGGGGGGGGCAGACTCCCTAGCTAGTCTCTTTTGTTACATGTAAATAAGACCCACTAAAGAGTTACTTCTTGGACTCGTTACACGCTGCATGTGTTACCCGTTAATATACTGAAGAGTGACGCTTAGATCAAAGTTGCATCCCCCCCCTCCCTTCCGACCCGTTTATATTACACTCAATACCTGAACTTTGTGACTCATTCTTAGAAGATTCACTCTTGAATGTTATGTCTGAATTGAGGGCCAGATAGAAGAACAGCGGCTTTTACTCTTGACTAGTTGGTCTGACCATCTCTCCGGTTGAAAATTACAAACTAAAAACGCTATTGAAAATACGATTTTACTACATTTTATAGCGCGCTAAAATTAGATGCATCCACTTATGATGTTCTGATAACGAACCCATTTTATTTTTTATTAAAATTAAATGAGTGCAAACTGTTTCCATACAAGTGCACCAGTTTAAAAACAAAACTTCAGGACAGATTGTGGCGGATGTCAGGTGGCGGTCCACATCTAAGGGTCTGACAAGGCGTGGTAGCACGACCATGTCCAGACTTAGGATTGGCCACACTTACATCACGCACTCTTTTGTGCTGAAGAAAGAAGAGCCCCCACTTTGTGAGTATTGTGACTCTCTCCTTACCGTGGAACATATCCTCATCGACTGCCCCAGATACCAGGATGTCAGGGAAAAATATTTTAGAGCCACTATTCAATAATGTCGACCCTGGGAAGGTACTGGGCTTTATCCGGGAAGTGGGGTTGTCTACGAAGATCTGATTTATGAATTCTGAAGACATGTACTATTTACATTAGATTTTTACCAAATTATTAAATTTTTACTACCTCTACTATTTTAACTGTGAATAGACCTTGATTTTAATGATTTGACTGTATGGAATTTGGCCTTTGTTGTGTGGAGGGAGAGTGGCCCTTGAGGGACTGCAGGCACGACATGGCCTAAATTGTGCCGATGTGCACAAAATCACAAATCATAAAACTTCAGTCGCTATTTAGTATTTAGTTCACTTATTACTGTAGTTGTACATCTACCACATACAAGAAATTGGGAGTTTGTTTTTCAACAATAATATTATATATATATAGGCCATAGAAACAGATGACCTTTACATCATCTGCCCCATAGAACACAGGTCTCTTATGGGAACTTTACTTACTTACTTTATATATATATATTACTTTATTACTTTACTTTATACATATATATATATAAGGTAGTGTTATTTGACAACAGCAACAGCCGAAAGGTATATTTTTGTTGTTAAAAAAACAAAGTCTGCATTTCCACATGGAAAATATTTTATTAGCAGTTCATGGTATTTTAATATTGACAGGCGTTATGGTATGTTAATAACTGACTCATCTCTGTTTATACCTGTGCATACAAAAAAAAATGTTCACGCACGTAGGGGCTAACCACGATTTATGTCAAAATGCTAACTCCTAATGTTCTTTAATTTTATTAGGATTTTTGTTATTAGACTGTTGGGTATTTTGTTGTTTTATTTGGTTCAAAAAGTTCTTAAGTCAATGACATTGTTCGTATTCTTTCATTTTGAAACATGTTCAATAAATCAGTAAATCAATCAATATCACTCTTAGTAGGCAGAAACATTTAGAAAAAAAAAGCATTTAACTTCACTCAAATACAAACTTGTAACGGAGTATGGTAAGTGGTCAGATTAAATGGTAAGTGGTCTGCATAAATCCTCTTTCAACTGGTAAGAGTAGGCGTATCAATGGACGTCATAGAAAATTTTGGCATTGGTCAGATCTTACTGTCACGTAATCCATACGTCTGCTTGGGATAGTAGAGTTCAAAGCCGTACTCAAAGCTTTTTCATTCTTGCAAGTGTTCCACTGCTGTGTTAAATGTCTTCTATTTGATTTTCTACTTCGCCATAAAGAAATGGGAATGGGGAAAAAAAGTTCTTATGCACTATGCTATTAGTGAAAGTTGAACTGACAGAACTGCAGAGTCCATTTTGTTTATGATTTTATATTTCCTGTATTTGTTCACTTCCAAAAAATTCTTGAGGGATGCGCTGGTTCGCCTCTTCCTCTTGTGCTACACACTCGAAATCAAGTTTTTCTTTCTATAAAACACCGACAAAACAAAAGTTTGGGAATTTCTTTCTTAGAATCGAACTTACTATCACTTTGAGAAACTTCTATCTGGACATTAACTCTTGGCAGCTTTCTTTCATTTTGCAGTGGCAGGCTTGAAAGCACTAGTAGTGGACTTGAATCAATGTTCTCCCCCTTGCCCCTTCCCCCCTTGTTGTTGTTTGAACATGTTTTCTTGCGCAATTGTAATTCTTTACGAGATTAACTGTTTCAATATAAAACTAAACCACTTCGATACATAGTGTACAGAGAAAAAAATGCTTCGATCTATTTCCATTAGTTCTATGATTTGCCACCTGCTTTTGTAAAGGTGCCCTGCATATTAGCTGAACATAAAACCCACCTTCATTCTTATAGCAAATTTATTTTCATTGACCCGCATTGTTTAGTTCACATTGTGTAATGAAATCACAGTGGGACACCGCCTGCAACACATAAAGTTAACAATAAAGAGGAACTATACACTTGAAAAAAAAATGTCCGAAACTCCGAATGATTTTCAGCGGCCCACGAAAGGGAAAAGACGCTATTAGTTTTGTGTGGAATGTCTGTCTGTCCGTCCGTCCGTCCCGTTTAGATCTCTTAAACTAGAAAAGATAATGAAAATCCGAAATCATGATATTTTAGACCTTTCAAAAGTTCTGATGCAACGGCTACTTTGTTTCTTTTCTGAAAGTGAAAAAGTTAAATTTTAAAATCAACCATGCAAGCAGTTTTTTCATAAAAATACACCATTTTAGTATTTTAGCTATTTAGTAAGGGAAATAACTATGTACCATATTTTTAACACATTTATACACACGGTTTTAGATTTTTTTTGTCAATGTATTGCTAAGTTATGTCAGTTATTTCATACTAACTACTACATTTACCAAAAAAATGGTTATTTTTTTCAAAGAAAAAAATCTATTTTATATGCATATAAGTGGAACATAATTTAAAACAACAATTAATAAGTAGTTTTTCATATTATCGCGTGAACAGCAGGATATTCTGTTTTCTAAAAGATACTTACCAAGGATTGTTTTTTAAGAAATGTTGTTTTTTTTAATGAGGCTTTCAATAAGAGATTGGCCCTATACAAAATAATTAGATCAATAAGATAATCAATATATGAAACCAGTTAGGCCAGGTTCACATCCAACTTAACCTTCACTTTCACCTATCCCTTTTTCTCTGTCATTTGCCTTTAATAGAATTTCATTCTGATATTCTTTCTGAAAATATTGAAACCTGCCTTTTTACCTGCCTGAGTGGGCCACTTCGGGGGCCTATTTTGAGTTAGTGTTTCCACACAAACTGTCTTTGTAACCTTGTTCAACTTTTTATTTCTGAGTGCCATGTTATTGTTTTAATTTAGCGTACCGTACATCATGGTCTTTTTGATGCTCAACTGTTGTCAGTGGCGTAGCTAGAGATTTGGAGGCCCGGGCCATTATAACGTAAGATAATGGCGTAATATTTAATGTATAAACAGATTTTGGACACTCATTTGGGGCCCCCCTTAACTGGGGGCACGGGGGATTTTTTAATTTGGACCACCACCACCCTCCCCACAATCTAGCTACGCCACTGGCTGTTGTCTTGTTTTAGTTGAATGCCTTGTTTCATCAATGAGAAAATCACCTTCGCCTTGGGAAAGAATATGAAACAAATCAACAAGAACTCTGAATGCCGAATGAACAATAAACTGATCTCGTTAAGCGTCTCAAGTTCTTGATGTTGTGACTGTAGTCAAAAATAAAAAATTCATTTGAAAAGCAAAGTATTTGTACAAAGCTTACATCAACTCACTCTGTCTTGTAAAAAGTGTGTAACGTTATTTCTCCCACGCCCATTCTCAGATCAAATTATTAATTGGCGTAGACAAGACTTGAATCCATACAAAACATTGACCAATTAGTCAATGAATTACTTGTGATTAATATTATATTGTTTCATACCAACAAGGAAGAATAATCTTTCAGTATTCCAAGATATGGCTAAATTCGTAGGTTTTGTCCCCTTAAATAATTGTTGACGCTATTTCTTTCACACGCATTCTCCGCTCCAGTTGATACACAATTATTTATTGGACCTAACAACACAGGAATCAATAAACACAAAAGTACCAATCATCTAAATAATAATTGGTAATTAATTATTTCGTTTGAGGTCGAATAAGGGAAATGACTTCTACATTATTGATAGATATAGTTGTCATGGGGGAGTTCTTCCCCTTAGAAAAGCTTTGTTGTTGTTGTTTTTTTGTTTTGTTTTTTAAAGGATTTTTGTATTTTGCTATTTGTTTGTGTTGTTTTGTGGGTTTTTTTGTGTGGGGGTGTGTGTTTTTTACAGTTTTTTTTTCTTTGATTCCTGTTTTGAAATAGTATTATTTTCAATGTCCTAAATTGAATCGAGTGTTTCCAGAACGTTGCTAGTCAGATACTTTGATAAACCCATGTATAGAATGCGCTATTGTTTTCTTGAGCAGCTTTTCAATCGTCTCAGGAAATCGCCTATTTCTAGGAGCATTTTCTCCACCCAGTGCATTGTTATTTCTAATAATACTCATTCTTTACCGATGACACCTCATTACCAACATTCTATTTCATTATCAACATTCTGTCTATTTTATATTACTTGTATATATTATTGCTAATGTTTTGTTCATCAGATTGCATTCTTTCTTTCCAGGAGCTGAGTGTGAGGAAAGCCTGCGATCCAGTCAACCCTCTGATTGCCCAGCCTAGCTCGGCCTTTGTGTGAGCTGACCAATGTATTTGTTCGTGTGTCTTCTAGTCCAGTATTGTGTTTGTCATTGCTGGCTGACATGTGTAATTAAAATCCAATTAGATGTTGTCATTTCTTCAGAATCCTTGGTTCATTTTGTTTTCGTTGGATGTTGTGTGTGTGTGTGTGTGCGAGAGAGAGAGATTTCACGAGTCGCTCGCTTGTTCAAGCCTGTGACATATAAGTTGAACTGTTCAATGCAGTATAGGGAGGTAATGTGGGGCCAACTTGAGAACCAGTTGGTTTTCTCCATGATGTCGTTTTATATGCATTAAGTCCTAAGTAGAGTTAAAAGGCAATACGAGTCAGCTTATTACCTGAGCTCATCACATAAGTGGAGCTGATATACAGGAGCGGAGACACGGTGCTAGGTGTGTTTTCGACGAGAAGGCTACAAATAAAAAAAAAAATACATTATACTGAAGTATTTCTCATTATTAAGCAAGAGAAAGAAGAGAGTTTGATAGAAACCTGCATTGCTCCAGGAGTGGAAGGAAAGATGAAACAAAAAAAAGGTTTCTGCACTAGTCACCAGCAGGATTGTTACTTTGGTACTTACTGAAGATGAAACAAACATTCACGAATTTCTTTAATTTTTTTAGTTGAAACTTTGAAAGTAATTTATTGTTTTAAATTGAAATCCTTTAGTCCGGATTATTTTCAAATTGCCTGCTTTCATAGAAGTGAAGATAACATTTGGATAACAAATAAACAACTAATTCAGAACTGTAGTGTAAAGGTTTTAACATCCTTCTTTTAGAATGAAATAACTTGCAAATATTTGGTACTGCGACGAAGTTCACTTCTTCATTACAAGAAAGTATTCCACTATTTTGAATACTCGGTAGCATTGAATTTCGCAAAGTGTCATTTTGGATTTCAAACCCTTACCATGTAAGGATGTTTTGAGATCATTAAATGTTTAAAGTTATTCTATTTCACTTTAATCAACTATTTAGCATTTATTTCTTTTTAGACTTGGAAAAATTATAACGGTCAAACTAGTGTTTTCCCAGTGTGGCCAGCAAACTAGTAATTCTTTTTTCCCATTCTAGGAAAATCGTTAGTGCCGTTTTCGAGGTCCCGGTTCGAAACCTTGTGAAGACTGGGATTTTTAATTTTGGGATCTTTATTAAGCCTCTCAATCCACCCAGCTTCCATTAGTTGGGGAAACCTTATGGCGCATGGTCTGAATAGACAAGTTTACTTTAATTTGTACAAAGCTTATATCAACTCGATCTGTCTGGTCAAAAGTTTGTACACGTTATTTCTTCCACATCAAATATTGCATCAAGCTGAAACTTTGCACAATTTATTTCTATTACTGGACAACACAAATCAATAAAAAGAATTTACCAATTAGTTCATTAACTATTGGTAATTATTTTGTATGGTATCTTGAACAAGGGAAAGAAATCGTACTTGATAGATGTGGTGATATGTGTTGAATTAGCCCCCTTCAGGACTCTTGAACCCTTAGTGAACAGTTTTTAATGCATTTAAAAAACGATCATGTAAACATTCACCAAGATACCCCTTTCTTCCCTCCCCCTTTGCCAACTGGTCCAGACAAGTGACAGGATCATAGCACATTGAGAAAGTCATAAGTTAAGATCGTCACATCTATATTTATAACACTGATCCAAACTAAGTGATACAATTACACTTCATTTAAGCTTTATTTTTTAAATAGTATTTTGTAATATTTCTCTTGTTTCCTTTTTATTGGATCCATCTTCCAAATCGATCTATAAATACAAGACAAGAGAATTTGTGTCCCTGTGAAAAAAAAAACCCAAAGAAATTTCCTGCCATCCTTCTGACGCCCCTACAAGTTGAGAAACTTTCCTTTTAATTTCCTACCACCCCCCCCCCCCCCCCCCCCGCCTTTTGGCGCTGTACAAGTAAAGAAACGCTGTGCGTCAAATTTCCTGAATTTGTTTTGAACTGATTCATTGTGGGGAAAAAACGTTTTGGAAACTAGAAGAAATATTTTTCACAGTTTATAGACATGGGAGCTAATTAAATTACAGAATTTTAATAATATAATAATAATAATAATCTTTATTGTCCGTATGGAAATTTGTCTTACAATTTGTGCATTACACCAAACAAAAAACATTATAACTATAAGAAACCAAAGTGTACATTCACACCAGACGCACTCATAATTTACATGTGACAAAGTTTATACCAGATTGTTCTTATTTAATGATTTGATTGCCAGGGGAACAAAAGAGTGTTTGTGTCTTTATAGATGTCTGTCTCAAACAACTGCCCAAATGGGGTTTGTTTTTTGCCAATGATTTTACCAGCAGCATTTAGGATTCTATAAAGTTAATTTTTATTTTTAATGCTCAGATAGCCCTACCAGGCAGTGATATTGAAACTTAAAATATTGCAGATATGAGCGTGATAAAACATAGCCAAAGACTTTTCGCTAACATTAAACGAGGACAGTTTTCTTAATAGTCGTAATCTTTGCTGCCCTTTTTTGCTGATATAATCAGTATTTGCAGTAAAATTTAGTTTATTGTCTAGGATAGTACCAAGGTATTTAAAGGTTTGCACAATTTCAATTGTCTCTCCAGCTACAGAAACAATATCATTTTCCTTCTTTTCCTACGAAAATCGATTATCATTTCTTTGGGTTTTTTTACATTTAATATTTAATTTAATTATCTTTACAGTATTTTTCAATGTGTTCTATTTCTTTGAAATACTCATTTACGTCTGAGCTCTCAGAGAGCAGGGCAAGAAGAGCCGCATCATCAGCGAATTTTGTGAAGGAGCAAAAAGGACTATCGGATTGAAAATCATTGGTGTACAAAATGAACCACAATGGCGATGTCACAGCCCCCTGGGGCGCCCCTGTGTTAACTATGCGTTCATTTGATATAACATTGTTTACCCTAACCCACTGAGGTCTCTGGGTCAAAAATTCATTAGCCCATAGTATTATGTATGGACTAATCTTCAACGCTTTCATCTTGTCAATAAGTAAATGAAGTTGTATAGTGTTAAAAGCTGATGAGAAATCAATAACGAACAATCTTACATAAGTGTTCGGTAAGTCCAGATGTTTGTAGACACAGTTTAAAATATTTAGGATGGCATCGTCTACGCCTTTACCCTTTTGGTAAGCAAATTGTAAAAACCAATTCTTCTAAACATTTAGACTTTAAAAAGATAAGATAATAATATCATAGGATAATAAGCCTGTTTCTGGTATTGAAAGCCAACAAAATGCATATTCTGAGGTATCTACAGTGCATTTTCCTGCTATTAAAAAGTTTTGTTTCAAAAACCTAATGTGCTATTCTTACTGACTTAGACCCTCCCGCGCTGTACGGCGCATTTGCCGTCAAGCTGTTTCCATACAAAGCTGTCACTTGTAATGTCTGAAGCCTCTTCCCACCTGCTCTGAGGATCTCTATGTGGGGCGCCAAGTTGTATTAGGATGCCATCGCACCTTTCTTATGCGTAATTCATTTTGTCGGAGAACATGCCCCGCAAACCTCATGCGACGCTCTATCAATCTTACTAAGAGGTCGACTCCACTTCGGCATAGGATTTCCTTGATTTAGACCCGATCTCTATAACTGACTCCAAAAATCTGCCTTAGCCATCTTAGTTGAGCCACATTTAGTGTTTTTCAATTTCGGCAGATGACTATTCACTGCACTTTATTAATGGAGCCCCGCCACATGTAGAAATGCGTAACTGCAGTTTGTTTTAGAATAATATTGAAGATAGAGGTTTTCCTCCTCAAAACACTCTGTAGGGAAATTTTTAACTAAACTCAAAACCATCTGGAGGGTTTTTAAACTTTAAAAAAAAGCCATTTGTGGGAGAGTGGTTTAAACCTAAAAACTCCAATAGGATTGGCTACGCTCAAAATAATTTTTGTGTGTGATTTGCTTTTTTTATATTGAAGAGGAATTTTTTTAGCATCAAATCCCTCTGAAGGGGGGGGGGGGGTAACTCAAAACCCGTTTTGGCAACGCTCATAGCATTTTGAGTGCGTAATTTGCTTTTTTTCTTATACTGAGGATGTATTTTTTAGCTTCAAACCCCGCTGGCGGGGGTTTAAACTCAAAACCCTTTTGGCTACGCTAAATAGATTTTAGAGTGAGTAATTTGCTTTTTTTTATATAATGAAGAGGTATTTTTTAGCTTCAAACTCCACTGGAGTTTAAACTCAAAATTCCTTCAACTACACTCATAACATTTTGAGTGTATAATTTGCTTTGTTTTTATTATTAGAGAGTATTTTTTACCTTCAAACCCCGCTGAAGGGGGGTTTAAACTCAACACTGAGCCAAAACCCATTTAGCCACCTTTTTTAACAATGTGAGTGCATAATTAGCCTTTTTTATATTGAAAGAGGTATTTTTTAGCTTTAAACCCTACTGAAGTGAAAGGGGAGGGGAAACCCCTTTGGCTACGCTCATAGAATTTTGAGTGTGTAATTTGCTTTTTTTATATTGAAGAGGAGTTTTATCGTAAATTTTGGAGGGGGTTTTAAAATCAAAATCTTCCTTAACTGTGCTCTTGGAATTTGGCTATTGTCGTTTGCATTTTTTGTTTGTTTTGTTTTATAGAAGAGGGAGATTTAACTGTAAAAAACCCTCGTAGGGGGTTTTAAACTCAAAATCCCCTTGGTTGTGCTGGAGCAAGTGATGGTTTAGTATTAAAATCTCACCAAAAATAAACAAAATCAAAGCAAAAAATCAGTCACTAAATTCCGATCCCCCCCCCCCGGAATTTCATTTCGGGGGGGGGGGGGGGTTGAACCCCAACCCTTCCCCCTGGCTACGCCCATGCATAGGATAATAAGCATCATAGGATAAAAAGCCTCAGTCTTGAAAAATTGTCGAGAAGGAATTTATTCTGTAACTTGAAGCTATAAAAAGATAAGATAATAATATCATAGGATAATAAGCCTCAGTCTTGACAACTAATTCCACAAGGCAGACAGAGAGCAGATGTATAAGAAGGCGGGTGTTATTTCAAACTGGACCGTGTTCTATTGTTTACCAATGGCCCGAAAATAGCAGAGGACGGATTGCGTAGGAGTGTGATAAATTTGGCAAAAAGCCTATTAGTAAAATTGTAAGATAATAGCTTTTCTTATAATTAACCACAATCTTCCGGCATGTTTATCCATGTGAGCCATTAAGCTTCGATAATCAGGGCCGCCGCTACCTATTGTGCAATGTGTGCATTGCACGCAGGCGGCCGAATGTAGGGGGCGGCCAAATCATTATTCTAAGGCTACCTATATTTTTATATTTTTTTTAGTTTAGTTTAATAACTAAAAAATTATTCAAATATTATATATGAATTCTAATTATTGCATATCCTTCGAAAACTATTTAATAAAAAGAAAACGATATTCGTACATAAGAAGCTATTTTGGAAACTGTTAATAAAGAGAAATGGATGGATGGATTCCCAGTTTTTTTTTTCCATAGGCGCCTATTCATTTCTGACCTTCAATTTTCGGGGGTTTTCTGTCATATTGGTTTCGAATGATGCTTACAGAAACAAAACATTTTTTTCTTCTTAGTATCTACATACAAATATTGTTGCTTAGTCGAGTACCCGGAACTGTAAGTAGATCAAGTCATTAAAACCTCAATGTTAAAAGCATTTCCTATTTATGTTAAATGGCTGTTAGTTAGGCGTGGAATATGTTGGGGTCATTATCCATGTAGATCTACATGTAGCTACTAGCTGTTTGGAGCAACAAGCCAATGACCGACCAACAACAAAAAGGGGGAGGGCGGCGAAAAAAATGTTTTATTTTCATTGTAGTTATTAATCCGTGTCTGATTAGTACTAATGTTTACAAATTAAAATATCTTAGTAAGAGATATCGTTTTAAGACCTTATCAAATGTAGACCGTTTTACGAGAGGCATGTGCAACAATATGGATTAAAAACTTTTTGAATAAAACACTTCAAAACGTCAATCTAGTGTTTTTCTTTCAATCTTATATTTTTCTTCTGGATTTTCTTACCTGGAATTACACTATTATACTGACGATTTTGGTAGGGAAAAAAGGGTCCGCGATAGCGACGTCTTAAGTAGCACGAAGATGATCTTAAAAAAGATCACGCCCATTCCAGACGTCCGTGTGCTACTTTTTACCTAGAATGTCTCTCGAATACTACTATTGACCAGGGCTGCCTCTTTATTACTAGATTTGTTTTTACTAGGATGAATAGTGCGTTCTTAAAGAAAACTCATTAGTATTGGCCTTTTTATGATATTTCTTCTTATTATGAGAAAAAGGTGCAAACGTAAATGATTGTGGGCACAATGCACATCTCTCCAAAATACAATCGTACACTGTCAATGGCTTTTGTGATTCGAGTCACTATATTTTGAACTGAATGGTCCATGTTGGTTGTTTTAGGAATAAATAAAGAAAGAAAACATGACAGGTACAAAATGATTAGGTCATCTTAATTCTGACAAGACGACTATAGTGCAGAAGGAACATGTTAAACAAATTGCTCTTGACAAGAAAACAAATACATGCAACGCATTCAAGAATGAATGATTTAAAAAACTAGCCTTGGCAATCCTTTATCGGCTATGTCTCGTTTTTAAAGGATCCACAAATGATTAATTTGTCACACACACACACAAAAGGGTATTTGTATCAATGAATTCAGGCAATAAATTTGGGTGAAATAGAAAATAAAATCCTTGAAATTGTAGATATAAGCACACAAATACTTTCACAAAAATTAGATTGTACACCAGATATGTCCCATACCGACTAATCACTATTATTAGCCTATTGCTTCTGTTTCTTATATACCTCATGTTGCAATACATGAACATTTTCTAGGTTTCGTACAACTGGAGAAGGACTTAATGACTTCGTAATAGAAAAAAAAATACAAATTTAAACTTAAACTAGAAATAAAACATCGAAGTGGACCGCATGTAGGACACAACGGTGCGAATAGGAACGGGAAAAAAAAGGAATAACGTACAACAATGCTACATGGCCCAGCTCTCTGTTGTAATACATTTTATTTGTAGACAAACACAGGGGAGGGGGCGGCATTTTTTAATTTCGCACACAGGCGGCCACAACCCTAGCGACGGCTTTCGATAATTGACTGTAGATATTCATTTGATCAGGCGCTATTGGAACTGAGTTATGTCAGGTGTTTTTCTCTCTGATTTGTCAAGTTTGCAAGTCTCAAGTGACATTAAATATCTTGTATCTCGGATATGTAAGACCTTTTTTTCTGAAATCTAGCTGTGGTCAAAACTCAAGTCGATCCATATTTACTTTCTGTTTCAGTAAATGTTTCAAGAAGTTGAGTTGGAGTTATCCCTTTAAGTAGTATGGAATTATAAAAATAAAAAAATAAGGGTTAAATAAGGAGACTGTTGGCGTTACCACACAATACTGACCCGCACTAATTAGGAGAGCCTACGAAACCAAAGCGTTACATTGGTAACATTGTTACTGAGCGACTATCCATTGATGTAAAAGTAAAGCATCCATTCAGACCTTGCGATCTATAGGGCAGATGATCTTACTGTGAGCTGGCGCTCCTAGATCTATATTTTTTACCTATTTTTATCTGTTGTTAATTTGTGTAAACTATCTAGGCTAGTGCTGAGTGCATGCGTGTCTCCCGCCAGCTCTTTAACGTTGGAGTTAGTGTAGATGAGTCATGACCTGGCTCTATAAATAGAACGGATGGTGCCGTGTCTTGTCCCTTTTTCCTGTTTGGGCCACTGGTCTGTAGGTAGCTGGTCTGTGTGACCATGTTGTGAGTGTTTGAAGTTGTGTGTAATTTCAGCTGGGACCGCCTGCTATAATTCCTGCTGCTAGTAGTTCTGCCTAACTGTTTGCCGCAGTTATTATTGCCTAACTGCCTGCTTTAGTGCCTTGGCCTTACTGCCAAATAAATAGCTGCCAAACAGCTGCCTCTGTCTAGACTCTAGATTGATGCTTTTGTTGTAAATGTTATTGGGTTTAGTGAGTTTAGTGTTGGGGTAATTTAGCTGATGGTTAGTTTGTTAGTGTTGCTTGTACTAGTGGTAGAATATTGTAGATTCTAGATTAGAGGGATTTAGTTAGTGGTTGATTAGTATTATAGCTGTTTGGGTGATTAGTGTTGAATTTTTGGTAGTTGCATAAGTATAGTTCTTTTATTCAACTTTAGGGCATGTATATATATGATTGATTATTGATTTATTTTTTATGTAAATAAAGTTTCATTTTTAGTATTCATTTTCAAATAAAGTTTGTCTCATGCTTTAGTTAGTTAGTTTAGTTTAATTGTGCTGTCTAGTTGCTTAGGCGACTCTAGCCCCTTGGTCGCAGACCGAGGTGCACAGATTGGGCCCACCCAGTAGAGCTACCACCTGCCTACTGCTAATAATGAATAAATGTTGAGCAGATAATAAAGGGTCTCACTCAGTAACGCCTCCTGACCTGCTCACATTACGACCATCTGTATCTTTGGCCAACGGTTAACGAGCAGTGTGTTATGTGGCCAGCACAACGACCAACCGCCTTTACTTTACCCAACTAAAGTCAAGAACCATTAGAGTTGGGTAGACTCAGGGGCGCCCTAAAAATCCCGAAATTCCAAATCCTAGTCTTCACGGAGATTAAAAACCCACTCAGCCACCGCGGCCCCTTATAGATTCATTTGAGCATGTGCTTACTCTAACCTCGAATTCAGCCTCTGCAAGAAACAAAAACTTTTTAACTTGTCGAAAAAAAATTGAGACGGAAAAATTGGTACTGCCATATGTGCCATTTCAAGCTGCCAATTCGGCGCGGTGGCTGAGCGGTAAAGCGCTTAGCTTCCGAACTGGGGACCGGGGTTCGAATCCTGGTGAAGACTGGGATTTTTAATTTCGGGATCTTCGTGCGCCTCTGAGTTCACCCAGCTCTTATGGGTACCTGACATTAGTTAGGGAAAAGTAAAGGCGGTTGGTCGTTGTGCTGGCCACATGACACCTTCATTAACCGTAGGCCACAGGAACAGATGACCTTTACATCATCTGCCCTATAGACCACAAGGTCTGAAATGGGGAACTTTTTAATTTGGCGGGGTACCATCCAGCTTCTTGTGTGCTATTACCTGTTCGTCCAGTTCGCCCCTTATTATGTGATTAAACCTTATCTATGTGATGCGATTATTATTCAGATCAAATTAAAATCATATTAACTTACCATCTCGTAGTCAAGGGGATAAATAGGGATAGATAGAGATCTCTGTACACGTGTACCTTCTTTTGTACTCACTCGCTGGTCATGGCCACATTCTTATATGTTTGCGCGTCTTGGGCGCTGACTGTAGAGCTAGAAAGGATTCTAGCAGTGAAATTGAGATGCTACAGAAGGATCCTAGGTACCACATTTAAAGACCTCATCCCAAACCAAGAGATTAGAGACAGGTTTACTGCAGCGATCGGACCCCACGACGACCTGCTAACTATCATAAAAAAAAGCAAGTTAAAAATCTATGGCTATATTACAAGGTCTTTGGGGGTTCGCAAAGACCTTCCTTCAGGGAACAGTACCAGGACGAGAAGAAAAGGCAGACAGAGAAAAACGATGAAAAGACAACATAAAAAAATGGACGGGCCTTCCATTGAAAGAGGTTCTAAGGTAAAAGAGAGAGAGGAATGGAGAAAGACGGTCGGCAAATCTTGATTGGAGCTCCAACTGTCAAACAGACTAAGGGATAAGTAAAGGTAAATACATTTTAATGTTAATTTTTTAATTTCATCGGGAAGGTTTTTTTTTTTTTTTTGACGTTTTTTTATTGTCACACATCAAGAAAAGAGGCTTTCTGATTTTGTGTAAACTGTCCTTTTGTCTTTCAATTACGTTGACATTTTTAAGTCCAGTGTAACTTCCCCCCCCCCTCTCATGATCGTCGTGTTCGAAACGATCAAAAAGTGGATCACCCTACAATGCTTATCGAACATCAAACCTATTTGGGACTACTGTGAGTTTTTATGAGAACACAAACTCCTTTCGTAAACTGTTATAAAATGTTATTATGTAGATTTTTTGAGCTACCACATTCATTGAAAGCAGAACATGACCAAAGATGTCTCTAGCAGTTTTAGGATTTATAATGCTACAGAGAAACAATCATTTCTTGCTGACTTAATTAACCGGCCTATGAAAATAAACAGAAAGTTGATCTTAATAACGATGGGTTCATTGCGATTAAGCGAACAAAGTCACTTCGCTCCATGCAACTAAGCTGTACACAATCAGATCTCACTTCTCCCTAGCGCAGTGGTTCTAAAAGTGTGCCATGCGATGTTCTCGGTTGTCGCAATTATCAGAAAAACTGAAATAATACCTTTCACGTGTTTCATTAAGTATAAAGTCAGGTGTATTGGAAACAGGGCCGGCTCTAACAATTGCATGCTCTATGAGAAACGGATTTTGCGGGGCCCAGTTTGGGTAGGGATAAAGATAATAAGTGAAAATTAAGATTTTGTATTAGAAAATAAATTTGTCTTTACATTTTATTCATTTTTTAATATTTACTAAGTACAAAATCCCGAACAAAATTACTGTACTTTACGAGCCAAGCGTGCAGCGATGTCATATTCTGATTCCTAAATAGATCATGCTCAATAGCAAGAATTGGCATTAGGTACAATATGCCTTAAAGATGACAATTTTGTCTATTTTTCAGGAGATTTTAATAATTTCAGTTAAAATGGTTTAATTTAATAATTTACTCCTACAATTAGTGCGGAACCTATGAAAGTGAGGGGTCCACTGCGGCCGCATAGGTTGCAGTGGCCTAAGGCCGGCCCTGATAGGAAACAGGCAAGAATGTGACTTGGAAAGTAGGGAGGTATGCATGTATTCAACTAATACTCATTGAGTCACAGGATCAAAAAGTTTAAGAGAGGGTTTGGTACGTTTGTACAAGTTTGATTATCTTATGTTGAATGAACGCACAGCTCCCTCTTGAAACTCTAGCATCGCGTTACGTCTGATGAGCTGTCGACACATCGAGTAGGTCATTAGGACGCCTAGGACGTCCCCTTGTTAGAAGTTGGCATGATGTAGGATGAACATGAGCTGCTTGTACATCTTGATGTCTCTAACATCATTATAACATCAATGATTACGAAGTCACTCTCGAATGTCTCCTAGTCATAACGAGGAGGAGAATCGACAGGACTGGCAAGAGTTGGATGCTGCTTGAACCTTTCACTTGAAAACTGGTCTCAATCATAAGTAAATACTATTTTAACTATTATATGACAATTTGACTACATCAGGGGCGAAGCCAGGAATTTTCCATCGTTTGGGGGCCCAATGGGCTTGACCTCTTTCGGGGCCCCTTGCATTTGCCTAATATTTAATTTTTAATTTAAAAAACACTTACTTGGGGGCCCCCTCAAGTGGAAGCCCGGGGGGATTTTCAAATTCTCCCCCTGCTGCCCCCACCCTAGCTACGCCACTGGACTACATGCATATATATATATATATATATATATTCATTACTATTAAATAGTGATTGAATGAATAAACATGGGATGTAATATATTGTTGTAAATCTAAGGCAGGAAACTCAACGAAGTTGTACAGGAAATCAATGACGTATGTTTATTTACCAGGACAAACACAGAACAACCTTCTACATTTAAATGTCTTCTTCCTAATTCTTCCAGTCCTTTCTCCACCAAACCTGAATACGGACCAACGACAGCCTTCTCTGCTTCGCTCCAGGTCCCTACGGCAGTCTTCAGGCAGCGCAAAAGACGGCTCCTTAATTCTCAACAATTCAGACTCTCCCTAATCACGTGATACACTTTTTCTCTATCTCAGAGCATCGCAGAGTCTTCCTGTTCTTGTTCAATAGTTCGCTTGTACGCACCACAAGCACTGGTGCAAGGCAGGGTTACGACAATATTATAGCAGCACGAAGACTTTTGAGAGAACAAGGTGAAGAAAGTATGGTGAAATATAAGCTTCGAGGAGGACTGGAACTACGGACCTCTGATCCGGCCCATGTCCAAGCAGCCACCAGGTATCAGTCTTTACTAGACCATCCAATTCATGTTAGTATTGTTATATGTTCTACTAATCGCTTAGGGTCACATGATTTCTTGCCACTACCAGAGCCTGCCTCTAAATTTCTTCCGCAATTGTCCTCACAAAAAACAAAAATTAGGGCCAACACATACTGGAGCCCGATGCTTCTTCCAAAGACAAAATCCTTAACTTAAATTGCATCTCTCTCTTTCTCTTTAACAACGCAAGAAGACATTAATATATAATCTAAATCTAATGATGCTTGGTCATAATATATACTTTATGCTAGATGTAGCCGCTAAGGCCTAAACAGGTTGAGAATCCCTGACTTAGAAAAACTTTATTCCATATATTTATTTGTTTTCCCTTCGTTAATTAGTTCTCTGGGATCTGTTCCCTCCCAATTTACTTACCGCAATGACGTCATAAACGCTACACTATACTCTTGGCTCCAGAACGCTCTGAGCTCACTTCTGCCGTGTGAAGTTATCGGCAAACGTAAGACAGATGTCAAAGGTAAAGAAAGAATTTCACTGGAAGGAAACACAAGCAGACGTCAGCAACAACATCAGGGGAAAAAATGGGATATAAAAAAAAAAGCTTTATGTTGGCGAATAAATAAAGTAGATGTGTTGGAATTGGATAAAACTATAGAAGAATGTTTGAGAAACGAAGACCTGGAGAGAACTTGTTGGAGTATTAAATCTCTTGGCTTTCGTTACATTGTCTTGTTATGTTTACAGTTGATGCTTTGTCTTGTACAGTGTTTTTTATTGTGTTGTTTATTTTTGTTTTATCGGAGCCAAAGTTGAATAATGTTTTACATCTACTGAAAAAAAAAAAAAATTTTAATTCATTTAAGTAGACAAAATAATTTACGTCTAAACTGTTTTCTTTTTTTTTTTTAAATAAAGTTCTCCTTTCACACCTTACGATCTATAGGGCAGATGATGTTAAGGTCATCTGTTTCTTTGGCTAACGGTTAACGAGCAGTGTGTCATGTAGCCAGCACAACGAGCAATCGCCTTTACTTTCCCCAGCTTAAGTCAGGTACCCATTAGAGCTGGGTGAACTCAGGGGCACCTTAAAAATCCCGAAATTCAAAATTCTAGTTTCACCGAAAATGGAACCCAGGACCCCAGGTTCGGAAGCCAAGCGCTTAACCACTCAGCCACTCTTTTTAATCAGTAAGGAAGATTATTGGCTTAAGAAGATTTTAAATCTCTAATTAATAATCAGTAATGAATAACACTTAGAGAGGTGTCGAAGAATTTAGAACTTATTATTTCATATGGATAAGACAAGAATTATGAAAACTGAATTCACGCGCACCCAATAAATCAGTATTTCCCAAACTGTGTTCCGCGTAACTCTAGTGTTCCGCGAGGCCTGAACTACTGAAATAATTAACTAGTCCATGTGAATTAATCGCTCTAAAAAATAATCAAAGTGTTCCGCTAAATACTCAGAATGTGCGAATGGTTTCATAAAGGAAAAAGTTGGGGAACCACTGCAATAAATGATCAAGTTGTGTTAGACATAACAATAAGATGGATTTTCTTGTCTTTTTCTCGCAAAGTTCAGCAATATCATGTAGGTGTGGCAGAGGTTTCTTATGTTATGCCTTTCATAATGATTCTCAATAGGTCAATCTGATGACTCTCCACGGTCTCTTGCTAGTTTTGTTATGGCTTCCAAGCTCTTTCCTGTCCTCTCAGCTTTCTCTAGTACACTGCGTCGCCATGTTCTTTTTGGTCTTCCTCTATGTCTTGTTCCCTGTGGGTTCCACTCTAAGGTATGTCTAGCTCTGTTGTTGGTATCTTTTCTAAGGGTGTGACCAATCCATCTCCACATCCTCTCTAAGATCTGCACCTCCAGATTTTTCTGCCCACTTATCTCCCACAGTTTGGTGTTTTCTACTGTGTCGTACCAGTGTAGCTGTGGCATTTTACGTCTCGAGAGACGATCTTTTCCCTTTGCAACTTCTTGTGTGACTAAAGAGGCCAATCCTTGATACACAGCTGCGATCGCAGGTTGGGCATATATAATCACCAGGCGCCGTTGCATTTTCACCCCTTTCTGCTTCTGTTGTGCATGACATCTGCAATCTTTGACCCTTCCTTTATGCTCTCTCTCCATGAAGATCTGTCCAGTGCCACCTCTTCTCAGCTGCCAGTGTCGATTTTGAAGAGCTTCATGTCGCGTTTGCATACATCCGTATAACGTAAAAGTGGGCGACCCGCGGCTCTCCTGCCTTCTATTAGATCGCAATACAGGATGTCCTGTGGAAGTCGACCTACTGGCATTCTACGAACGTGGCCAAGCCAGCCAAGGCGTCTGCTACTGATAACAGAGCAGATGTCCTGGCACCCTGTTCTTTGTAGCACTTCCTCATTGGTTATCTTATCTTGCCACCTTATTTTAAAGATCCGCCTTAGGCATCGGAGGTGGATAACATTCAGCTTTTTTTCCTGCCATGAGTAGGTTGACCATGTTTCACATCCGTACAGCAAGGTGCTCAACACACAGGTCCGGTAGACTAGGGCTTTAGTACTGCTAGTCAGCAATATGTTGTCACAGACTCTTTTCTGCAGCCGTGACATGGTGGCCATTGCCTTGGCTATCCTGTTGTTTATGTCTTTATCCAGTAGAGTGTTGTTGGATATGATGGAGCCAAGGTAACAAAAGTGATCAACAATTTCTAGTGGTTGGCCATTAATGCTTACTTGAGGTGCAGTGTTTGTGTTTTGGACAAGTATCTTAGTCTTGCTTTGACTGATGTTTAAGCCGAACTTCTGGCAAACAGCAGATAGTTTGTCAACCAGGGACTGTAGCTGAATATCAGAATCAGCCACAATAGATGCATCATCAGCATACAAGAGTTCCCTGACGAGTAGCTTCCTAACCTTGGTTTTTGCCCGCAGCCTTGATACATTAAATAGTTTTCCAGAGGACCTTGTATGGAGAAACATACCTTTGTTTATGTCGTTGTACGCATAATGCAGTAGACAGGAGAAGAATATGCCAAACAGAGTAGGTGCGAGCACACATCCCTGCTTGACACCACTGCAAACCTCAAAAGGTGCTGATTGGGCTCCATTGAATTTGACAGAACATTTAGTTTCCTCGTGAAAACACTCAATGAACTTCAGTAGTTTGGGAGGGCAACCTATTTTCCTCAGGAGTTTGAAAAGGCCACTTCTGCTGACCATGTCAAAAGCTTTAGTCAGATCAACAAAAACGATGTAAAGGGGTCTGTCTCTCTCTCTCTGAATTTCTCCTGCAGTAGTCGTAGAGAAGATATCATGTCTTTAGTGGATCTACCACTCCTGAATCCACACTGAGACTCTGGGTAGACTCTAGAAGCTATCACTTGCAGCCTGGATAGTGCCACTCTAGCAAAGATCTTGCCCACTATACTGAGGAGAGAGATACCCCTGTAATTGTTGCAGTCACTCCGATCCCCTTTGTTCTTGTATATTGTGACAATAGTTGCGTCACGCATGTCCTGTGGGACATGACCTGTTTCCCAACAGCGGCAGAGGAGAATATAGAGTTCAGGGAGCAGGAGTGATTCGTTGACTTTCACTACTTCCACTGGGATACCATCACTCCCAGGAGATTTTCTATTTTTTATGCAATTAATTGCTTTTTTGAGGTCACTAAGGCTCGGAAGCTCATCTAGGCATTCCAGTACTGGAAGATCTGGTAGAGAAACCAGGGCGACATCGTCTACTGTATTCTGTGTGGCATAAACTTCGAGGTAGTGTTCTGTCCATCGTTCTAGCTGCTTGGTTTGATCTGTAATTTTTTCTCCTGATTTGGATAGAAGGAGGGCAGGCTTAGACACTGTTGGACCCAGGGCCGCTTTAATGCCATCAAATAGAGCTTTGCTATTTCCTGAGTGGAGACTGTCTTGGATTCTGTTGCAGGTATCCCTCCAAAAGTTGTTAGCACATTTTCTAGCCATTTGTTTCGCCTCTTTATTAGCACTTTTGAAGGCCTCCAAAGATCTTGGACTTGGCTTTGTCTTGTGAGCGAGGTGTGCAGATCGCTTTTTCTCGATGCAAGGTTCCATTTGTGCTAGATTCGCCTCAAACCAGTCTACATTTTTGTGTTTTTGAGGCCCAAAGGCGGTGATTGCCGAACTGTAGATTACATCTCTTAATTTCTCCCATCTGATAGAGATGTCTTCTTCATCACTTAACGAGGGGATTGAACTGTTCAGGAGCTCGCCAAAGAGTGCCCACTTCTCTGGGTCACCTACATGGTTGACGTTAATTCGCCTAGTTCTGGGTTGAGTGGAAGTATACGCCTTCTTGAGACGTAGTTTGATTTTGCTTAGCACTAGTGAATGGTGTGAGTTTCAGTCTGCACTATGGTATGAACGGGTGTGGATGACACTTTTCAGATCCATCCTTCGGGTGATGCAGAGGTCAAGCTGGTGCCACCTTTTTGAGCGTGGGTGATGCCAAGAGACTTTATGGCGTTCCTTTCCAGAGAAGAATGTATTTGTTACACACAGTTCATGAGAGCTACAGAACTCGAGTAGCCTTTTTAGGATATTTCTCAGGCATCTTTTGATGAAGGTCTGTACAGTGGCGAACGTAAGGGGGGAAGGTGAGAGAATTTGAAGATCCCCCGGGCCCCCACATGTGTGGGTCCCCAAATGAGTGTCCGAAATTTATTTGTAAATACATAAATTAATATATTTGATTGACAAATAGTGTCAACGGGGGTCTTTTTTTTTTCAACATTTATGGATTAAATTTATAACAAAGACTAAACCTAGATCTCGGTCTATCAGTACGTTGTCTTTTTTGACATTTTAAAAATATTTTTTCCCACACGATCAAAGTTTTTTTTTAAAGTTAGTTTTACATTTTAAACTTTGTTGCCACGAATAAAACTGCATAATATACAGCGAATTTTAGGTATCTTGTTACCTTTACTAATAATAGATCTAAATGGCAAGTATTTTATGGCTACACTAATTAACCTTGAAGCAAAATTTTCAGAATCGAGTATAACAGATCCTAAAGTTATTCTTAATAATGCTAGAATAGTCCATTATTCGGGTTTGGCGTCTATAATTTCAGAATTAAACTTCACACTCGAGTTATTACCCCTCTATTCATCTTTCCTCAATCCAATAGAAACTCTCTTTTTATTTCCATCTAATCCTTTTGCTTTCGCACAAAACATAAACAACAAATAATGACGTAATATCATATAATATTAGCACATCCTTCCTTTTGAAGTTATTATCACATCCTTCCTTTTAAAGTTCTTAAGAGTGATATCTACTAGGAACTTAAACAATTCGTCCACTTCTGGTTGTCTTGACTGGCACAAGTTCTCTAGACGTTGGTCTATAACTGTCTGTTTCGATTGTTCCAACATTTTGCAGTTCTTTGTCTTGATCGGTTTCATAGTACCCAGAGATGTCTTCATCGAAGCTCTTATTCAAAAAGCGTTGATTTCTTCTTTCAATCGTTTGTCTTTATGATGTAAGATCTGCGTGCTGAATGTTTTTTTTATGACAACTGCTTTCTGCCATGTTTGACCTAGACGAACTCTCCGACAGAATAATCTTTAGGTAGTCTTGCTTTTGCATCGTAATTCTCTTTCATTTTCATCTGTCGTTCGTTGAGTAATGTCTCTGCATTTTCAGCTACCGATGGTTTCAATAGTTTGGGATCAGTTGGAATGATTCCCTGAGTCTTCTACTCGTCAGCAGTTGTAATGGTGAATACGGCAGTCCGCTTATCGGAGTATTTCTATACTCGAGCATAACGATATATGGATCTTTCCCACTATTGTATGCTTTGAATACTTTTGCTTTCGCACAAAACATAAACAACCAACAATGACGTAATATCATATAATATTAGCACAGAATCTTCTTCATGCAGTGGAAAATTAAGAATTTTTTTCCTATCTGGAATTCTGCGCCCAATTAATATAGTTCAGAAGAAACTACAAAAGTCTGGACTTCATATACGGAAAGCTGCTTTATGCAAAATGATGAGGAACTTACAAAAACTAAATCCATCGAAAAAGCAAAAGAAGGTAGTGAATACTATGGATTCCCTGTAAACAAAACAACCAGAAGAAAGAAAAGACTTAATGGGAAGTTGAGTTCTAATGTAGGACTGTCAATAGAACTGCAATTCTAACGGGTTGCAACAGATTTCATATGGAGATGAAGGGCAGATTCCAAAGGCTGGAAAGAAAATGGATACCTTTGGGTTTCTTCTTGAACCAAGACACCAGTTAGATGAAGACACGCTTATGACAAACTGTGCTACTTTTCCTGTTTGTATGATGAAAAAAATGTCAAATCGCTTTTTCAATGGTGTCATTGATGCACGAGCACTTTTCATCAACAAACCAGTAATACAATCACCAATAGACATATTGAGGAAACAGGTTTCATATGGGAATTACGTGTGCTCAAACTTTGCAACCTCCTCCGAATACTGCTAACTCAGGCCACTTCCATTACGTCATGTGAGAGATCATTCTCAAAGCTCAAGTTTATTAAAAACTATCTCAGGAGCACAATGACGCAAAAAGGCTTATCATGGCTTTAATGTCAGTGAAGTCACAAATAGTGGAAAGTATCGTTGTAGATGATGTTATAGATTTCTTTGCTGCACAGAATGCACGACTTGAAGCGATATCAATTTAGATTTGTCACTTGTGCATTATTTAACTAATAAACAAAGGTATTATTCATTAAAAGAGTCTTAATGATTTTTTTGTTAAGTTTACTGATATACTGAACCAATTTGATTTTGGGCTTATATATTTTTGCGTACATTATCTCATGTCATATGTCGAATGTCAAAATGTAAGGGGCCCCCAAAGGGGCCCCCAAATCCCTTGTTACGCCCCTGGGTCTGTACTTTTTTTTTGTTGTCGCTTCAGTTGTTCTCCATGTTTCAGAACCATACAGTAGGACCGCCTTGACATTAGTTAAAGATTCTTTTTTAGTCTTGTTTGAGATGTGCGGAGACTTCCAGGTTGGTTTTAGCTGTGTAAATGTCTGACGCGCTAGATTTAATGTCTTTATCTGCTCCACCTGATACACTGACTACACTCCCAAGGTATGTACAATTATCTACTTCACCTATGGTCTGAGAGTCCACTTCTATGTCTCCAATTTGTTTGTTGTTTACTTTAAGTACTTTTTTTTTTGGTGTTTTTTTTTTAGGCCTACTCTTTTTCCTACTTCACTTAAAGCTGTGATCTTTTCTTGCATATCCTGTAGTCTGTGTGATAATAGGGCCATGTCGTCTGCGAATTCCAAATCTTCCAGCTTTTGTATGAGAGTCCATTAGATTCCTTTCCCTGCTTTAGAGTAGGCTTCTTTTGTGACCCAATCCAATACTAGAAAACACAGCAGTGGTGATAGAAGACATCTTTGTTTGACTCCTGTTGTGACTGGAAATTCCTCTGACATCATGCCGCAGTGGGCTACTTGGCAGGTGAAACCATCATACAGGTTTATAATTATTGGTGAAATAAAACATTCATAATTTTTTGTTACAAAGCTAATATCTACTCACACTGCCTGTCTGTCAGGTCAAAAGTTTGTACACGTTATTTCTCCGACACTTTATCTTGAATCAAGTTCAAATTTATATCAATTATTACTTGCACCTGAAAAATCAAGAATCATTTTTTTTTAAATAACCTAATAGCTAATTAATTATTTTTTGCTATCAAAAAAGTGAAAGAAATTGTACTTGACAGATGTGGCGGTATAGGTTTAATAAGTTCCTTTATACTTTGTGTAGAAAACTCATATTGGCCTCCTTCAGTCGTAGAACGACTATGGTTCATATGGCTGTTTAGCCCTATTTTCGATAGACACTCCCGTCCACGTATATTGCAGGTCAAGGTAACTTGTGCTTTGGAGGTAAAGGAGCTGGCCATTTTTCGTGTGGCACGTTTTTAAGTTTAATAAGTTCCTTTATACTTTGTGTAAAGAATAAGTTGTCGCTTAAACGTTTGAAACTAGCAATAACTATCAAGCCTTCTATTTTCATAAGCACTTTGCTGACACAGTGGTTAGTATTTTGGTTTTAGGAGGCTTTAGCTCTTGAGTTCGACTTCAAGTCGTACAAGTTTTCTAGTTATATATATATATATATATATATAATCCATTTAAAATGCAATCACTGCAAAATCAGTTTTATTCCCACCCCCCCATTTTCCCAACTGGTCCAGACAAGTGATAGGACCATTGCGTATTGAGACAAGTGATAAGATCATAGTGTATTGAGACAAGTGATAGGATCATAGTGCATTGAGACAAGTGACAGGATCATAGTGTATTGAGACAAGTGACAGGATCATAGTGTATTTAGCTAAGTGACAGGGTTATAGTGTATTGAGAGAAGTGACAGGATCACAGTGTATTGAGACAAGTGACAGGATCATAGCGTATTGAGACAAGTGACAGGATCAAAGCGCATTTAGACAAGTGATAGGATCATAGCGCATTGAGACAAGTGATAGGATCATAGCGTATTGAGACAAGTGATAGGATCATAGCGCATGAGACAAGTGACAGGATCAAAGCGTATTGAGACAAGTGATAGGATCATAGCGTAGTGAGACAAGTGATAGGATCATAGCGTAGTGAGACAAGTAATAGGATCATAGCGCATTGAGACAAGTGATAGGATCATAGCGTAGTGAGACAAGTGATAGGATCATAGCGTAGTGAGACAAGTGATAGGATCATAGCGTAGTGAGACAAGTGATAGGATCATAGCGCATTGAGACAAGTGATAGGATCATAGCGTATTGAGACAAGTGATAGGATCATAGCGCATTGAGACAAGTGATAGGATCATAGCGTATTGAGACAAGTGATAGGATCATAGCGCATTGAGACAAGTGATAGGATCATAGCGTAGTGAAACAAGTGATAGGATCATAGCGCATTGAGACAAGTGATAGGATCATAGCGCATTGAGACAAGTGATAGGATCATAGCGCATTGAGACAAGTGATAGGATCATAGCGCATTGAGACAAGTGATAGGATCATAGCGCATTGAGACAAGTGATAGGATCATAGCGCTTTGAGACAAGTGATAGGATCATAGCGCATTGAGACAAGTGATAGGATCATAGCGTAGTGAAACAAGTGATAGGATCATAGCGTATTGAGACAAGTGATAGGATCATAGCGCATTGAGACAAGTGATAGGATCATAGTGTATTGAGACAAGTGATAGGATCATAGCGTAGTGAGACAAGTGATAGGATCATAGCGTAGTGAAACAAGTGATAGGATCATAGCGCATTGAGACAAGTGATAGAATCATAGCGTATTGAGACAAGTGATAGGATCATAGCGTATTGAGACAAGTGATAGGATCATAGCGTATTGAGACAAGTGATAGGATCATAGCGCATTGAGACAAGTGATAGGATCATAGCGCATTGAGACAAGTGATAGGATCATAGCGCATTGAGACAAGTGATAGAATCATAGCGTATTGAGACAAGTGATAGGATCATAGCGTATTGAGACAAGTGATAGGATCATAGCGCATTGAGACAAGTGATAGGATCATAGCGCATTGAGACAAGTGATAGGATCATAGCGTATTGAGACAAGTGACAGGATCATAGCGCATTGAGACAAGTGATAGGATCATAGCGCATTGAGACAAGTGATAGGATCATAGTGTATTGAGACAAGTGATAGGATCATAGCGTATTGAGACAAGTGATAGGATCATAGCGTATTGAGACAAGTGACAGGATCATAGCGCATTGAGACAAGTGATAGGATCATAGCGCATTGAGACAAGTGATAGGATCATAGTGTATTGAGACAAGTGATAGGATCATAGCGCATTGAGAAAGCTAAAAGCATGAAATTGTGCTAAACGAAAACAAATGGTAAAAATAGTTCTAATAGCACAGATTTATGAGTCTTAGTCTAGATTTATTACAAATGTAATGGATGGACTCATCCAAACGAATATGTGTTTGTTCTACGTGAAATAGACGTCAGCGAAAGCCATTCAGAAAAATACATTTTTAAACAAGACAAAAATCTCTTTTATACAACTTATACAGCGATTCTTTTGCTACTTAAAACTACAGAATGCTAGATTGATTTATTTAAAAAAAGGAACATTCTTTACTACGCCTTCCCTTCCGCCGCCCCCCCCCCCCTCTCTACGCCCCCGCGAGTTAAAATCCTTGTTAAGCGAATGTATAAATCTACTACACTTCAACATTTTCCATTGATAGGCCTTTAGCTCGAGACCTAAAAGGAGATGCGCAAATGTTACTGAAGTTTAATTTATTAATGTAATATAATATACAGTCATATGCGGAAATATCCTAAGATATATGGTCCGTTCGAAATAATTATTTTCTAATTTGCTAGCCAAATTTAAATTTATTTCTTTTCATACTTTAAACAAAATAACGGTCAGACTACAAATGTTTCAGTGTTGCCAAAGAGCTGATAATTCTTTCTCCACGATAGCCTCAAACTGTCAATTTTCTAGGAAAATAGTTTGAGACGTTTTTTCTCGTTTTCAGTTTTGAGCCCTGAATGGTTTAGGTTTTAGTTTCCACGAAGATACGAGTTGAATAAAGATAGTGTTATAAAAAAACACTTAAAAAACAGTTTTCTTAGGGGAAGAACACCACATTTATAACTATATCTCTCAATAATGTAGAATGTAGAATATGGACTGAGGAGTAATTGGAGGAGTGGACTGAGAAGTGGGTGGAAGAGTGGACGGAGGAGTGGACTGAGGAGTGGGTGAAGGAGTGGACGGAGGAGTGGACTGAGGAGTGGGTGAAGGAGTGGACGGAGGAGTGGACTGAGGAGTGGGTGGAAGAGTGGACGGAGGAGTGGACTGAGGAGTGGGTGAAGGAGTGGACGGAGGAGTGGACTGAGGAGTGTGTGAAGGAGTGGACGGAGGAGTGGACTGAGGAGTGGGTGGAGGAGTGGACGGAGGAGTGGACTGAAAAGTGAGTGAAGGAGTGGACTGAAAAGTGGGTAGAGGAGTGGACTAAAAATGGGTGGAGGAGTGGACTGAAAAGTGGGTGGAGGAGTGGACGGAGGAGTGGACTGAGGAGTGGGTGGAGGAGTGGACCGAGGAGAGGACTGAAAAGTGGGTGGAGGAGTGGACTGAAAAGTGGGTGGAGGAGTGGACTGAAAAGTGGGTGGAGGAGTGGACGGAGGAGTGGACTGAAAAATGGGTGGAGGAGTGGACTGAAAAGTGGGTGGAGGAGTGGACGGAGGAGTGGACTGAAAAGTGGGTGGAGGAGTGGACTGAAAAGTGGGTGGAAGAGTGGATGGAGTAGTGGACTGAAAAGTGGGTGGAGGAGTGGACTAAGGAGTGGGTGGAAGAGTGGACGGAGCGGTGGACGGAAAAGTGGGTGGAAGAGTGGACTGAGGAGTGGGTGGAAGAGTGGACGGAGGAGTGGACTGAAAAGTGGGTGGAGGAGTGGACTGAGAAGTGGGTGGAAGAGTGGACGGAGGAGTGGACTGAAAAGTGGGTGGAGGAGTGGACTGAAAAGTGGGTGGAAAAGTGGACGGAGGAGTGGACTGAAAAGTGGGTGGAGGAGTGGACTGAAAAGTGGGTGGAGGAGTGGACGGAGGAGTGGACTGAAAAGTGGGTAGAGGTGTGGACTGAAAAGTGGGTGGAAGAGTGGACGGAGGAGTGGACTGAAAAGTGGGTGGTGGAGTGGACTAAAAAGTGGGTTGAAGAGTGGACGGAGGAGTGGACTGAAAAGTGGGTGGAGGAGTGGACTGAGAAGTGGGTGGAAGAGTGGACGGAGGAGTGGACTGAAAAGTGGGTGGAGGAGTGGACGGAGAAGTGGGTGGAAGAGTGGACGGAGGAGTGGACTGAGGAGTGGGTGAAGGAGTGGACGGAGGAGTGGACTGAGGAGTGGGTGAAGGAGTGGACGGAGGAGTGGACTGAGGAGTGGGTGGAAGAGTGGACGGAGGAGTGGACTGAGGAGTGGGTGAAGGAGTGGACGGAGGAGTGGACTGAGGAGTGTGTAAAGAAGTGGACGGAGGAGTGGACTGAGGAGTGGACTGAAAAGTGAGTGAAGGAGTGGACTGAAAAGTGGGTAGCGGAGTGGACTGAAAAATGGGTGGAGGAGTGGACTGAAAAGTGGGTGGAGGAGTGGACGGAGGAGTGGACTGAAAAGTGGGTGGAGGAGTGGACTGAAAAGTGGGTGGAGGAGTGGACTGAAAAGTGGGTGGAAGAGTGGACGGAGGAGTAAACTGAAAAGTGGGTGGAGGAGTGGACTGAAAAGTGAGTGGAGGAGTGGACGGAGGAGTGGACTGAAAAGTGGGTGGAGGAGTGGACTGAAAAGTGGGTGGAGGAGTGGACTGAAAAGTGGGTGGAGGAGTGGACGGAGGAGTGGACTGAAAAGTGGGTGAAGGAGTGCACTGAAAAGTGGGTGGAAGAGTGGATGGAGAAGTGGACTGAAAAGTGGGTGGAGGAGTGGACTGAGGAGTGGGTGGAAGAGTCGACGGAGGAGTGGACTGAAAAGTGGGTGGAGGAGTGGACTGAAAAGTGGGTGGAAGAGTGGACGGAGGAGTGGACTGAAAAGTGGGTGGAGGAGTGGACTGAAAAGTGGGTGGAGGAGTGGACGGAGGAGTGGACTGAAAAGTGGGTGGAAGAGTGGACTGATGAGTGAATGGAAGAGTGGACGGAGGAGTGGACTGAAAAGTGGGTGGAAGAGTGGACCGAGGAGTGGACTGAAAAGTTTGTGGAGGAGTGGACTGAAAAGTGGGTGGAAGAGTGGACGGAGGAGTGGACTGAAAAGTGGGTGAAGGAGTGGACTGAAAAGTGGGTGGAGGAGTGGACGGAGGAGTGGACTGAAAAGTGGGTAGAGGAGTGGACTGGAAAGTGGGTGGAAGAGTGGACGGAGGAGTGGACTGAAAAGTGGGTGGAGGAGTGGACTGAAAAGTGGGTGGAGGAGTGGACTGAGAAGTGGGTGGAAGAGTGGACGGAGGAGTGGACTGAAAAGTGGGTGGAGGAGTGGACGGAGAAGTGGGTGGAAGAGTGGACGGAGGAGTGGACTGAAAAGTGGGTGGAGGAGTGGACGGAGGAGTGGACTGAGGAGTAGGTGGAGGAGTAGTCGGAGGAGTGGGTGGAAAAGAGGGTGGAGGAGTGGACAAAGGAGTGGACTGAGAAGTGGACTGAGGAGTTGGCAGATGAGTGGAAGGAGAAATGAGTGGAGGAGTTGGCAGATGAGTCTACAGAGAAGTGGGTGGAGAAGTGGACTAAGGAGTGGGCAAATGAGTGGACAGAGAAATTGATAGAGGAGTGGACAGAGAAGTGGGTGGAGTAGTGGACTGAGGTGTTGGCAGATGAGTGGGCAGAAAAATGGGTGGAGGAGTGGACTGAGGAGCTGGCAGATGAGTGGACAGAGAAGTGGGTGGAGTAGTGGACAGAAAAGTGGGTGGAGGAGTGGACTGAGGAGTTGGCTAATGAGTAAACAGAGAAGTGGGTGGAGGAATGGACTGAGGAGTGGACAGAGAAGTTGGTGGAGAAGTGGAATGAGGAGTTGGCAGATGAGTGGACAGAGAAGTGGGTGGAGGAGTGGGAAGATAAATGGGTGGAGGAGTGGGCAGATAAGTGGACAGAGAACTAAACGGAGGAGTGGACTGAAGAGTTGGCAGATAAATGGACAGAGAAGTGGGTGGAGGACTGGACAGAGAAGTTGGTGGAGGAGTGGACAAAGACGTGGGTGGAGGAGTGGACTAAGGAGTTGGCAGATAAGTAGACAGAGAAGTGGGTAAAGAAGTGGACTGAGGAGTTGACAGATAAGTGGGTGGAGGTGTGGACTGAGGAGTTGGCAGATGAGTGGATAGAGAAGTGGGTGGAGGATTGGACTGAGGAGTTGGCAGATAAGTGGACAGAGAAGTAGGTGGAGGAGTGGACAGGAGTTGACAGATAAGTGGGTGGAGGAGTGGACATAGGAGTTGGCAGATGAATGGACAGAGAAGTGGACGGAGGAGTGTTTAGGAGTGGACATAGAATTTGGTGGAGGAGTGGACTGAGGAGTGGACAGAGAAGTGGGTGGAGGAGTGGACTAAGGTGTGGACAGAGAAGTGGGTGGAGAAATGGACTAAGGAATCGGAAGATGAGTGGACAGAGAAGTGGGTGGAGGAGTGGACTTAGGAGTTGGCAGATGAGTTGACAGAGAAGTGGATGGAGGAGTGGACTGAGAAGTTGGCAGATGAGTGGACAGAGAAGTGGGTGGAGGAGTGGACTGAGGAGTTGGCAGATGAGTTCAAAGAGAAGTGGGTGGAGGAATGGACTGAGGAGTTGACAGACAAGTGGGTGGAGAAGTGAACAGAGAAGTGGGTGGAGAAGTGGACTAATGTGTTGGCAGATGAGTGGACAGAAAAGTGGGTGGAGGAGTAGACTGAGGAAATGGCAGATGAGTGGACAGAGAAGTGGGTGGAGGAGTGGACTGAGAAGTGGACAGAGAAGTGGGTGGAGGAGTGGACTGAGGAGTGGACAGAGAAGTGGGTAGAGGAGTGGACTGAGGAGATGGCAAATGAGTGGACAGAGAAGTAAGTGGAGGAGTGGACAGAGAAGTGGGAGGAGGAGTGGATTGAGGAGTGGACAGAGAAATGGGTGGAGGAATGGACTGAGGAGTTGGCAGATGAGTGGACAGAGAAGTGGGTGGAAGAGTGGGGAGATAAATGGGTGGAGAAGTGGGCAGATAAGTGGACAGAGAAGTTGACGGAGGAGTGGACTAAGGAGTTGGCAGATGAATGGACAGAGAAGTGGACGGAGGAGTGGACTGAGGAGTGAACAGAGAATTGGGTTGAGGAGTGGACTGAAAAGTGAGTGGAGGAGTGGACGGAGGAGTGGACTGAAAAGTGGGTGGAGGAGTGGACTGAAAAGTGGGTGGAGGAGTGGACTGAAAAGTGGGTGGAGGAGTGGACGGAGGAGTGGACTGAAAAGTGGGTGAAGGAGTGCACTGAAAAGTGGGTGGAAGAGTGGATGGAGAAGTGGACTGAAAAGTGGGTGGAGGAGTGGACTGAGGAGTGGGTGGAAGAGTCGACGGAGGAGTGGACTGAAAAGTGGGTGGATGAGTGGACTGAAAAGTGGGTGGAAGAGTGGACGGAGGAGTGGACTGAAAAGTGGGTGGAGGAGTGGACTGAAAAGTGGGTGGAGGAGTGGACGGAGGAGTGGACTGAAAAGTGGGTGGAAGAGTGGACTGATGAGTGGGTGGAAGAGTGGACGGAGGAGTGGACTGAAAAGTGGGTGGAAGAGTGGACCGAGGAGTGGACTGAAAAGTTTGTGGAGGAGTGGACTGAAAAGTGGGTGGAAGAGTGGACGGAGGAGTGGACTGAAAAGTGGGTGAAGGAGTGGACTGAAAAGTGGGTGGAGGAGTGGACGGAGGAGTGGACTGAAAAGTGGGTAGAGGAGTGGACTGGAAAGTGGGTGGAAGAGTGGACGGAGGAGTGGACTGAAAAGTGGGTGGAGGAGTGGACTGAAAAGTGGGTGGAGGAGTGGACTGAGAAGTGGGTGGAAGAGTGGACGGAGGAGTGGACTGAAAAGTGGGTGGAGGAGTGGACGGAGAAGTGGGTGGAAGAGTGGACGGAGGAGTGGACTGAAAAGTGGGTGGAGGAGTGGACGGAGGAGTGGACTGAGGAGTAGGTGGAGGAGTAGTCGGAGGAGTGGGTGGAAAAGTGGGTGGAGGAGTGGACAAAGGAGTGGACTGAGAAGTGGACTGAGGAGTTGGCAGATGAGTGGAAGGAGAAATGAGTGGAGGAGTTGGCAGATGAGTCTACAGAGAAGTGGGTGGAGAAGTGGACTAAGGAGTGGGCAAATGAGTGGACAGAGAAATTGATAGAGGAGTGGACAGAGAAGTGGGTGGAGTAGTGGACTGAGGTGTTGGCAGATGAGTGGGCAGAAAAATGGGTGGAGGAGTGGACTGAGGAGCTGGCAGATGAGTGGACAGAGAAGTGGGTGGAGTAGTGGACAGAAAAGTGGGTGGAGGAGTGGACTGAGGAGTTGGCTAATGAGTAAACAGAGAAGTGGGTGGAGGAATGGACTGAGGAGTGGACAGAGAAGTTGGTGGAGAAGTGGAATGAGGAGTTGGCAGATGAGTGGACAGAGAAGTGGGTGGAGGAGTGGGAAGATAAATGGGTGGAGGAGTGGGCAGATAAGTGGACAGAGAACTAAACGGAGGAGTGGACTGAAGAGTTGGCAGATAAATGGACAGAGAAGTGGGTGGAGGACTGGACAGAGAAGTTGGTGGAGGAGTGGACAAAGACGTGGGTGGAGGAGTGGACTAAGGAGTTGGCAGATAAGTAGACAGAGAAGTGGGTAAAGAAGTGGACTGAGGAGTTGACAGATAAGTGGGTGGAGGTGTGGACTGAGGAGTTGGCAGATGAGTGGATAGAGAAGTGGGTGTAGGATTGGACTGAGGAGTTGGCAGATAAGTGGACAGAGAAGTAGGTGGAGGAGTGGACAGGAGTTGACAGATAAGTGGGTGGAGGAGTGGACATAGGAGTTGGCAGATGAATGGACAGAGAAGTGGACGGAGGAGTGTTTAGGAGTGGACATAGAATTTGGTGGAGGAGTGGACTGAGGAGTGGACAGAGAAGTGGGTGGAGGAGTGGACTAAGGTGTGGACAGAGAAGTGGGTGGAGAAATGGACTAAGGAATCGGAAGATGAGTGGACAGAGAAGTGGGTGGAGGAGTGGACTTAGGAGTTGGCAGATGAGTTGACAGAGAAGTGGATGGAGGAGTGGACTGAGAAGTTGGCAGATGAGTGGACAGAGAAGTGGGTGGAGGAGTGGACTGAGGAGTTGGCAGATGAGTTCAAAGAGAAGTGGGTGGAGGAATGGACTGAGGAGTTGACAGACAAGTGGGTGGAGAAGTGAACAGAGAAGTGGGTGGAGAAGTGGACTAATGTGTTGGCAGATGAGTGGACAGAAAAGTGGGTGGAGGAGTAGACTGAGGAAATGGCAGATGAGTGGACAGAGAAGTGGGTGGAGGAGTGGACTGAGAAGTGGACAGAGAAGTGGGTGGAGGAGTGGACTGAGGAGTGGACAGAGAAGTGGGTAGAGGAGTGGACTGAGGAGATGGCAAATGAGTGGACAGAGAAGTAAGTGGAGGAGTGGACAGAGAAGTGGGAGGAGGAGTGGATTGAGGAGTGGACAGAGAAGTGGGTGGAGGAATGGACTGAGGAGTTGGCAGATGAGTGGACAGAGAAGTGGGTGGAAGAGTGGGGAGATAAATGGGTGGAGAAGTGGGCAGATAAGTGGACAGAGAAGTGGACGGAGGAGTGGACTAAGGAGTTGGCAGATGAATGGACAGAGAAGTGGACGGAGGAGTGGACTGAGGAGTGAACAGAGAATTGGGTTGAGGAGTGGACTGAGGAGTGGACAGAGAAGTGGGTGGAGGAGTGGTCTGAGGGGTGGACAGAGAAGTGGGTGGAATAGTGGACTGAGTAGTGGACAGAGAAGTGGGTGGAGAAGTGGACTGAGGAGTTGGCCGATGAGTGGACAGAGAATTGGTTAGAGAAGTGGACTGAGGAGTGGGCAAATTAGTGGACAGAGAAATGGGTAAAGGAGTGGACAGAGAAGTGGGTGGAGAAGTGGACTGAGGTGTTGGCAGATGAGTGGACAGAAAAGTGTGTGGAGGAGTTGGCAGATGAGTAGACAGAGAAGTGGGTGGAAAAGTGGACTAAAAAGTTGGTAGAGGAGTAGACAAAGAAGTGGGTGGAGGAGTGGACAGAGAAGTGGGTGGAGAAGTGGACTGAGGAGTGGACAGAGAAGTGGGTGGAGAAGTTGAATGAGGAGTTGGCAGATGAGTGGACGGAGAAGTGGGTGGAAGGGTGGGGAGATAAATGGGTGGAGGAGTGGGCAGATAAGTGCACAGAGAAGTAGACGGAGGAGTGGACTGAAGAGTTGGCAGATAAATGGACAGAGAAGTGGGTGGAGGACTGGACAGAGAAGTTGGTGGAGGTATGGACAGAGAAGTGGGTGAAGGAGTGGACTGAGGAGTTGGCAGATAAGTGGACAGAGAAGTGGGTAGAGGAGTGAACTGAGGAGTTGACTGATAAGTGGGTTGAGGTGTGGACTGAGGAGTTGGCAGATGAGTGGACAGAGAAGTGAACGGAGGAGTGGACTGAGGAGTTGGCAGACGAGTGGACAGAGAAGTTGGTAGAGGAGTGGACTGAGGAGTTGGCAGATATGTGGACAGAGAAGTGGGTGGAGGAGTGGACTGAGGAGTTGACAGAAAAGTGGGTGGAGGAGTGGACTGAGAAATGGGTGGAGGAGTAGACTGAGGAGTTAGCAGATGAGTGGACAGAGAAGTGGGTGGAGGAGTGGACTGAGGAGTTGGCAGATTAGTGGACAGAGAAGTGGGTGGAGAAGTGGGGAGATAAATGGGTGGAGAAGTGTGCAGATAAGTGGACAGAGAAAAGGACGGAGGAGTGGACTGAGGAGTTGGCAGATGAATGGACAGAGAAGTGGACGGAGGAGTGGACTAAGGAGTGGACAGAGAATTGGGTGGAGGAGTGGACTGAGGAGTGGACAGAGAAGTGGGTGGAGGTGTGGACTGAGGGGTGGACAGAGAAGTGGGTGGAGGAGTGGACTGAGGAGTGGACAGAGAAGTGGGTGGAGGAGTGGACTGAGGAGTTGGCAAATGAGTTGAAAGAGAAGTGGGTGGAGGAGTGGACTGAAGAGTTGGCCGATGAGTGGAAGGCGAAGTGGGTGGAGGAGTTGGCAGATGAGTCTACAGAGAAAAGGGGGGAGACGTAGACTGGGAAGTGGGCAAATGATTGGACAGAGAAATGGTTTGAGTAGTGGACTTAGGTGTTGGCAGATGAGTGGACAGAGAAGTGGGTGGAGAAGTGGACTAAGAAGTAGGCAGAGGAGTGGACAGAGAAGTGGGTGGAGTAGTGGACAGAAAAGAAAAGTGGGTGGAAGAGTGGACTGAGGAGTTGGCTAATGACTAAACAGAGAAGTGGGTGGAGGAATGGACTGAGGAGTGGACAGAGAAGTTGGTGGAGAAATGGAATGAGGAGTTGGCAGATGAGTGGACAGAGAAGTGGGTGGAGGAGTGGGGAGATAAATGGGTGGAAGAGTGGGCATATAAGTGGACAGAGAAGTGGGTGGAGGACTAGAAAGAGAAGTTGGTGGAGGAGTAGACAGAGAAGTGGGTAAAGGAGTGGACTGAGGAGTTGGCAGATAAGTGGACAGAGAAGTGGGTGGAGGAGTGGACTGAGGAGTTGACAGATAAGTGGGTGGAGGTGTGGACTGAGAAGTTGGCAGATGAGTGGACAGAGAAGTGGACGGAGGAGTGGACTAAGGAGTTGGCAGACGAGTGGAAAGAGAAGTGGGTGGACGAGTGGACTGAGGAGTTGGCAGATAAGTGGACAGAGAAGTGGGTGGAGGAGTGGACTGAGGAGATGGCAGATGAGTAGACAGAGAAGTGGGTGGAAAAGTGGACTAAAAAGTTGGCAGAGGAGTGGACAGAGAGGTGGGTGGAGGAGTGGACAGAGAAGTGGGTGGAGAAGTGGACTGAGGAGTGGACAGAGAAGTGGGTGGAGAAGTGGAATGAGGAGTTGGCAGATGAGTGGACGGAGAAGTGGGTGGAGGAGTGGACAGAGAAGTGGGTGGACGAGTTGACTGTGGAGTGGATAGAGAAGTTGGTGTAGGAGTGGACTGAGGAGTGGACAGAGAAGTGGGTGGAGGAGTGGACTAAGGAGTGGAAAGAGAAGTGGGTGGAGGAGTGGACTGAGGAGTTGGCAAACTAGTGGACAGAGAAATAAGTGGAGGAGTGGACAGAGAAGTGGGTGGAGGAGTGGATTGAGGAGTGGACAGATGAGTGGACGGAGAAGTGGGTGGAAGGGTGGGGAGATAAATGGGTGGAGGAGTGGGCAGATAAGTGCACAGATAAGTAGACAGAGGAGTGGACTGAAGAGTTGGCAGATAAATGGACAGAGAAGTGGGTGGAGGACTAGACAGAAAAGTTGGTGGAGGTATGGACAGAGAGGTGGGTGAAGGAGTGGACTGAGGAGTTGGCAGATAAGTGGACAGAGAAGTGGGTGGAGGAGTGAACTGAGGAGTTGACAGATAAGTGGGTGGAGGTGTGGACTGAGGAGTTGGCAGATGAGTGGACAGAGAAGTGAACGGAGGAGTGGACTGAGGAGTTGGCAGACGAGTGAACAGAGAGGTTGGTAGAGGAGTGGACTGAGGAGTTGGCAGATAAGTGGACAGAAAAGTGGGTGGAGGAGTGGACTGAGGAGTTGACAGAAAAGTGGGTGGAGGAGTGGACTGAGAAGTGAGTGGAGAAGTGGATTGAGGTGTTGGCAGATGAGTGGACAGAAAAGTGGGTGGAGGAGTAGACTGAGGAGTTGGCAGATGAGTGGACAGAGAAGTGGGTGGAGGAGTGGACTGAGAAGTTGGCAGAGGAGTGGAAAGAGAAGTGGGTGGAGGAGAGGACAAAGAAGTGGGTGGACGAGTTGACTGTGGAGTGGATAGAGAAGTTGGTGGAGGAGTGGACTGAGGAGTGGATAGAGAAGTGGGTGGAGAAGGGGACTAAGGAGTGGACAGAGAAGTGGGTGGAGGAGTGGACTGAGGAGTTGGCAAACTAGTGGACAGAGAAATAAGTGGAGGAGTGGACAGAGAAGTGGGTGGAGGAGTGGATTGAGGAGTGGACAGAGAAGTGGGTGGAGGAATGGACTGAGGAGTTGGCAGATGAGTGGACAGAGAAGTGGGTGGAAGAGTGGGGAGATAAATGGGTGGAGAAGTGGGTAGATAAGTGCACAGAGACGTGGACTGAGGAGTTTGCAGATGAATGGACAGAGAAGTTGACGGAGGAGTGGACTGAGGAGTGGACAGAGAATTGGGTGGAGGAGTGGACTGAGGAGTGGACAGAGAAGTGGGTGGAGGTGTGGACTGAGGGGTGGACAGAGAAGTGGGTGGAGGAGTGGACTGAGGAGTTGGCAGATTAGTGGACAGAGAAGTGGGTGGAGGAGTGGGGAGATAAATGGGTGGAGAAGTGTGCAGATAAGTGGACAGAGAAGTGGACGGAGGAGTGGACTGAGGAGTTGGCAGATGAATGGACAGAGAAGTGGACGGAGGAGTGGACTGAGGAGTGGACAGAGAATTGGGTGGAGGAGTGGACTGAGGAGTGGACAGAGAAGTGGGTGGAGGTGTGGACTGAGGGGTGGACAGAGAAGTGGGTGGAGGAGTGGACTGAGGAGTGGACAGAGAAGTGGGTGGAGGATAGAACTGAGGAGTTGGCAAATGAGTTAAAAGAGAAGTGGGTGGAGGAGTGGACTAAGGAGTTGGCCGATGATTGGAAGGAGAAGTGGGTGGAGGAGTTGGCAGATGAGTCTACAGAGAAGTGGGTGGAGACGTAGACTGGGAAGTAGGCAAATGATTGGACAGAGAAATAATTTGAGTAGTGGACTTAGGTGTTAGCAGATGAGTGGACAGAGAAGTGGGTGGAGAAGTGGACTAAGAAGTTGGCAGAGGAGTGGACAGAGAAGTGGGTGGAGTAGTGGACAGAAAAGAAAAGTGGGTGGAGGAGTGGACTGAGGAGTTGGCTAATGACTAAACAGAGAAGTGGGTGGAGGAATGGACTGAGGAGTGGACAGAGAAGTTGGTGGAGAAATGGAATGAGGAGTTGGCAGATGAGTGGACAGAGAAATGGGTGGAGGAGTGGAGAGATAAATGGGTGGAAGAGTGGGCATTTAATTGGACAGAGAAGTGGACGGAGGAGTGGACTAAAGAGTTGGCAGATAAATGGACAGAGAAGTGGGTGGAGGTCTAGAAAGAGAAGTTGGTGGAGGAGTAGACAGAGAAGTGGGTAAAGGAGTGGACTGAGGAGTTGGCAGATAAGTGGACAGAGAAGTGGGTGGAGGAGTGGACTGAGGAGTTGACAGATAAGTGGGTGGAGGTGTGGACTGAGGAGGTGGCAGATGAGTGGACAGAGAAGTGGACGGAGGAGTGGACTGAGGAGTTGGCAGACGAGTGGAAAGAGAAGTGGGTGGACGAGTGGACTGAGGAGTTGGCAGATGAGTGGACAGAGAAGTGGGTGGAGGAGTGGACTGAGGAGTTGACAGATAAATGGGTGGAGGAGTGGACTAAGGAGTTGGCAGATGAATGGACAGAGAAGTGGACAGAGAATTGGGTGGAGGAAAGGACTGAGGAGTGGACAGAGAAGTGGGTGGAGGAGTGGACTTAGGGGTGGACAGAGAAGTGGGTGGAGGAGTGGACTGAGGAGTTGACAGAGAAGTGGGTAAAGGAGTGGACTGAGGAGTTGGCAGATGAGTGGACAGAGAAATAGATAGAGGAGTGGACAGAGAAGTGGGTTGAGTAGTGGACTGAGCTGTTGACAGATGAGTGGACAGAAAATGGGTGGAGGAGTGGACTGAGGAGTTGGCAGATGAGTGGACAGAGAAGTGGGTGGAGTAGTGGACAGAAAAGTGGGTGGAGGAGTGGACTGAGGAGTTGGCTAATGAGTGAACAGAGAAGTGGGTGGAGAAATGGACTGAGGAGTGGACAGAGAAGTTGGTGGAGAAGTGGAATGAGGAGTTGGCAGATGAGTGGACAGAGAAGTGGGTGGAGGAGTGGGAAGATAAATGGGTGGAGGAGTGGGCAGATAAGTGGACAGAGAAGTGGACGGAGGAGAGGACTGAGGAGTTGGCAGATAAGTGGACAGAGAAGTGGGTGGAGGACTGGACAGAGAAGTTGGTGGAGGAGTGGACAGAGACATTGGTAGAGGAGTGGACTATAGAGTTGGCAGATAAGTGGACAGAGAAGTGGGTGAAGGAGTGAACTGAGGAGTTGACAGATAAGTTTGTGGAGGTGTGGACTGAGGAGTTGGCTGATGAGTGGACAGAGAAGTGGACGGAGGAGTGGACTGAGGAGTTGGCAGACGAGTGGATAGAGAAGTGGGTGGAGGAGTGGATTGAGGAGTTGGCAGATAAGTGGACAGAGAAGTGGGTGGAGGAGTGGACTGAGGAGTTGACAGATAAGTGGGTGGAGGAGTGGACTGAGGAGTTTTCAGATGAATGGACAGAGAAGTGGACGGAGGAGTGGTGAGAAGTGGACAGAGATCTGGGTGGAGGAGTGGACTGAGGAGTGGACAGAGAAGTGGTTGGAGGAGTGGACTAAGGAATTGACAGAGAAGTGGGTGGAGGAGTGGACTGAGGAGTGGACAGAGAAGTGGGTGGAGGATTGGACTGAGGAGTTGGCAAATGAGTTGAAAGAGAAGTGGGTGGAGGAGTGGACTGAGGAGTTGGCCGATGAGTGGAAGGAGAAGTGGGTGGAGAAGTTGGCAGATGAGACTACAGAGAAGTGGGTGGAGACGAAGACTGGGAAGTGGGCAAATGATTGGACAGAGAAATGGGTGGAGTAGTGGACTGAGGTGTTGGCAGATGAGTGGACAGAAAAATGGGTTGAGGAGTGGCCTGAGGAGTTGGCAGATGAGTGGACAGAGAAGTGGGTGGAGAAGTTGACTAAGAAGTTGGCAGAGGATTGGACAGAGAAGTGGGTGGAGTAGTGGACAGAAAAGTGGGTGGAGGAGTGGACTGAGGAGTTGGCTAATGACTAAACAGAGAAGTGGGTGGAGAAATGGACTGAGAAGTGGACAGAGAAGTTGGTGGAGAAATGGAATGAGGAGTTGGCAGAATAGTTGACAGAGAAGTGGGTGGAGGAGTGGGGAGATAAATGGGTGGAAGAGTGGGCAGTTAAGTGGACAGAGAAGTGGACGGAGGAGTGGACTGAAGAGTTGGCAGTTAAATGGACAGAGAAGTGGGTGGAGGAGTGGACTGAGGAGTTGACAAATAAGTGGGTGGAGGTGTGGACTGAGGAGTTGGCAGATGAGTGGACAGAGAAGTGGACGGAGGAGTGGACTGAGTAGTTGGCAGACGAGTGGACAGAGAAGTGGGTGGACGAGTGGACTGAGGAGTTGGCAGATAAGTGGACAGAGAAGTGGGTGTAGGAGTGGACTGAGGAGTTGGCAGATGAATGGACAGAGAAGTGGACGGAGGAGTGAACTGAGGAGTGGACAGAGAATTGGGTGGAGGAAAGGACTAAGGAGTGGACAGAGAAGTGGGTGGAGGAGTGGACTGAGGGGTGGACAGAGAAGTGGGTGGAGGAGTGGACTGAGGAGTGGACAGAGAAGTGGGTGGAGGAGTGGACTGAGGATTTGGCAAATGAGTTGAAAGAGAAGTGGGTGGAGGATTGGACTGAGGAGTTGGCCGATGAGTGGAAGGGGAAGTGGGTGGAGGAGTTGGCAGATGAGTCTACAGAGAAGTGGGTGGAGAAGTGGACTGGGGAGTGGGCAAATGAGTGGACAGAGAAATGGGTAGAGGAGTGGACAGAGAAGTGGGTGGAGTAGTGGACTGAGGTGTTGGCAGATGAGTGGACAGAAAAATGGGTGGAGGAGTTGACTGAGGAGTTGGCAGATGAGTGGACAGAGAAGTGGGTGGAGAAGTGGACTAAGAAGTTGGCAGAGGAGTGGACAGAGAAGTGGGTGGAGTAATGGACAGAAAAGTGGGTGGAGGAGTGGACTGAAGAGTTGGCTAATGAGTAAACAGAGAAGTGGGTGGAGGAATGGACTGAGGAGTGGACAGAGAAGTTGGTGGAGAAGTGGAATGAGGAGTTGGCAGATGAGTGGACAGAGAAGTGGGTGGATGAGTGGGGAGATAAATGGGTGGAGGAGTGGGCAGAGAAGTGGACAGAGATCTAAACGGAGGAGTGGACTGAAGAGTTGGCAGATAAATGGACAGAGAAGTGGGTGGAGGACTGGACAGAGAAGTTGGTGGAGGAGTGGACAGAGACGTGGGTGGAGGAGTGGACTAAGGAGTTGGCAGATAAGTGGACAGAGAAGTGGGTGAAGAAGTGGACTGAGGAGTTGACAGATAAGTGGGTGGAGGTGTGGACTGAGGAGTTGGCAGATGAGTGGATAGAGAAGTGGGTGGAGGATTGGACTGAGGAGTTGGCAGATAAGTGGACAGAGACGTGGGTGGAGGAGTGGACTGAGGAGTTGACAGATAAGTGGGTGGAGGAGTGGACATAGGAGTTGGCAGATGAATGGACAGAGAAGTGGACGGAGGAGTGGTGAGGAGTGGACAAAGAATTGGGTGGAGGAGTGGACTGAGAAGTGGACAGAGAAGTGGGTGGAGGAGTGGACTAAGGTGTGGACAGAGAAGTGGGTGGAGGAGTGGACTGAGGAGTGGACAGAGAAGTGAGTGGAGGATTGGACTGAGGAGTTTGCAACTGAGTTGAAAGAGAAGTGGGTGGAGGAGTGGACTGATGAGTTGGCAGATGAGTGGACAGAGAAGTGGGTGGAGAAGTGGATTGAGAAGTGGGCAAATTAGTGGACAGAGAATAGGGCAGAGGAGTGGACACAGAAGTGGGTGGAGGAGTGGACTGAGGAGTTGGCAGATGAGTGGACAGAGAAGTGGGTGGAGAAGTGGACTAAGAAGTTGGCAGAGGAGTGGACAGAGAAATGGATGGAGGAGTGGACAGAGAAGTGGGTGGAGGAGTGGACTGAGGAGTTGGCAAATGTGTGGACAGAGAAGTGGGTGGAGGAGTGGACTGAGGAGTGGACAGAGAAGTGGCTGGAGGAATGGGGAGATAAATGGGTGGAGGAGTGGGCAGATAAGTGGACAGAGAAGTGGACGGAGGAGTGGACTGAAGAGTTGGCAGATGAATGGACAGAGAAGTGGGTGGAGGACTGGACAGAGAAGTTGGTGGAGGAGTGGACAGAGAAGTGGGTAGAGGAGTGGACTGAGGAGTGGGCAGAGAAGTGGACAGAGAAGTGGGTGGAGGAGTGGGGAGATAAATGGGTGGAGGAGTGGGTAGATAAGTGGACAGAGAAGTGTGTGGAGGAGTGGACTGAGGAGTTGGCAGATGAGTGGACAGAGAAGTGGGTGGAGGAGTGGGGAGATAAATGGGTGGAGGAGTGGGCAGATACGTGGACAGAGAAGTGGACGGAGGAGTGGACTGAAGATTTGGCAGATGAATGGACAGAGAAGTGGGTGGAGGACTGGACAGAGAATTTGGTGGAGGAGTGGACAGAGAAGTGGGTGGAGGAGTGGACTGAGGAGTTGGCAGACGAGTGGACAGAGAAGTGGGTGGAGGAGTGGACTGAGGAGTTGGCAGACGAGTGGACAGAGAAGTGGGTGGAGGAGTCGACTGAGGATTTGGCAGATAAGTGGACAGAGAAGTGGGTGGAGGAGTGGACTGAGGAGTGGACAGAGAAGTGGGTGGAGGAGTGGACTAAGTAGTGGACAGAGAAGTGGTTTGAGGAGTGGACTGAGGAGTTGACAGATAAGTGGGTGGAGGTGTGGACTGAGGAGTTTGCAGATGAGTGGACAGAGGATGGGACATTTGGTAAAAGCATCGAACACTGCAACACATAAATTAATTTGAATTCAAGTTTTTTTCACATTAATTTGTTGAAATAATGGGATATGGCTGCTTTATACCCAAATTTTTTTTTCGTAAGGTTACATTTTGTCATAGACTTCTTAGCATGTCATTGAAGATAATAACCATAATGAATACGAGCATTGTACCGACTCTACCTTTCCCTGAAAGTTGATTTGTGTCTCAGTATGACATTGAGACCAAAAGTACTTGTGTCCTGGCAGGAGGCCCAAGACATGTAGCCAGGTAAGTGAGGAATCTAGAATGTAGTTTTATTATCAAAGGCAATTATTCTCTCTCTCACATTCTTTTTCTTATTTCTCTTACTCCTGTACTGCTCTTTTTGTCTCTTATTTTTGTCTACCACTCGAGTTCTTATTTCTGTTTTATTCACGTTTTTTTTTCTCTCTCTCTCCACATAAATATATGCTTGACATATCCAACGATATCAGGGCGTAATTCAAAACTATTAATAAACCTGTTGTGGTGCATTGATCTCATAGCAACAGGAAGCATCACTCTCAACCTAAAAATGTACCTGTACAGGTATACGCAAGAGCTGCTTATTTTAATCTATAAATTATAAATAAAGCCATCAAAAATTATGCACACAGATTATTACTCATAGATTTGAATGTTCTGGTCAATGCTAATATTGACAGTTTAGTTTCCAGGCTTTTAGTACGAATGCTCTGCTGTGAGATTGGCATCAATAATGTAAGGATATTTGACCACAAAACATAAAATCTCTCTCTCTCTCTCTCTCTCTCTATCTCTATCTCTCTTTCTCTCTCTCTCCTAGTTCAAAGATGGAACGCTTTAAAAAGTTGCTCCCCTGAAGCACTACCAAGATTTTAGTCAGTGTACATTCCAGGGTTGAGCCAAAAGCCCTTAGTATTCTTGACCAAAGTTAAAAGTCCAGGAATGAAAGTTTGTCTATTCGCCGAATCTGATTTTTTCGTATTTTTACACTTCTGACTGTACGAAAACTCGAGTTTAACCCCGAGTCTCAGCCCCCCCCCCCTCCGCCAGATAGAACGGTGTATGCGAGGTGTACGACGTTCATTCAGGTCGGTAGAAGAGAGCTCTTGTTCACTTTTGCTGGCCTCAGGGTTCCAAGTACGATGCACAACTCTACATGACAATTTTTAATGGTACCATCACTTAGCTTGAGAAAGCCTCCCCATACCTGCGACCCAAGGGCGGAAGTGACAGGCTTGCTGAATCTTTCTTGCTTCTTCACCACGTGTCTGGATGTTACGTGTCTTTTTCGTTGTTTGGAACAGCAAAGAGGAGCCTGGAAAAGTGTTCACAAGTGGGAAAAAAGAGTCCTCGGCTTCAAACTCGAGATGAGCTTAGAAATCACTTCTACTGGCCGCACCTATTATTATTATTATTATTATTATTATTATTATTATTACTATTATTTAAAAGTTTTTGAAATTATTAGACGCTGCCAGGTTCCGGGTCCATTAAAGGGAAACAAATTCATTCTAGTTCCCTTGAATGTCCCTTGAAATGATATGACAGGTCTGCAGAAGTACTTCTCATTGACATGTAAAGAGAATCTGCCTAAGTATGTGCAGGAGCATCGGCTGACGCCACTATTAGAGACAATGTAAGTTTAGCTCACTCTTGCAGTCACTTCTCTCCGAGCCAAGGTGTTCAGATATTGTCATTGTCATTAAGATGCATGATTAGAATTAAGCTTCTACTATTGTTATATAAGTCACACTGCGCCAGACTGTCTATATCAATAAAACAATTATCCAGCCAGTGCAGCCACACCCTGTAACTCATAATAAATAAAGGAAACAGGTTTACGTCTTTACAGGCATTACAGAAAATTAACTTACTGGTTAACCTCCCCTTGACTTTAAAAAAAAACAAAACTTTCTTTCCTGTTTTATTTAATGGCTGGACATTATCTAACTGAATAGATTGATTCACTCGATAAACTTGTGGTTTTATAACATTTGGTTCATCAGATCTCAAATGCCCGCAGCTCCACTTCTGTTTCAAGCTATTGATGAGATTGTTGTTTTTTTTAACTCTCTTGGAAATAAGAAACAAAAACACACAAATGTTTTATCGTCAACGCTCCAGGTTATTTTTGGGTCCAATTTGAATATAATCTACTTTATATATTATCACCAGCGTATGCATTTATAAAATATTTCAAATTGCATTCTGCTTTTGTCACGTGACTTGACTGACGGTGACTTGACTGACTGTTACGTAGGGAATGTCCTTAGTACATACCAACTGTGAAAATCGGGGATTTTAAATTTCAGGATCTTTGAGCGCCTATGAGTCAGACTGAGTCTACCCAGCTCTAATGGGTACCTGACATTAGTCGGGGGAACGTAAATGTGTTTGGTCGTTGTGCTGGCCACAAGACACCTTCGTTAAGCTTAGGCCACAGAAACAGATGACCTTTACATCATCTGCTCTATAGACCACAAGGTTTGAAAGCCGAACTTTAATTCAACTTTTAAAATTAAAATTAATCAGTCTGACAAACTGAAGCATATTAATTGACAAATTCTGACTTGAGTGTCCCAAAGTTGTAGTTCAATCAGAAGTTCAAATCATTGAAGAATTTTCTGTAACGGAGGCGTCTCTAGAGTACAGAGGACGTAAGTAGTGAGACACTTTTTGGTGCAACTCTAGTACAGAGGACGTAAGTAGTGAGACACTTTTTTGTGCATCTCTAGTACAGAGGACGTAAGTAGTGAGACACTTTTTTGTGCATCTCTAGTACAGAGGACGTAAGTAGTGAGACACTTTTTGGTGCATCTCTAGTACAGAGGACGTCAGTAGTGAGACACTTTTTGTGCATCTCTAGTACAGAGGACGTAAGTAGTGAGACACTTTTTGGTGCATCTCTAGTACAGAGGACGTCAGTAGTGAGACACATTTTGGTGCATCTCTAGAGTACAAAGTACGTCAGTAGTGAGACACTTTTTGGTGCATCTCTAGTACAGAGTACGTAAGTAGGGAGACACTTTTTGGTGCATCTCTAGAGAACAGAGGACGTCAGTAGTGAGACACATTTTGGTGCATCTCTAGTACAGAGTACGTCAGTAGTGAGACACTTTTTGGTGCATCTCTAGAGTACAGATTACGTCAGTAGTGAGATTCTTTTTGGTGCATCTCTAGAGTACAGAGAACATCAGTAGTGAGACACTTTTTGGTGCAACTCTAGTACAGAGGACCTCAGTAGTGAGATACTTTTTGGTGCAACTCTAGTACAGAGGACGTCAGTCGTGAGACACTTTTTGGTGCATCTCTAGTACAGAGGACGTAAGTAAAGAGACACTTTTTGGTGCATCTCTAGTACAGAGGACGTAAGTAGTGAGACACTTTTTGGTGCATCTCTAGTACAGAGTACGTAAGTAGTGAGACACTTTTTGGTGCATCTCTAGTACAGAGGACGTAAGTAGTGAGACACTTTTTGGTGCATCTCTAGTACAGAGTACGTAAGTAGTGAGACACATTTTGGTGCATCTCTAGAGTACAAAGTACGTCAGTAGTGAGACACTTTTTGGTGCATCTCTAGTACAGAGTACGTAAGTAGTAAGACACTTTTTGGTGCATCTCTAGTACAGAGTACGTCAGTAGTGAGACACTTTTTTGGTGCATCTCTAGAGTACAGAGGACGTCAGAAGTGAGACACATTTTGGTGCATCTCTAGAGTACAGAGGACGTCAGTAGTGAGACACTTTTTGTGCATCTCTAGTACAGAGGACGTAAGTAGTGAGACACTTTTTGGTGCATCTCTTGAGTACAGAGTACGTCAGTAGTGAGACACTTTTTGGTGCATCTCTAGTACAGAGGACGTAAGTAGTGAGACACTTTTTGGTGCATCTCTAGTACAGAGTACGTAAGTAGTGAGACACTTTTTGGTGCATCTCTAGTACAGAGTACGTAGGTAGTGAGACACTTTTTGGTGCATCTCTAGAGTACAGAGGACGTCAGTAGTGAGACATATTTTGGTGCATCTCTAGAGTACAGAGGACCTCTGTATTGAGACACTTTTTGGTGCAACTCTAGTACAGAGGACCTCAGTAGTGAGACACTTTTTGGTGCATCTCTAGTACAGAGTACGTAAGTAGTAAGACACTTTTTGATGCATCTCTAGTACAGAGTATGTCAGTAGTGAGACACTTTTTGGTGCATCTCTAGTACAGAGGACGTCAGTCTTGTGACACTTTTTGGTGCATCTCTAGTACAGAGGACGTCAGTCTTAAGACACTTTTTGGTGCATCTCTAGTACAGAGGACGTAAGTAAAGAGACACTTTTTGGTGCATCTCTAGTACAGAGGACGTAAGTAGTGAGACACTTTTTGGTGCATCTCTAGTACAGAGTACGTAAGTAGTGAGACACTTTTTGGTGCATCTCTAGTGCAGAGGACGTAAGAAGTGAGCCACTTTTTGGTGCATCTCTAGTACAGGGTACGTAAGTAGTGACACACTTTTTGGTGCATCTCTAGTACAGAGGACGTCAGTCATGAGACACTTTTTGGTGCATCTCTAGTACAGAGGACGTAAGTAGTGAGACACTTTTTGGTGCTTCTCTAGTACAGAGGACGTAAGTAGTGAGACACTTTTTGGTGCATCTCTAGTACAGAGGACGTCAGTCTTGAGACACATTTTTGTGCATCTCTAGAGTACAAAGTACGTCAGTAGTGAGACACTTTTTGGTGCATCTCTAGTACAGAGGACGTAAGTAGTGAGACACTTTTTGGTGAATCTCTAGTACAGAGGACGTAAGTAGTGAGACACTTTTTGTTGCATCTCTAGTACATAGTACGTAAGTAGTGAGACACTTTTTGGTGCATCTCTAGAGTACAAAGTACGTCAGTAGTGAGACACTTTTTGGTGCATCTCTAACAGAGGACGTAAGTAGTGAGACACTTTTTGGTGCATTTCTAGTACAGAGGACGAAAGTAGTGAGACACTTTTTGGTGCATCGCTAGTACAGAGGACGTAAGAAGTGAGACACTTTTTGGTGCATCTCTAGAACAGAGGACGTAAGTAGTGAGACACTTTTTGGTGTATCTCTAGTATAGAGGACGTCAGTCTTGAGACACTTTTTTGTGCATCTCTAGAGTACAGAGGACGTCAGTAGTGAGACACATTTTGGTGCATCTCTAGAGTACAAAGTACGTCAGTAGTGAGACACTTTTTGGTGCATCTCTAGTACAGAGGACGTAAGTAGTGAGACACTTTTTAGTGCATCTCTAGTACATAGTACGTAAGTAGTGAGAAACTGTTTTTTTTCAAAGCCTTTAAGAATGTGTGTGCTCTTTTTACAATTCTTCTCTTTAGTGTGTGTAGTGTCCGTGGCCTGTAGACCCTGTGTAGTGTCCGTGGCCTGTAGACCCTGTGTAGTGTTCGTGGCCTGTAGACCCTGTGTAGTGTCCGTGGCCTGTAGACCCTGTGTAGTGTCCGTGGCCTGTAGACCCTGTGTAGTGTCCGTGGCCTGTAGACCCTGTGTAGTGTCCGTGGCCTGTAGACCCTGTGTAGTGTCCGTGGCCTGCAGACCCTGTGTAGTGTTCGTGGGCTTTAGACCCTGTGTGGGTGGACCCAGAGCTTGATAACGGTTCGATTGTTCCTTCTTGAAATTGAACATTATATATATATATCATTGGGAACAAATTACTAGCTAATTGGCAATGTAGGGAAAACTGGTTGGACCTTTATAATTTTGTTCAAAATATAATCATCTCTTAAACTTAAGTTTGGTCTATATCTTGAATACACGTCAGGTCGGAATCCCCAAAAAAATGCATTCAGCAAAGAGTTAAAGAAACAAATAGACTTTCCGGAACATTTTGCGCAACATAACACATACCCATGTAGAAATAATGAGCTGGACTGCTAGCAGCAATGATCTTCTTTTGGAAGAATACTTTATTAGGCCATTCTTCCACATGTAACCACATTTCTCCGTGTCTGTTTCTCTTTTTGTAGTATATTGTTTAAATGCATGACGCGTAGGACGTAATCATCTTCTTTTTTGAAGTAACGTCTGTATTATATAAGATAAGATAAGAAGATAAGAACGTAAGATAGATTTTTTAAAGTTAAAATGTAAACTAAGAAAAGTAACTGTCATTAAACTGAAGTATGAAAATCACCATTTCCCCTTTGATACGTCACAAAAGGTATATGAGAGTCTCAGAAGAAGTCAGAAGAACAATGCAATAATGTATTTTAATTTTTAACTTTCTAACGCTTTCAACAAAAATTGTGTTTGATTTGTGTATGTATCTAAGTATCGTTTACTAGCCTTGCACACCCGTAACTCCGTTGATTTGTTCCCAGGCTTTAATATTTTGTTCGTTATTATGGCTTGAACATCTACTTTTATTTTTCAACTTTCAATAATCGGGCCACATTTTAACGACCCCCCCCCGCCTAAAATACTCTTTAGAATAACTATGTTAATTCAAATGCTTGAAAACAATTAGGAATGGGGGTGGGGGTGATGACCTGGTACTATTGTTAATCAAACCAACGCGCTGGAATAACTAAAAATAAACTTTTAAACTTCCATTTCATTCGCTTGTTAGTTAAAAATGCAGATTATTCCCAAAATACTTCTACGAAAGAAAACAAGTTGTCAATTTTCATTTGAACAGGTCGTCAATGTGTAGTAGAGTGTAAAGAAATAAAGTTCTTTCAGTTTCGTTGTGGAACTTGTGTATCTGTTCTATGGGAGTAGCCAGGATTTTTTTCCGCCCCCCTCGCAAAAAAAATATTTATATGTTTGTATGTGTGTGTGTGTGTGTGTACATAATCTTTATTACTTTCGGACCTTTCATTCTTTCGGAAAGACGTTTACTGTGTCCTAGAATTTTTCCTGGAGTAAGTGGAAAAATTGTAGACTCCCCGCCATTGCCAGAAAAAGGGTTTGGGGAGCCAACCACTATTTCTGGTATTGAAAGCCAACAAAATGCATATTCTGAGGTATCTACAGTGCATTTTCCTGCTATTCAAATGTTTTATTTCAAAAACCTATTGTGCTTTTCTTACTGACTTAGATCCTCCCGCGCCGTTCGGCGCTTTTGCCGTCAATCTGTTTTCACAAAACTCTGTCACTGAAGCCTCTTCCCACCTGCTCTGAGGACATCCATGAATGTGTGGCGCCAAGTTGTACTTAATAGGATGTCATGGCAACTCTCAAAATGCGTAATTCATTTTTAAACCCTCACCAAACCTCACACTAAACCCCACACTAAACTTCACACTAAACCCCACACTAAACCCCACACTAAACTTCTCACTAAACCTCACACTAAACTTCACACTAAGCCCCACACTAAACTTCACACTAAACCCACACTAAACCTCACAATAAACTTCATACTAAACCCCACACTAAACCTCACACTAAACCCCAAACTAAACCTAACACTAAACTTCACACTTAACCCCACACTAAACCCCATACAAATCTTCACACTAAACTTCACGCAAAACCTCACAACAAACCCCACACTAAACCCCACACTAAATCCCACAATAAACTTCACACTAAAACTCACACTAAACCCCGCCCTTTAACCTCACAATAAACCCCACACTAAACCTCACATTAAAACCCCACACTGAACTTCTCACTAAACCTCACACTAAATTTCACACTAAACCTCACACTAAACCCCACACTAAGCATCACAATAAACTTCACACTAAACCCCACACTAAACCTCACACTAAATTTCACAATAAACTTCACACTAAACCTAACACTAAACCCACACTAAACCTCACACTAAACTTCACACTAAACCCCACACTAAACCCCATACTAAACTTCACACTAAACTTCACACTAAACACCACAATAAACTTCACACTAAACCCCACACTAAACCTCACACTAAACCTCACACTAAACCCCGCACTAAACCTCACACTAAACCCCACACTAAACCTCACACTAAACCCTACAATAAACACCCCACTAAACCTCACACTAAACCCCACACTAAACCTCAAATTACACAATACACTAAACTTCTCACTAAACCTCACACTAAATTTCACACTAAACTTCACACTAAACCCACACTAAACCTCACATTAAACTTCACACTAAACCCCTCACTAAACCTCACACTAAACCCCAAACTAAACCTCACACTAAACTTCGAACTAAACCCCACACTTAACCCCACACTAAACTTCTTACTAAACCTAACACTAAATTTCACACTTAACCTAACACTATACCCCACACTAAACCTCACAATAAAATTCACACTAAACTTCAGACTAAACCCCACACTAAACCCCACACAAAACCCCACACTAAACTTGACACTAAACCCACACTAAACCTCACACTAAACTTCATACTAAACCCCACACTAAACCTCACACTAAACCCCAAACTAAACCTCACACTAAACTTCACACTAAACCCCACACTAAACCCCATACAAATCTTCACACTAAACTTCACACTAAACCTCACAACAAACCCCACACTAAACCCCACACTAAATCCCACAATAAACTTCACACTAAAACTCACACTAAACCCCGCACTAAACCTCATACTAAACCCCACACTAAACCTCACATTAAAACCCCACACTGAACTTCTCACTAAACCTCACACTAAATTTCAGACTAAAACTCACATTAAACCCCACACTAAGTATCACAATAAACTACACACTAAACCCCACACTAAACCTCACAATAAAATTCACACTAAACCTCACACTAAACGTCACACTAAACCCACACTAAACCCCAAACTAAACTTCACACTAAACCCCACACTAAACACCATACTAAACTTCACAATTAACTTCACACTAAACCTTACACTAAACCTCACACTAAACCTCACACTAAACCTCACACTAAACCCCACCGAAAACAACACACTAGACCCCACACTAAACCCAACACTAAACTCAAATAAAACCCCACATTAAATCTCTCACTAAACCTTACACTAAACTTCACACTAAACTTCACACTAAACCCACACTAAACCTCACACTAAACTTCACACTACACCCTCCCGCGCCGTTCGGCGCTTTTGCCGTCAATCTGTTTTCACAAAACTCTGTCACTGAAGCCTCTTCCCACCTGCTCTGAGGACATCCATGAATGTGTGGCGCCAAGTTGTACTTAATAGGATGTCATGGCAACTCTCAAAATGCGTAATTCATTTTTAAACCCTCACCAAACCTCACACTAAACCCCACACTAAACTTCACACTAAACCCCACACTAAACCCCACACTAAACTTCTCACTAAACCTCACACTAAACTTCACACTAAGCCCCACACTAAACTTCACACTAAACCCACACTAAACCTCACAATAAACTTCATACTAAACCCCACACTAAACCTCACACTAAACCCCAAACTAAACCTAACACTAAACTTCACACTTAACCCCACACTAAACCCCATACAAATCTTCACACTAAACTTCACGCAAAACCTCACAACAAACCCCACACTAAACCCCACACTAAATCCCACAATAAACTTCACACTAAAACTCACACTAAACCCCGCCCTTTAACCTCACAATAAACCCCACACTAAACCTCACATTAAAACCCCACACTGAACTTCTCACTAAACCTCACACTAAATTTCACACTAAACCTCACACTAAACCCCACACTAAGCATCACAATAAACTTCACACTAAACCCCACACTAAACCTCACACTAAATTTCACAATAAACTTCACACTAAACCTAACACTAAACCCACACTAAACCTCACACTAAACTTCACACTAAACCCCACACTAAACCCCATACTAAACTTCACACTAAACTTCACACTAAACACCACAATAAACTTCACACTAAACCCCACACTAAACCTCACACTAAACCTCACACTAAACCCCGCACTAAACCTCACACTAAACCCCACACTAAACCTCACACTAAACCCTACAATAAACACCCCACTAAACCTCACACTAAACCCCACACTAAACCTCAAATTACACAATACACTAAACTTCTCACTAAACCTCACACTAAATTTCACACTAAACTTCACACTAAACCCACACTAAACCTCACATTAAACTTCACACTAAACCCCTTACTAAACCTCACACTAAACCCCAAACTAAACCTCACACTAAACTTCGAACTAAACCCCACACTTAACCCCACACTAAACTTCTTACTAAACCTAACACTAAATTTCACACTTAACCTAACACTATACCCCACACTAAACCTCACAATAAAATTCACACTAAACTTCAGACTAAACCCCACACTAAACCCCACACAAAACCCCACACTAAACTTGACACTAAACCCACACTAAACCTCACACTAAACTTCATACTAAACCCCACACTAAACCTCACACTAAACCCCAAACTAAACCTCACACTAAACTTCACACTAAACCCCACACTAAACCCCATACAAATCTTCACACTAAACTTCACACTAAACCTCACAACAAACCCCACACTAAACCCCACACTAAATCCCACAATAAACTTCACACTAAAACTCACACTAAACCCCGCACTAAACCTCATACTAAACCCCACACTAAACCTCACATTAAAACCCCACACTGAACTTCTCACTAAACCTCACACTAAATTTCAGACTAAAACTCACATTAAACCCCACACTAAGTATCACAATAAACTACACACTAAACCCCACACTAAACCTCACAATAAAATTCACACTAAACCTCACACTAAACGTCACACTAAACCCACACTAAACCCCAAACTAAACTTCACACTAAACCCCACACTAAACACCATACTAAACTTCACAATAAACTTCACACTAAACCTTACACTAAACCTCACACTAAACCTCACACTAAACCTCACACTAAACCCCACCGAAAACAACACACTAGACCCCACACTAAACCCAACACTAAACTCAAATAAAACCCCACATTAAATCTCTCACTAAACCTTACACTAAACTTCACACTAAACTTCACACTAAACCCACACTAAACCTCACACTAAACTTCACACTACACCCCACACTATACCTCACACAAAACCCCACACTATACCTCACACTAAACTTCACAATAAACCCCATAATAAACTTCACACTAAACTTAACACTAAACCTCACACTTAAACCCACTCTAAACCCCACACTAAGTCCCACACTGATTCCCTCAATAAACTTCACACTAAACCCCACACTAAACCTCACACTAAACCCCGCACTAAACCTCACACAAAACCTTACACTAAACCTAACACTAAACCTAAAACTAAACCTCACACTAAACCCCACACTACACCTCAAATTAAACTCCACACTAAACTTCTCACTAAACCTCACACTAAATTTCACAATAAACTTCACACTAAACCTAACACTAAACCCACACTAAACCTCACACTAAACTTCACACTAAACTTCACACTAAATCCCACAATAAACTTCACACTAAACCCCACACTAAACCCCATACTAAACTTCACACTAAACTTCACACTAAATCCCACAATAAACTTCACACTAAACCCCACACTAAACCCCACACTAAACCTCACACTAAACCCCGCACTAAACCTCACACTAAACCCCACACTAAACCCCACACTAAACCTCAAATTACACAATACACTAAACTTCTAACTAAACCTCACACTAAATTTCACACTAAACTTCACACTAAACCCACACTAAACCTCACATTGAACTTCACACTAAACCCCACACTAAACCCCACACTAAACCTCACACTAAACCCTACACTTAACCCCACACTAAACTTCTTACTAAACCCCACACTAAACCTCACACTAAACCTCGCACTAAACCTCACACAAAACCTCACACTAAACCTAACACTAAACCTAAAACTAAACCTCACACTAAACCCCACACTGAACCTCAAATTAAACTCCACACTAAACTTCTCACTAAACCTCACACTAAATTTCACAAAAAACTTCACACTAAACCTAACACTAAACCCACACTAAACCTCACACTAAACTTCACACTAAACCCCACACTAAACCCCATACTAAACTTCACACTAAACTTCACACTAAATCCCACAATAAACTTCACACTAAACCCCACACTAAACCCCATACTAAACTTCACACTAAACTTCACACTAAATCCCACAATAAACTTCACACTAAACCCCACACTAAACCCCACACTAAACCTCACATTAAACCCCGCACTAAACCTCACACTAAACCCCACACTAAACCTCAAATTACACAATACACTAAACTTCTTACTAAACCTCACACTAAATTTCACACTAAACTTCACACTAAACCCACACTAAACCTCACATTAAACTTCACACTAAACCCCACACTAAACCCCACACTAAACCTCACACTAAACCCCACACTTAACCCCACACTAAACTTCTTACTAAACCTCACACTAAATTTCACACTAAAATTAACACTATACCCCACACTAAACCTCACAATAAAATTCACACTAAACCTCACACTAAACGTCACACTAAACCCCACACAAAACTTCACACTAAACCCCACACTAAACCCCATACTAAACTTCACAATAAACTTCACACAAACTTCACACTTAACCTCACACTGAACTTCACACTAAACCCCACACTAAACCCCACACTAAATCCCACACTAAACCCCACAATAAACCCCACCTTAAATCCCACACAAAACCTGACAATAAACTTCACACTAAACGCCACACTAAACCCACACTAAACTTCACACTAAACCCCATACTAAACTTCACAATAAACTTCACACTAAACCTCACACTAAACCCCACACTAAACCCACATTAAACTACTCACTAAACCTCACACTAAATTTCACACTAAACTTCACACTTAACCAACACTAAACCTCACACTAAACTTCACACTTAACTTCACACTAAACCTCACACTAAACTTCACACTAAACTTTACACTAAGCCCCACACTAAACCCCACACTAAATCCCACACAGAACTCCACAATAAACCCCACAATAAACCCCACACTTAACCCCACTTTAAAACCCACACTAAACCTCACACTAAACCCCACACTAAACCCCACACTAAACCTCAAATTACACAATACACTAAACTTCTAACTAAACCTCACACTAAATTTCACACTAAACTTCACACTAAACCCCACACTAAACCTCACATTGAACTTCACACTAAACCCTACACTAAACCCCACACTAAACCTCACACTAAACCCCACACTTAACCCCACACTAAACTTCTTACTAAACCCCACACTAAACCTCACACTAAACCTCGCACTAAACCTCACACAAAACCTCACACAAAACCTAACACTAAACCTAAAACTAAACCTCACACTAAACCCCACACTGAACCTCAAATTAAACTCCACACTAAACTTCTCACTAAACCTCACACTAAATTTCACAAAAAACTTCACACTAAACCTAACACTAAACCCACACTAAACCTCACACTAAACTTCACACTAAACCCCACACTAAACCCCATACTAAACTTCACACTAAACTTCACACTAAATCCCACAATAAACTTCACATTAAACCCCACACTAAACCCACACTAAACTTCACACTAAACTTCACACTAAATCCCACAATAAACTTCACACTAAACCCCACACTAAACCCCACACTAAACCTCACACTAAACCCCGCACTAAACCTCACACTAAACCCCACACTAAACCTCAAATTACACAATACACTAAACTTCTTACTAAACCTCACACTAAATTTCACACTAAACTTCACACTAAACCCACACTAAACCTCACATTAAACTTCACACTAAACCCCACACTAAACCCCACACTAAACCTCACACTAAACCCCACACTTAACCCCACACTAAACTTCTTACTAAACCTCACACTAAATTTCACACTAAACTTAACACTATACCCCACACTAAACCTCACAATAAAATTCACACTAAACCTCACACTAAACGTCACACTAAACCCCACACAAAACTTCACACTAAACCCCACACTAAACCCCATACTAAATTTCACAATAAACTTCACACAAACTTCACACTTAACCTCACACTGAACTTCACACTAAACCCCACACTAAACCCCACACTAAATCCCACACTAAACCCCACAATAAACCCCACCTTAAATCCCACACAAAACCTGACAATAAACTTCACACTAAACGCCACACTAAACCCACACTAAACTTCACACTAAACCCCATACTAAACTTCACAATAAACTTCACACTAAACCTCACACTAAACCCCACACTAAACCCACATTAAACTACTCACTAAACCTCACACTAAATTTCACACTAAACTTCACACTTAACCAACACTAAACCTCACACTAAACTTCACACTTAACTTCACACTAAACCTCACACTAAACTTCACACTAAACTTTACACTAAGCCCCACACTAAACCCCACACTAAATCCCACACAGAACTCCACAATAAACCCCACAATAAACCCCACACTTAACCCCACTTTAAAACCCACACTAAACCTCACACTAAACCCCACACTAAACCTCAAATTACACAATACACTAAACTTCTAACTAAACCTCACACTAAATTTCACACTAAACTTCACACTAAACCCACACTAAACCTCACATTGAACTTCACACTAAACCCCACACTATACCCCACACTAAACCTCACACTAAACCCCACACTTAACCCCACACTAAACTTCTTACTAAACCCCAAACTAAACCTTACACTAAACCTCGCACTAAACCTCACACAAAACCTCACACTAAACCTAACACTAAACCTAAAACTAAACCTCACACTAAACCCCACACTGAACCTCAAATTAAACTCCACACTAAACTTCTCACTAAACCTCACACTAAATTTCACAAAAAACTTCACACTAAACCTAACACTAAACCCACACTAAACCTCACACTAAACTTCACACTAAACTCCACACTAAACCCCATACTAAACTTCACACTAAACTTCACACTAAATCCCACAATAAACTTCACACTAAACCCCACACTAAACCCCATACTAAACTTCACACTAAACTTCACACTAAATCCCACAATAAACTTCACACTAAACCCCACACTAAACCCCACACTAAACCTCACATTAAACCCCGCACTAAACCTCACACTAAACCCCACACTAAACCTCAAATTACACAATACACTAAACTTCTTACTAAACCTCACACTAAATTTCACACTAAACTTCACACTAAACCCACACTAAACCTCACATTAAACTTCACACTAAACCCCACACTAAACCCCACACTAAACCTCACACTAAACCCCACACTTAACCCCACACTAAACTTCTTACTAAACCTCACACTAAATTTCACACTAAACTTAACACTATACGGCACACTAAACCTCACAATAAAATTCACACTAAACCTCACACTAAACGTCACACTAAACCCCACACAAAACTTCACACTAAACCCCACACTAAACCCCATACTAAACTTCACAATAAACTTCACACAAACTTCACACTTAACCTCACACTGAACTTCACACTAAACTCCACACTAAACCCCACACTAAATCCCACACTAAACCCCACAATAAACCCCACCTTAACTCCCACACAAAACCTGACAATAAACTTCACACTAAACGCCACACTAAACCCACACTAAACTTCACACTAAACCCCACACTAAACCCACATTAAACTACTCACTAAACCTCACACTAAATTTCACACTAAACTTCACACTTAACCAACACTAAACCTCACACTAAACTTAACACTTAACTTCACACTAAACCTCACACTAAACTTCACACTAAACTTAACACTAAGCCCCACACTAAACCCCACACTAAATCCCACACAGAACTCCACAATAAACCCCACAATAAACCCCACACTTAACCCCACTTTAAAACCCACACTAAACCTCACACTAAACCCCACACTAAACCCCACACTAAACCTCAAATTACACAATACACTAAACTTCTAACTAAACCTCACACTAAATTTCACACTAAACTTCACACTAAACCCACACTAAACCTCACATTGAACTTCACACTAAACCCCACACTAAACCCCACACTAAACCTCACACTAAACCCCACACTTAACCCTACACTAAACTTCTTACTAAACCCCACACTAAACCTCACACAAAACCTCACACTAAACCTAACACTAAACCTAAAACTAAACCTCACACTAAACCCCACACTGAACCTCAAATTAAACTCCACACTAAACTTCTCACTAAACCTCACACTAAATTTCACAAAAAACTTCACACTAAACCTAACACTAAACCCACACTAAACCTCACACTAAACTTCACACTAAACCCCACACTAAACCCCATACTAAACTTCACACTAAACTTCACACTAAATCCCACAATAAACTTCACACTAAACCCCACACTAAACCCCATACTAAACTTCACACTAAACTTCACACTAAATCCCACAATAAACTTCACACTAAACCCCACACTAAACCCCACACTAAACCTCACATTAAACCCCGCACTAAACCTCACACTAAACCCCACACTAAACCTCAAATTACACAATACACTAAACTTCTTACTAAACCTCACACTAAATTTCACACTAAACTTCACACTAAACCCACACTAAACCTCACATTAAACTTCACACTAAACCCCACACTAAACCCCACACTAAACCTCACACTAAACCCCACACTTAACCCCACACTAAACTTCTTACTAAACCTCACACTAAATTTCACACTAAACTTAACACTATACGGCACACTAAACCTCACAATAAAATTCACACTAAACCTCACACTAAACGTCACACTAAACCCCACACAAAACTTCACACTAAACCCCACACTAAACCCCATACTAAACTTCACAATAAACTTCACACAAACTTCACACTTAACCTCACACTGAACTTCACACTAAACCCCACACTAAACCCCACACTAAATCCCACACTAAACCCCACAATAAACCCCACCTTAAATCCCACACAAAACCTGACAATAAACTTCACACTAAACGCCACACTAAACCCACACTAAACTTCACACTAAACCCCACACTAAACCCACATTAAACTACTCACTAAACCTCACACTAAATTTCACACTAAACTTCACACTTAACCAACACTAAACCTCACACTAAACTTCACACTTAACTTCACACTAAACCTCACACTAAACTTCACACTAAACTTTACACTAAGCCCCACACTAAACCCCACACTAAATCCCACACAGAACTCCACAATAAACCCCACAATAAACCCCACACTTAACCCCACTTTCAAACCCACACTAAACCTCACACTAAACCCCACACTAAACCCCACACTAAACCTCAAATTACACAATACACTAAACTTCTAACTAAACCTCACACTAAATTTCACACTAAACTTCACACTAAACCCACACTAAACCTCACATTGAACTTCACACTAAACCCCACACTAAACCCCACACTAAACCTCACACTAAACCCCACACTTAACCCCACACTAAACTTCTTACTAAACCCCACACTAAACCTCACACAAAACCTCACACTAAACCTAACACTAAACCTAAAACTAAACCTCACACTAAACCCCACACTGAACCTCAAATTAAACTCCATACTAAACTTCTCACTGAACCTCACACTAAATTTCACAAAAAACTTCACACTAAACCTAACACTAAACCCACACTAAACCTCACACTAAACTTCACACTAAACCCCACACTAAACCCCATACTAAACTTCACACTAAACTTCACACTAAATCCCACAATAAACTTCACACTAAACCCCACACTAAACCCCATACTAAACTTCACACTAAACTTCACACTAAATCCCACAATAAACTTCACACTAAACCCCACACTAAACCCCACACTAAACCTCACACTAAACCCCGCACTAAACCTCACACTAAACCCCACACTAAACCTCAAATTACACAATACACTAAACTTCTTACTAAACCTCACACTAAATTTCACACTAAACTTCACACTAAACCCACACTAAACCTCACATTAAACTTCACACTAAACCCCACACTAAACCCCACACTAAACCTCACACTAAACCCCACACTTAACCCCACACTAAACTTCTTACTAAACCTCACACTAAATTTAACACTAAACTTAACACTATACGGCACACTAAACCTCACAATAAAATTCACACTAAACCTCACACTAAACGTCACACTAAACCCCACACAAAACTTCACACTAAACCCCACACTAAACCCCATACTAAACTTCACAATAAACTTCACACAAACTTCACACTTAACCTCACACTGAACTTCACACTAAACCCCACACTAAACCCCACACTAAATCCCACACTAAACCCCACAATAAACCCCACCTTAAATCCCACACAAAACCTGACAATAAACTTCACACTAAACGCCACACTAAACCCACACTAAACTTCACACTAAACCCCACACTAAACCCCATACTAAACTTCACAATAAACTTCACACTAAACCTCACACTAAACCCCACACTAAACCCACATTAAACTACTCACTAAACCTCACACTAAATTTCACACTAAACTTCACACTTAACCAACACTAAACCTCACACTAAACTTCACACTTAACTTCACACTAAAGCTCACACTAAACTTCACACTAAACTTTACACTAAGCCCCACACTAAACCCCACACTAAATCCCACACAGAACTCCACAATAAACCCCACAATAAACCCCACACTAAACCCCACACTAAACCCCACTTTAAAACCCACACTAAACCTCACAATAAACTTCACACTAAACATCACACTAAACCCCACACTAAATCCCACACTAAATCCCACAATAAACTTCACACTATACCCCACACTAAACCTCACACTAAACCCCGCACTGAACCTCACACTAAACCCCACACTAAACCTCACATTAAACCCCACACTAAACTTCTCACTAAACCTCACATTAAACCCCACACTAAACTTCTCACTAAACCTAACAGTAAATTTCACACCAAACCTCACACTAAACCCCACACTAAGCCTCACAATAAACTTAACACTAAACCTCACACAAAACGTCACACTAAAACCACACTATACTTAACACTAAACCCCACACCAAACACCATACTAAATTTCTTAATAAACTTTACACTAAACCTCACACTAAACCCCAAACTAAACCCCACACTAAACCCAACACTAAACCTCACACTAAACCCCACACTAAACCTAAAATTAAACCCCACATTAAACTTCTCACTAAACCTCACACTAAATTTCACACTAAACTTCACAACTAAGCCACACTAAACCTCACACTTAACTTCACATTAAACCCCACACTAAACCCCACACTAAACCCCATACTAAACTTCACACTTAACTTCACACTAAACCTCACACTAAACCCCACTCTAAACCCCACACTAAATCCCACACTAAATCCCACAATAAACTTCACACTAAACCTCACACTAAACCCCGCACCAAACCTTACACAAAATCCCACTCTAAACCTCACATTAAACCACACACTAATTTTCTCACTAAACCTCACACTAAAGTTCACACTTAACCTCACACTAAACCCTACTTTAAGCCTCACAATAAACTTCACACTAAACCCCACACTAAACCTCACAATAAACTTCACACTAAACCTCACACTAAACGTCAAACTAAACCCACACTAAACCCCACACTAAACTTCACACTAAACTTCACACTAAACTTCACACTAAACCTCACACTAAACTTTACACTAAACCCCACACTAAATTCCACACTTAACCCCACACTAAACCCCACAATAAACCCCACACTAAACCCCACCTTAAATCTCACACTAAACCTCACAATAAACTTCACACTAATCCTCATACTAAACGTCACACTAAACCCACACTTAACCCCACACTAAACCCCACACTAAACCCCATACTAAACTTCCCAATAGACTTTACACTAAACCTCACACTAAACCCCACACGAAACTTCTCACTAAACCTCACACAAGAATTCACAATAAACTTCACACTAAACTTCACACTAAACCCCACACTAAACCTCACACAAAACCCACACTAAACCTCACACTAAACTTCACACTAAACCCCACACTAACCCCCACACTAAATCCCACAATAAACTTGACACTAAACCTCACACTAAACCCCGCACTGAACCTCACACTAAACCCCACACTAAACCTCACATTAAACCCCACACTAAACTTCTCACTAAACCTCACATTAAACCCCACACTAAACTTCTCACTAAACCTCACAGTAAATTTCACACCAAACCTCACACTAAACCCCACACTAAGCCTCACAATAAACTTAACACTAAACCTCACACAAAACGTCACACTAAAACCACACTATACTTAACACTAAACCCCACACCAAACACCATACTAAATTTCTTAATAAACTTTACACTAAACCTCACACTAAACCCCAAACTAAACCCCACACTAAACCCAACACTAAACCTCACACTAAACCCCACACTAAACCTCAAATTAAACCCCACATTAAACTTCTCACTAAACCTCACACTAAATTTCACACTAAACTTCACAACTAAGCCACACTAAACCTCACACTTAACTTCACATTAAACCCCACACTAAACCCCACACTAAACCCCATACTAAACTTCACACTTAACTTCACACTAAACCTCACACTAAACCCCACTCTAAACCCCACACTAAATCCCACACTAAATCCCACAATAAACTTCACACTAAACCTCACACTAAACCCCGCACCAAACCTTACACAAAATCCCACTCTAAACCTCACATTAAACCACACACTAATTTTCTCACTAAACCTCACACTAAAGTTCACACTTAACCTCACACTAAACCCTACTTTAAGCCTCACAATAAACTTCACACTAAACCCCACACTAAACCTCACAATAAACTTCACACTAAACCTCACACTAAACGTCAAACTAAACCCACACTAAACCCCACACTAAACTTCACACTAAACTTCACACTAAACCTCACACTAAACCTCACACTAAACTTTACACTAAACCCCACACTAAACCCCACACTAAATTCCACACTTAACCCCACACTAAACCCCACAATAAACCCCACACTAAACCCCACCTTAAATCTCACACTAAACCTCACAATAAACTTCACACTAATCCTCATACTAAACGTCACACTAAACCCACACTTAACCCCACACTAAACCCCACACTAAACCCCATACTAAACTTCCCAATAGACTTTACACTAAACCTCACACTAAACCCCACACGAAACTTCTCACTAAACCTCACACAAGAATTCACAATAAACTTCACACTAAACTTCACACTAAACCCCACACTAAACCTCACACAAAACCCACACTAAACCTCACACTAAACTTCACACTAAACCCCAAACTAACCCCCACACTAAATCCCACAATAAACTTGACACTAAACCCCACACTAAACCTCACACTAAACCCCGCACTAAACCTCACACTAAACCCCACACTAAATCTCACATTAAACCCCACACTAAACTTCTCACTAAACCTCACACTAAATTTCACACTAAACCTCACACTAAACCCCACACTAAGCCTCACAATAAAGTTCAAACTAAACCCCACACTAAACCTCACAATAAAATTCCCACTAAACCTCACACTAAACGTCACACTAAACGTCACACTAAACCCACACTAAACCCCACACTAAACTTCACACTTAACCCCACACTAAACCCCATACTAAACTTCACACTAACCTTTACACTAAACTTCACACTAAACTTCACAATAAACCCCACACTAAACCCCACCTTAAATCCCACACTAAACCCACACTAAACTTCACACTAAACCTCACACTAAACCCACACTAAACCCACACTAAACTTCCCACTGAAATGCGTGTGTTGTTGTTATACAAAATGTAAACGTTTACAGACATCTTTATTTCAATCTGCTAATGACTTTATTTGATCAACCTATGTCAATGTTCAGATCTTCTGTTCTTTGACTTTGACTTCGCTGGCCACCTGTTTCTGCTCCGCCATGCCAAGAAGTGTAGGTAAAACAGGATACAGAGTGCAGCACTTTTGAGCCACACTATCTCCGAGGTGCTCACATTCTTCCAGCCTAGCCCCCATGTTCTCACTATTTGTCATTTCCTCAACACGGCTCGTGCGAATTTGTTTTTTCTTTTATTCACATACACATTTATACACATTTGATTTTATTTACTTGTTTGGAATATTCCTTCAAAGGCGAAGATCATTATTTCCTAGGCGGATTCCTTCAGAAGTGAAGATTATTATTTCCTAGGCCGATTCCTTCAGAAGTGAAGATTATTATTTCCTAGGCCTGCCCTCTACCAGGATGGCATGAGATGGCAGCGAGCAGGGTTTGAACTAGGGAACATCCTGATGACAGTGCGAACATATGATAATGTATGATGTATGATAATGTTGTTTTTTTTTTAATTTTACATTACTTTTATTGTTGGTTGCCGGTCACAATATGATTTCATGTGCATAAATTACGCACAATCGTAGGTGACAGTTTGCAAGTAATAGGTCACCATTCAATTACCGGTAAAGGGCAGGTTTTAGATTGGCATAATTTCATTTTTTTTTTAAATTTATTATTATTAGTGAAAACTTTAGGTCTTGATGATCTATAGCTTAAATTGGTCTAATAAAAGAATGGGCTTTAAAATGAGAACTTGGAAATGAACCCTACCCCAGGCACTCAAAGTTTGGCTTCTTTTGGATATTTCTAAAAGTGGTGGCAAATTTACAAATGGATATTTTGTGTGTGTGTGTGTGTGTGTGTTTTGTTCTGTTCATAATACGAAAGTATTGACGAACGCTACAGTTCTGTTTGAAAAATATCCTACCAATTAGTGTGCACCTTTTAGCACGATCATGCCGACAATGAAATGTTCTAAACGGTGCATGCGTTTGCCCGTTTGAGAATCTAGTAACTTCCGATAAACATATGTTGGAGGTAGGGGGAGGAACTCCAATTATCTTACCCTGACTAGACACGGTAGGAAAAGATATCAGACAGTGACGTCACTAGGGCATTGACTGATTGGAAGAGGAGCCGATGGAAAGGACAGTCGAAAGATTTCAAAGGTGCATATGACGTAAGGGTCCGCGTTGACGTTCGTCTTCGTCATGACCATACAGGTCAGTGTAGTTTACATATATAAGATTTGAAGTTATTGGGTTAGTTGACTAACAAAAATGGCGTTAGACACCCACCAAAAATAAAATGTATGACGGAAATGGAAACACATAGATCGACAGACGTTATGGTGTAGGAGAGAGGAGATTGTCGTTATGGTGTAAAAGAGTAGAGATTGTCGTTATGGTGTAGGAGAGTAGAGATTGTCGTTATGGTGTAGGAGAGTAGAGATTGTCGTCATGGAGTAGGAGAGTAGAGATTGTCGTTATGGTGTAGGAGAGTAGAGATTGTCGTCATGGAGTAGGAGAGTAGAGATTGTCGTTATGGTGTAGGAGAGTAGAGATTGTCGTCATGGTATAGGAGAGTAGAGATTGTCGTCATGGTGTAGGAGAGTAGAGATTGTCGTTATGGTGTAGGAGAGAAGAGATTGTCGTTATCGCTTAGAAGAGAAGATATTGTCGTTATGATATAAGATAGAAGAGATTGTCGTTATCGTTTAGAAGAGAAGAGATTGTCGTTATGGTTTAAGATAGAAGAGATTGTCGTTATGGTTTAACAGACAAGAAATGTCGTTATGGTATAAGAGACAAGAGATTGTCTTTATGGTTTAAGAGACAAGAGATTGTCGTTATGGTTTAGGATATTGTTGTTCTGATGGAACCAAGTTGAGGTGAGAAATGACCCAGTAGACCTGCCGGTACTTTAAGCAGACATAGTTAATCAGAAAAACAAAATAGTAATAAATATATGAGCTTAAAAAACGCCAACAAGAAGCAGCTTATACAAAAATCTGTCATTGGCAATATCTGAAGCATCTTCCCACCTGCTCTGAGGACCTCCATGAAAGTGTAGCGCCAAGTTGTACTAGGATGTCCCTGTTTGCGCTTTCCTCGTAATGGCCTCCATGTCATCGCAACTCTTACTATGAGCAATTCATTTTGTCGGAGAACATGTCAAGCAAACCTCATGCGACTCTTTGTCAAAACCTTACTTAGGGGTCGACTCCCAGTTCGGCATAGGATTTCCTTGATTGAGACCCGATCTCTATAACTGACTCCTAAAATCCCTTTTAGCCATCTTTATTGGGCCACATTTAGACTTTTTCTATTTCGGCAGATTACTATTCACTGCACTTTATAAATGAAGCCCAGCCACTGGTAGAAATGTTTAACCTCTATGGCTACGCTCTTGGAATTAGGTGACTGTAGTTTGCTTTAGATTTTATATCAAAAAGGGAAGTTTTATCGTCAAAATCATTTTTGGGGGTTTTAAACTAAAAAATCTTTGGATTTTTTTTTAAATTCAAAACCCCATTAGCTACGGTCATAGAATTTGGAGACTGCAGTTTGCTTGTCTCAGTACGCTGTGATCCTATCACTTGTCTCGGTACGCTGTGATTCTATCACTTGTCTTACTACGCTATGATCCTATCACTTGTCTCACTACGCTATGATCCTATCACTTGTCTTACTACGCTATGATCCTATCACTTGTCTCACTACGCTGTGATCCTATCACTTGTCTTACTACGCTATGATCCTATCACTTGTCTCACTACGCTGTGATCCTATTACTTGTCTCACTACGCTGTGATCCTATCACTTGTCTTACTACGCTGTGATCCTATCACTTGTCTCACTACGCTGTGATCCTATCACTTGTCTTACTACGCTGTGATCCTATCTCTTGTCTTACTACGCTGTGATCCTACCACTTGTCTCACTACGCTGTGATCCTATCACTTGTCTCACTACGCTGTGATCCTATCACTTGTCTTACTACGCTGTGATCCTATCACTTGTCTCACTACGCTGTGATCCTATCACTTGTCTTACTACGCTGTGATCCTATCTCTTGTCTCAGTACGCTGTGATCCTATCACTTGTCTCACTACGCTATGATCCTATCACTTGTCTCAGTACGCTATGATCCTATCACTTGTCCCAGTACGCTGTGATCCTATCACTTGTCTCAGTACGCTGTGATCCTATCACTTGTCTCAGTACGCTGTGATTCTATCACTTGTCTCAGTACGCTGTGATCCTATCACTTGTCTCGGTACGCTGTGATTCTATCACTTGTCTTACTACACTATGATCCTATCACTTGTCTCACTACGCTATGATCCTATCACTTGTCTCACTACGCTATGATCCTATTACTTGTCTCACTACGCTGTGATCCTATCACTTGTCTTACTACGCTATGATCCTATCACTTGTCTCACTACGCTGTGATCCTACCACTTGTCTCACTACGCTGTGATCCTATCACTTGTCTCGGTACGCTGTGATTCTATCACTTGTCTTACTACGCTATGATCCTATCACTTGTCTCACTACGCTATGATCCTATCACTTGTCTTACTACGCTATGATCCTATCACTTGTCTCACTACGCTGTGATCCTATCACTTGTCTTACTACGCTATGATCCTATCACTTGTCTCACTACGCTGTGATCCTATTACTTGTCTCACTACGCTGTGATCCTATCACTTGTCTTACTACGCTGTGATCCTATCACTTGTCTCACTACGCTGTGATCCTATCACTTGTCTTACTACGCTGTGATCCTATCTCTTGTCTTACTACGCTGTGATCCTACCACTTGTCTCACTACGCTGTGATCCTATCACTTGTCTCACTACGCTGTGATCCTATCACTTGTCTTACTACGCTGTGATCCTATCACTTGTCTCACTACGCTGTGATCCTATCACTTGTCTTACTACGCTGTGATCCTATCTCTTGTCTCAGTACGCTGTGATCCTATCACTTGTCTCACTACGCTATGATCCTATCACTTGTCTCAGTACGCTATGATCCTATCACTTGTCCCAGTACGCTGTGATCCTATCACTTGTCTCAGTACGCTGTGATCCTATCACTTGTCTCAGTACGCTGTGATTCTATCACTTGTCTCAGTACGCTGTGATCCTATCACTTGTCTCGGTACGCTGTGATTCTATCACTTGTCTTACTACACTATGATCCTATCACTTGTCTCACTACGCTATGATCCTATCACTTGTCTCACTACGCTATGATCCTATTACTTGTCTCACTACGCTGTGATCCTATCACTTGTCTTACTACGCTATGATCCTATCACTTGTCTCACTACGCTGTGATCCTACCACTTGTCTCACTACGCTGTGATCCTATCACTTGTCTCACTACGCTGTGATCCTATCACTTGTCTCACTACGCTGTGATCCTATCACTTGTCTTACTACGCTGTGATCCTATCTCTTGTCTCATTACGCTGTGATCCTACCACTTGTCTCACTACGCTGTGATCCTATAACTTGTCTTACTACGCTGTGATCCTATCACTTGTCTCACTACGCTATGATCCTATCACTTGTCTCAGTACGCTATGATCCTATCACTTGTCCCAGTACGCTACGATCCTATCACTTGTCCCAGTACGCTATGATCCTATCACTTGTCTCACTACGCTGTGATTCTATCACTTGTCTCAGTACGCTATGATCCTATCACTTGTCTCAATGCGCTCTGATACTATCACATGTCTCAGTACGCTATGATCCTATCACTTGCCTCAGTACGCTATGATCCTATCAATTGTATTAATGCGCTCTGATACTATTATCACTTGTCTCAGTACGCTATGATCCTATCACTTGTCTAACTACGCTGTGATCCTATCACTTGTCTCAATGCGCTCTGATACTATCACTTGTCTCAGTACGCTATGATCCTATCACTTGTCTAACTACGCTGTGATCCTATCACATGTCTCAGTACGCTATGATCCTATCACTTGTCTCAATGCGCTCTGATACTATCACATGTCTCAGTACGCTATGATCCTATCACTTGTCTCGGAACGCTGTGATCCTATCACTTGTCTGCACCAGTTGGAAAAAGGGTGAGTTGAAAGAAGGTAGTATCTGGGTGATCGCTTTTTAAATGTATTTAAAAAAAAGTGAACGACCTGAATTTGAACTAGAGGGTTAAAGCCTCCTCAAGCTAGTACATTAACCACTGTGCCAGGGAAGTACTTATGAACATAGAAGGTTTTATAGTTAATCTATTTTTAGTTTCAAACTTTTTTCTCTACAAAGTATAAATTGGATTAATTCAACTTATACCACATTATCAGTCAAGTAGAATTTCTTTCATGTGTTTGAGATACTAAACAAAATAATTAATTACCAAAAGTCAATTGGGTATTTTATTTTATTGATTCTCGTTTATTCAGGTACACGAAATAAGTGTGCAAAATGTTAGCTCGATCCAAGTGTGGGAGAAATAACGTGAACAAACATTTGACCAGACAGAGTTAATGTAAGCTTTGTAAAAGGCATATTTTAAAACTAAGTCATAGAGTTAACAGTCTAAAACAGAAACCCTGTGACATCCTGACAATGCTTCGTGTACACTTGGATATTGTCGTAAAATATAAAACATGGCGAACTAAAGGAAATATTTACATTATCTGAAGGTTAAAACAAGCGCATAGGATAAAACTAAGAGTGACATTTGGTGTCAAGGAATGATGATAAAATATAGATAAACATATTAATGCGAAGTGAACTGTTAAGCCAACCCACTATTACTGGTATGTGCATAAATGTAAAAAAAAAAAAAAAAGGCATACGAACAATTAAAATATGCATCCAATAAAATATCTAGCCTACCTCTGTAAAATTTTATTTTTATATTTAACTTTTTTTTAAATTTCAAATACTAAATTTGATGTTTTGGCTTGAATTCGTCAAAATTGACAGCAGTCAGTAGACTCTGCCAACATGCCAACTTTTCATTATATCATGTTCAGTTTTATACAAATCTCGTACTCCCATTCTCTCCCTCTCCTCACACACACACACTCTCTCTCTAACACACACACACTCTCTCTCTCTCACACACACTCTATCTCTCTCTTTCATACTCACTCTCTCCCACAACCACTCACTCTCTCACCCTCTCTCTCACACACACTATCTCTCTCTCACACACACGTTGTATTTCTCTCTTTCACACAGATACATATTTCTCCTTTCTACTGCTGCTCAAAATGTTTCGAGCATTTTTTTTTCAGACATTCGATTTACAAAATAATAAAAACTGTTTTTTTTTTAAACTGTTAATTACATTTACCAGACGCGATATTTTTTTCTCGGAGCATTGAACGACAACGGAAGTAATTTCGACGCCGCTGATTTCTATTTTCTTACTTAGAGTAAAGTTGAGTTAGAAAATAGGTTGGTTTATCAGAATTATAGTGTAGTCTAGACTAGGAGTGGGCAAATTACGACCCACGGGCCACATGCGGCCCGCCAAAGTGGTTTATGCGGCCCGCGAACACCTACAGAAATCAGATGTGCCCACATTATATACAAATAAAAATGCTCATTCCTGTGGCATTTTACGTCTCGAGAGACGATCTTTTCCCTTTGCAACTTCTTGTGTGACTAAAGAGGCCAATCCTTGATACACAGCTGCGATCGCAGGTTGGGCATATATAATCACCAGGCGCCGTTGCATTTTCACCCTTCTTTCTGCTTCTGTTGTGTATGGCATCTGCAATCTTTGACCCTTCCTTTATGCTCTCTCTCCATGAGGATCTGTCCAGTGCCACCTCTTCCCAGTTGCCAGTGTCGATTTTGAAGAGCTTCATGTCGCGTTTGCATACATCCGTATAACGTAAAAGTGGGCGACCAGCGGCTCTCCTGCCTTCTATCAGATCGCCATACAGGATGTCCTGTGGAAGTCGACCTTCTGGCATTCTACGAACGTGGCCAAGCCAGCCAAGGCGTCTGCTGCTGATAACAGAGCGGATGTCCTGGCACCCTGCTCTTTGTAGCACTTCCTCATTGGTTATCTTATCTTGCCACCTTATTTTAAAGATCCGCCTTAGGCATCGGAGGTGGAAAACATTCAGCTTTTTTTCCTGCCATGAGTAGGTTGACCATGTTTCACTTCCGTACAGCAAGGTGCTCAACACACAGGTCCGGTAGACTAGGGCTTTAGTACTGTTAGTCAGCAATATGTTGTCCCAGACTCTTTTCTGCAGCCGTGACATGGTGGCCATTGCCTTGGCTATCCTGTTGTTTATGTCTTTATCCAGTAGAGTGTTGTTGGATATGATGGAGCCAAGGTAACAAAAGTGATCAACAATTTCTAGTGGTTGGCCATTAATGCTTACTTGAGGTGCAGTGTTTGTGTTTTGGACAAGTATCTTAGTCTTGCTTTGACTGATGTTTAAGCCGAACTTCTGGCAAGCAGCAGATAATTTGTCAACCAGGCACTGTAGCTGAATATCAGAATCAGCCACAATAGCTGCATCATCAGCATACAGGAGTTCCCTGACGAGTAGCTTCCTAACCTTGGTTTTTGCCCGCAGCCTTGAAACATTAAATAGTTTTCCAGAGGATCTTGTATGGAGAAACACACCTTCGTTTATGTCGTTGTACGCATAATGCAGTAGACAGGAGAAGAATATGCCAAACAGAGTAGGTGCGAGCACACATCCCTGCTTGACACCACTGCAAACCTCAAAAGGTGCTGATTGGGCTCCATTGAATTTGACAGTGCATTTAGTTTCCTCGTGAAAACACTCAATGAACTGCAGTAGTTTGGGAGGGCAACCTATTTTCCTCAGGAGTTTGAAAAGGCCACTTCTGCTGACCATGTCAAAAGCTTTAGTCAGATCAACAAAAACGATGTAAAGGGGTCTGTCTCTCTCTCTGAATTTCTCCTGCAGTAGTCGTAGAGAAGATATCATGTCTACAGTGGATCTACCACTCCTGAATCCACACTGAGACTCTGGGTAGACTCTAGAAGCTATCACTTGCAGCCTGGATAGTGCCACTCTAGCAAAGATCTTGCCCACTATACTGAGGAGAGAGATACCCCTGTAATTGTTGCAGTCACTCCGATCCCCTTTGTTCTTGTATATTGTGACTATAGTTGCGTCACGCATGTCCTGTGGGACATGACCTGTTTCCCAACAGCGGCAGAGGAGAATATAGAGTTCAGGGAGCAGGAGTGATTCGTTGACTTTCACTACTTCCACTGGGATACCATCACTCCCAGGAGATTTTCTATTTTTTATGCAGTTAATTGCTTTTTTAAGGTCACTGAGGTTCGGAAGATCATCTAGGCATTCCAGTACTGGAAGATCTGGTAGAGAAGCCAGGGCGACATCGTCTACTGTGTTCTGTGTGGCATAGACTTCGAGGTAATGTTCTGTCCAACGTTCTAGCTGCTTGGTTTGATCTGTAATTTTTTCTCCTGATTTGGATAGAAGGGGGGCAGGCTTAGACACTGTTGGACCCAGGGCCGCTTTAATGCCATCAAATAGAGCTTTGCTATTTCCTGAGTGGAGACTGTCTTGGATTCTGTTGCAGGTATCCCTCCAAAAGTTGTTAGCACATTTTCTAGCCATTTGTTTCGCCTCTTTATTAGCACTTTTGAAGGCCTCCAAGGATCTTGTACTTGGCTTTGTCTTGAGAGCGAGTTGTGCAGATCGCTTTTTCTCGATGCAAGGTTCCATTTGTGCTAGATTCGCCTCAAACCAGTCTACATTTTTGTGTTTTTGAGGCTCAAAGGCGGTGATTGCCGAACTGTAGATTACATCTCTTAATTTCTCCCATCTGATAGAGATGTCTTCTTCATTACTTAACGAGGAGATTGAACTGTTCAGGAGCTCGCCAAAGAGTGCACACTTCTCTGGGTCACCTACATGGTTGACGTTAATTCGCCTAGTTCTGGGTTGAGTGGAAGTATAAGCCTTCTTGAGAAGTAGTTTGATTTTGCTTAGCACTAGTGAATGGTCTGAGTTGCAGTCCGCACTATGGTATGAACGGGTGTGGATGACACTTTTCAGATCCATCCTTCGGGTGATGCAGAGGTCAAGCTGGTGCCACCTTTTTGAGCGTGGGTGCTGCCAAGAGACTTTATGGCGTTCCTTGCCAGAGAAGAATGTATTTGTTACACACAGTTCATGAGAGCTACAAAACTCGAGTAGCCTTTGGCCATTGTCATTGATTTTGCCAACACCATGAGGTCCCAAGCATTGTGGCCATGCATCATTTCCACCACCAACACGGGCATTAAAGTCTCCATTTATATAGAGGTGCTCGGATTTTGGAATACTTTTAATTACGTCCTCTAGAGCTTGATAGAATCTGTCTTTGTCCTCTTCCGGTGCAGCAAGGGTTGGTGAGTAAGCACAGATTATATTAACTTTGCCTTGCGGTGATGCAAATTTCATGTGTGATACTCTTTCATTGCCAATGGGAAACATCGCGATGCAGGGGACGAGACTGTTTCTTATTGCGAAGCCGACGCCATGTATTCTAGGGCTTTGTTCTGGTTTTCCTTGCCAGTAGAATGTATAGTTGCTTTCTGTAAGAGATCCGCTGTCTGCCAGTCTGGTTTCTTGCAGGCAGGCCACATCAATGTTTAGTCTGCTGAGTTCTCTGTCGATGATAGCTGTTTGACGCATGTCTGTGACTAGTTCAGGGTCAGTATTGAAGCCAGGACACATTGTCCGTATGTTCCAGCTTGCTAAACGCATTAATGTTGAGGGTTTTCTTTTGATTGTATTTGCAGGTGCGGGTGAGCAGCTTGCTTTTTGATTTTGTCTTAGCACCAAGCACCCAGTGGTGCGGCAAGCTGTGGCGGGATAGCACTTTACTGTCCGAGGGCTGCTCGGCTTAAGGCAGGCAGTAGCTATCCAGTGAGGCTAAAAAGCCCCTCCTACCGTCAAGAGTGGTCCCTGGCGTTCCAGCTTACGCCAATCAGCTAGGAACTTATCACCGGTAACTACCACTCTCCGTGTTTTTCCAAAGACATTACTGTCAGAGATGGAGTGACCTCTCCATTGCTAGGGGAAAGCCTGGGCGGTAAATTTGCAGTGCGGCTATTGACCTATAGCTAGGGGTTTGGTTTGTGGGCAACAGGGCGTGTCCGCACGCCGACGGGCCATGCCTGCCTCACATCTTGGGGCCAAACCTCCTCCGAGACCCTTGCAGTTTAGCCTGAGGCTTCGCAGCCTCAGTTTCCATCTGCCACCACGAGGAGGTACTGCATAGGACTTGCTGTGGAGAGGCTATGTACTGGCAAGAGAGACTTACAAAACTGCTCCCCTTTCACAGATGCTAGCCAGCGGAGGCAACAAGTCAAGCTACCACACTAGACGCTTCACACAGCCATTTGACAGAAATGCTCATATATTACAAATAATTATAAATATCTATAAATGATTGAAACTCTCCCGTTAAAAAAAAAGTTTCAAGTAAACGAAGATAAGTTTTATTGGCTGTACTTTAATACATTCAGTCTAAGACATAATCTCAGGCCAGTAGTTATTCGATGCTATAAAGAAACGTGTTGAGTATTGGATATGCCTGGAACCAGATGGCAAGTGTAAAAACTGATAGATCTTGATCTTTGACTGGGAAAAACTTTTTTTTAAAGAATATCCCATCTATAAACTCTAAACAAGAAAGTTTGCTCGAAGCTGCATGATATATACCGACATATTTGAAACTCCAACATCTAAATGACCAAAGCTATGAAAGCTAGGGGGTCTTAACCGCAGGCAGTTTAGAAAAGTACTTTAAGATTTAGAAACAAAATATTCCGATCTATCCGCTGGCTTAGCATGGGCAAGGTAATGAGAAGAATATAATATCTCAAGGAAGAAATGTCTATGTTCCTTGAAGGACATTGACTGTGACATTGTTACTAATATTTCCATGGAGAGTGGAAGACAGACTTTATGTTTTTCATGGCCGCCAATGCAATAGGCTGCTGGCATATGAAAAGTAAGTGTATATTAAATCTTTTCAAACAAGGTTTTCCATTTTCTCCCGTGCAGGCCGTTAAGTGAAAACAGGTTTTGTCATTTTCCTTTGTTGAAAAGCGAAAATATTTCTAGTGAAATAGTTAAAAGTAAAAAAGACTTATTGCATTCCTTAATTATGGAAGAAATAAAAGCAAATTTTAAGACGTCAAAAAAACAAAACAATTTTCAATACCATCAGCTCACAATTTAGTACAGTAGCTTCAGCTCCATAGAACATAGCTTCATGCACATTATAACCTGTAAGAGAAGTTCCAGTCAGTACTTCCGCTGTAGCTTAATGGCTGCCAGAAGCTGTATTTCCAAACTTAGAAAAACTATGCTGCTAAGCTTTAACATTATTAGGGTTACATACAACCTTTAGTTTGTGTGAAACTAAACAAGTGTAATCACAGGTCGATGGTGACTGACTGTAATTTGACATCAGTCACAAGTATAACAACTAGTAAGCTAGTTCCACAGTTCCGGAACATTACGAACGAGAATAAACAGTTAAATACTTCACAGTTAGTACAACTCTACATTTGTGGTGAAATATTGTGATATAAAAAGACAGCAGCAATTTTTTTTTAAATCGTAAAATTGGTTACATAAATCGCTAACTCTTGTTGTAATTCCTCATTTGGGAGTGTGAAAAAAGGAAAAGTGAATGTAAACTACAGTATAAATATAAATTAAAAGACATTATACGGTTAGCTAGCGTATTATTTTTTAAGTTGTAAGTAAATACGCGCACACACACGCACACACACACACACACACACATATATATATATATATATATATATATATATATGCGGCCCTCCATTCCCAAATTTTTTTTAATGCGGCCCTCGATGCGAAAGGGTTGCCCACCCCTGTTCTAGACAAACCAATGATCTCTCAAATTTAAACATTTCAAATAGAAAACACAACATTGCATTTTGGCCTCTAGTAACAGGAATGTATCTACCAATAAAGCTTTGTAAATTCATTCTTTCCACATCATTAAGTTTATGGGAATACTAGTTATACTAGAGCCATATCACCGAATGTGCAACTTACACTTTGAATATGAAAAGACTGCAAGAATGCCTGTGCATTTCTTATTCAATTTGGGAAAAGAATAATTTTTCTAGCTTTTTAATTCATAAGACTTTCTTTTCAAAAGATTTGACCAATAGATGCACTTGTAATTCCTAGCTTTTGTTTTCTTAGTTTATTTATTTCACTAATGGACCCTGAGAGTAAATATAACTATCACGTTATAGGTCTGGAGGCGGGCAAACAAACATTTTTACGTGTTTTTTTGTTTGAAAACTAAGTATCCCTATGACTGCGTACTTTGATGTAGTATATTCATTGAAAGTGGCTATGCTAACAAGGAAAATACAACAAAAAAAATTCTAAAAAAAAAAAGCTTACATAAAGTGTATCAATTACTTTGGATCAGTCATGTAATTAAATTTGTAATAGATATAGACTAACAATAGATTTTGTGTAGCGTAATTTCATGCTTTTAGCGTTCTCACAACGCTATGATCCTATCACTTGTCTGGACCAGGCGGGAAGAGAAAGGAGGACGAAGAACGGGGTATATAGGCGATTGCTTTTTAATTTTATGTTAAAAAAGGGAACGACCTGAATTCGAACTTCACTAGAATCTCAAGCCAATGCATTAACCACTCTGCTAGCGAAGAGTCTATGAACATGGAAGATTTATAGTTATCTATTGTTTCTATTTCATGTTTGTGTTCGCCAAGCCTTAGATGACAACATAATATAAAGAGTAGGCCTACTAATTCAGCTTATACTACCTCTTCAGTCAAGTACAATTTCGTTCCCTTGTTTGAGATACCAAAGAAAGTAATTTATTACCAGTAGTTAATTAACTAATTTGTTTAAAAAAAATTTATTGAAACGTAGATAATACTGGGATCTTTACTTAGTAAATATTTAAACAATGATTTACAGCTGCAATGAGAATGTATTTTTGGTCCATTTAGAAATAAACAGAATTCCTTCGAAACTACTTATGAGCAGGAGACTAGCGCCTTGCAGTCTCAGAAAAGCTGAGTTACACATAGGACTAGGGTCTATATTGCAGTATAGTTTGCAGGTAATGACAGCTGAATTTCCAATCTTCGTTAACAAAATGTTTATACGTTTGCGTATATATTATTCATACTTAAATTTAAAATTTAACAAGCTTACAAAGCGAGTTTGTGTGGAAACACAAACTCAAAATACGCCCTCGAAGTGGTCAACCCAGACAGGTAAATAAGGCAGGTTTCAATATTTTCAGAAAGAACATCAGAATGAAATTCTATCAAAGACAAATGACAGAGAAGAATGGAGAAAGAAGGTTGACAGATCTTGTGTGCTGCCCCAACAGTCCAGCAGATCAAAGGATCGGTGAATGTGAAGCTAGATGTGAACCTGGCCTAGCTGATGACTTATAATGAATATCTAATTGATCTAATTGTTTTGTAAAGGGTCAATCACTTATTTAAAGCCACAAGAGAAAAACATTTCTGTAAAAAAAAAAAGATTCTTTTCCTTTAGTTAAGTGTTCTATAACTTCTATAGCTATAGTCCGGCGCTGCAGTTCACGCGATAATATGAAAAACTACTTATTAATTGTTGTTTTAAATTATGTCCAACTTATATGCATACTAAATAGATTTGTTCTCTTTTTTGTGTAAATATCTGACTGAACTTACTTAACTTAGCAATACAAATAAATGTAAAAAAAAAAAATACTTTTTTTGTCAAAAAATCTTAAAACCATTTGCATAAACGTGTTATCGATATTGAATGTAGATATGCATGCGCGCTCCTACTAAAGAGACTCTCGTGTTTGTTACTATTGACAGTGAATAGTTGTAAATGTGGTATATTTTTATTTTAAAAAATGCATGCATAAGAGATTTTTAAAAATTAGTTTTTTCGCGTTCAGAGAATAAAAAAGTAGCCGTTGCATCAGAACCTTGAATGGTCTAAAATATTACGAGTTGACGAGATCTAAACGGGACGGACTGACAGACATTCCACACAAAACTAATAGCGTCTTTTCCCCTTTCGTGGGCCGCTAAAAAACAAAGAATTACTGCTGCAGGGGTGAATGGCTGTATGGTAAATACAATAAGCAAGCAAATATGTGACCCTGCCGGACCAAATAAAACAAAAGACGTTTTTGAGAACAATATCGGACAGTTCACTTAAACCTATTGTGTGTTCATTGTTTGTCTTTTTTTTTTTTTCATTTTTGTAGCTAATGAAGGCCTCGTGGCCCAAACGCCCTTTGTTTTACATGGTCTGGCTGGGTCACATATAAACATGTTTATTGTACTAACTTTTAAAAACAATAGTTCACGATATAGGATGTTCAGTTGTCTCTTACAAATACCTATACATAATGTTTTAAACATTTATTCGAAAATGATAGCGAAAAACACACACGCAAACTCATACTATTTATATGTTTGTGTATTTGATAGAGAAAAATGAAACAAATTATTTTGTTTACTGCCATAAAGCAGTATTATACAAGACACTTTAATTCCTGTAAAATAATGTAGATGTATGAATCTATATAAACAGCTTGCATATTTAATAATATTTCAAACAAATTAGAAGAATAAAAGTTCACGCCGCACTTCTGTGGAGCACTGTGTGGGGTATAGGGGGGAATAGATTTCCGATAGCACTTTTAGTTTTTTAGACTCGAAATTTTCAGCCGGTCATCACAAAATCAATCGCGACTTTTTTTTTTTAAGGGGGGGGGCCGCTAAATGTACCTCGTTTTGATGTCTTGTTTTTTCATAGGTATTTTGTTAATTAAAGAAGATGAGAACAATACTTTTCTATTTAAAATATGTCTACCACTGATGCTCAAACTAATCCCGCGGGCCATGTCCGGCCCATGTCGCTGGACTATCTGACCCCACCTCAAAATTTATGTAACATTGAACTCGACCATTTTTCTTTAGCTGGGGACGCGACATTTATTTCCCAAGCTCTGTGACGACATCAGCATCCCCTTGGAGTTATGTGTTTATCTCCCCTGGTTAGGAGCACCATTAACTATTAGCGTTTCATTAGCTTGATTAACTTCTTTGTGTCTTTAATTAATTCATTAGCAGTTCTCTTTTCTTGAAATGCTCGTAACATTCTCCAAGCGTGGGGAAACATTTCCTGTGCACTTTGAAAGTGAACAAATTATGCATCTTGATACTGAACATGTTTAGTTTGAAAATGAGCATGTACAACTTAAATCTCTGCATGCATTTAAGAGTCAAACTAATACATAGCCAAAGATTAATATTGTTACGAATCTCACTATCCAGGCTATCTGCAAACTGCACCATACACCACCAACTTAAAGAACTTGACAACTCAGGGCTCCAGAGTAACGTAACACTTTAATAGTTGAATAAATAACAGCCAATACTGTACAATTGGCAAAACGTGCACTGTACAAATATCTCTCCGATAACACCGTTCCGCCGTATCAACTCTTGCACTGGCCTCTACGTCTCGTTCCGGGCTTGCACTGGGTTCAACAGTTCAGGACTGACTTCACACACTAGGCTCGTTGTGTCGGACTCGATCGCAGACCAAGATCAAGACGCCGTTCGTCTCAACTGTACTTGATAGTACTCCGCACTGAACAGTCGTAATGCTCCGTACAGAACCACACCGCTGAACTGTGCTGTAGTCGACCGTGTTCTGAACTCTTGTTGTGGACCTCCTTTCTGAACCTTGCTGTATTGAGCCCCTTTTCTCGGCCGTCTTGACTGCGACACCTCCGCTCTTATATAGAGTCCCTGCTGGCCTTCTCGAACCGGACAGAACGCCGCTCGACGTTTCGAGGTGGTCAGATGACTACAACTCTCGTGACGCTTCTGAGCTCTGTTCACGACGTCTATCCTTCCCGAACCACCATGTTGACACTCGTCTCGGCCGACCGTCATAACTCGTCACGGTTGACCGCTCGTCTAGCGCTGGCCTGGGGCGATTTGCGTCGGCTGACTACACTCACACCACTACCCCCATCTGTGCCACCACCAGGTTTATAACAATATCTACCCTTTTTTTTCTAATCAATTAAGTCCATTGTCAAATGGTAAGAACAGAATGTGTCTATGCAAGGAAGTTTAAGTAAGATAAGTTTGTATTTTACAAAGTTTGTGGGAAACATTATAGAACTCTTTTGTTAGAACACAGAGTCTGTTGCTAGAAGTGAGTCTACTAAACTTTTGGCCAAGAAAGTGTACTTCCCCTTCACTTCGGCTATAGACAAACAGAATATGACGTAAGCTATGTGCACTTAGCAGTCTGGTTAACATATATTTAAAAAAAAAATTATAATAGAAAAGTAAAGTTTCCCTTTCAGACCTTGCGATCTATAGGGCAGCTGATGTTAAGGTCATCTGTTTCTTTGGCCAACGGTTAACGACCAACCGCCTTTACTTTCCCCAACTAATGTCAGGTACCCAATAGAGGGTCTAATTCAGTAAGAATAGCACATTAGGTTTTTGAAATAAAGCATTTCAATAGCAGGATAATGCACTGTACATACTCATAATATGCATTTTGTTGGCGTTCAATACCGGAAATACACTTGGCGGCGGGGCTGGCAAGGGCGGGGAGTCTTTCCACTATTTTTTCCCACTAACTCCAAGAAGAACCTATTCTAGGGCACAATAAACGTCTTCCGAAAGAATGAAGGGTCAGAATGTTATAAAGATTAATTATGTACACACACACATACGTATATATATTATTATTTTTGGAGAAAAATAATCCCCCCCCCCCCGAAAAAAAATGTTTGTTTCATTTCCCTTTAACATTCTAAATGACAACAGAAGTTGTCGTACAAACTTAGATTTTGATTACATCCGGGCTTTCCAATATGCAAACATCGAACCACATCCGCTCTGGAATCAATTGTTTTTTACTTAAGTCAAAAAAAAAAATATCTGAAATTATTCAAATATTGTAACCTAAAAGTATTAATGAAGAAAATGTATTTTTACTCTCATTTTACTAAATGAAATTGGAGTTCAGATCTACATGCATTCATTTTTCCATTAATGCATTAGGCAAACATTTTTTTTTCAAAGTTAATGAATAATTTAATAAATAAAGCCAATCTAAAATATGCAAGATTGACATCGAATTATATGAATGAAAACAAACTACAGAGTGATGATACAGAGAACTTCCTGCAGTACAAAGTGTTAATAAGATATTTATTTTCAAACTTTATGCTAATTTTTGGGAATTTTTAGCACTGTAAAATTTAATTTCTAAGCTCAATCATTTGTAATACAAACTAGGGTGCTGGATTTACATATAGACAACATAAGATATAGCTTAGGGCTACCACACCCTGAAATATAGTTTTGAAGAAAAAGCGAAGGAATAAATTGCCTTACGTTGATTACAAGACTTAATCCGGCCCTGCTAACTTGGCTTTATTTAGCAGTGATCCTTTAATATAGCGTCCTTCGCATTGTTTAGAATAGAGAATGTATTGTGAAGATCTCCAATAAAATTGCGCATGCGGTGCATTCATCCATTACAAGACAGATTCTCTAATCAATACTAATGTATAGTATAAACTGTTTGAAATATTGGAAATCCCCATCTGTAACTGATAGCTATAAATAGCCATCTAATTGGTATTTCTGGTGTACATAATATAGAAAGTGTAAATGAGCTATTTGTTTTAAAATATATGTTGAATTTACTTTTTTAAAATCTTTTTTTAGCAATGTTGAATTAAATTTCTAAGTTCTTTCCCTTTCAATTTAGAGTCCTTGACATTGTTTAATTTATCCATTTATTTCAAAGTCTCTCCCGAGCTTTCTCTTTTTAATTTCTTTACTTTTCTCTCTTTTGGTTACGCCCTACGATTGTCCATATAGCTTTCTCTTCTTTTCATATGTTATAGTATTTTATTGCTTGAATATTTAAAAAAAAAATTAGACGTGTGTTTAAAATTTGGCGTACAAATCTCTCAAATGATTTCATAAAATATGTTGAAACAAATAGCGCTTGAGATTCATCTCGCGAACATGATTTTTTGGTCAAACCTTTTCGAACTAGTACGTACATTGGCTAGATGAGATTGCGGGTTGTCTCTAGAAGCAAGACTTTCATGCCTTAATCAATGTTTGAGCAACAAGGTGAGATCTTTGTCAAATATTAAGCAAATAAATACGTACATCTACAGCGCCTATCGCAACTGATCGGTAGGTGAACCCCTTCTCCTTTTGGAGTTAATTCCTTTCGAACAGTTGTTGGGAGTCGTTCGTCCCTCATTATACTTTGACTGTAGACAGGTATTTGGGGGAATAAACTTTGGGAAACGGACTGCGAAGTAAACGGGGCGCCAGAAAGAATGGAGGAAAAATAGATGTGTCAAATGTCATCTAGCATGTCATCAAATGCCACAGTTCACCTTTACTTCCTTTCAAATGCCAGTAAAATATTTCGCTCTCTCTTTCTTTCTCTATCTCTTCATCTCTGTCTCTTCTTGTGTTCTATAGACAAATTATTCAGTACCACTAAAGGATATAATGAACACGTGCATGTTAGTTGCTTGTTAATAATAAGTTAACGGCGCCCTTTAGTCCAGCCTACGCCACCAGCTCCCAATGGGCCACAGTTTCACCTCGTGATCTTACGTTAAGGTCTTGTTTGACTTATTCGACGCAAGCAGCGATTACCTACTAAATAGTGTCAGAGAAAAGCACGAAAGAAGATAGAAGAAGAGAAACAGAGAGAAAAGAAGCAGTGTGTGTGTGTGTGTGTGTGTGTCTTAGGTGTGTGTGTGTGTGTTAGACCCTAGAGAGAAAGAAAGAGAGACCATAAATAGATTCAGGTGGAAAAAAAATCGGTCAAAAGTCATTGGAAGAAGGTCGTCAGTATTGTTCCAGACATATTTACTGCTAGACATGAGAGGGGGGGGGAGGTTTGAGATGTCTGATTTCTTTGGTTCCTAAGATAACTTTGGCATTTGTAATAGATCTAGATGCAGAGGAAGCGTAACAAGCAATTGTTAAATACATCCATTGATTCTGAATCATGTCGACTCGCAGTGACAACAAAAGGATTTCACAGAATCCTAAAGAATATTCGAGTCAAGAATTTGCGAAACAAGTCAACATTGTGAAAAAGGCCAAAATAATTTATTATTACATGTATTATTATTACCTTGCAAAATTTACATGGGTGGATGACAGTGGCTGGGTGGACACTGATTTTGAAAACGGCTCCAACGATTTTCATAGAAATATGACAGTGTATATATCTTTACATAGATGTAATAAAACGTGACCTCAAATCAGTGAACAATACTGACAATTGGGAAGACATAGCTCTAGACCGCATCAGATGGAGAGAGACAGTGACCAAGAAAGCTATGGACAGTGAAAGTACATGGGTCTCAGCTCAGGAAGAAAAACGTACAATCCGAAAAACGGCCAGCTCCTCTACCACCGAAGCAAAAGCCACCTTAACCTGCGCTATCTGTGGACGGGAGTGTCTCTCCAAAATAGGGCTCCACAGCCACATGAGGAAGTGTGCTCTGAGATGAACCATAGTCGTTCTACGACTGAAGGAGGCCAATGAATATATCTTTGAAAAAAAAATCCTAATTGGCCATACAGTAAAAACTCTGGTTTGACCATTATAATTTTTCAAAATGTAATTTTATTTATAATTAAATTGTGTCTATTTTGAACACGCTTCACTGGGAGTTCCCGCACTGACCTTCAATGTTTCTTTGTATTTTAATACGCCACGGTGGGTATTCCCGAACTCGACTCAAATGTTTCGTTGTATTCAGTGAATAATGGAAAAATACTTAGACGTTCATGTACATTTCGTGCGTCGTCTTATGCAGAAATCAGTAGCCCCCCCCCCCCCCCATCCTTGATCACACTTTCCAGAAATAAAAATCCCCCCCCAAAAAAAAAAATAATAATTATTAGTAAAATCGCGTTCGTATTTCTTATATATATATATACGTAAATATTTTTAAAAAAATTGGCTGTTTTTTCATACTAAAATTATCTTTTTTCATATTAACGTCACCATTTAATGATTGTGTCACTTGGTACAATCCGCATAGCTCGCACACTTTTGTGACACCACTGGACGGTCTGCCAAAATAAAATAAAAAATAGCCATCTGCAGTAGGTTATTGAATTACCTCAAAATGGACACATGTAAAACTAATGTAGCCTGCTAGCTCGATCATTTAGCCAAGGATGTCTATTGAAAGATTGACTTTGAATTAATGGATCTTTCTCAAACCAGAAAGCAAATTACAATGTTACAAACAATGTTGATCGGTTTCTGCAACTTTTGTAAACATTGGTCTACAATAAGGTAAATATTAATTGTTTTAAGAAGTCGCAGGCATGACCATTATTAAGGAAATCCAAGATAACTGACAGAAATTAAATGCAGCGCAAAGCGAGTCATAGGTTTGAATGTGGCACTTTTTAGGATTTGTTTCTTTATTAACACTACACTCTCTACGAGATTATGACAACAACATGTTATGCGCTTCAGCATCTATGATTATAACGTTTATTAGTTAATGGTTTCGTGTTTCTGGTTAAAGTTTTTCAAAGAAATAAAGTAAAATAGGTCAGTAGGTCAGCTTTGTTTATTCTCACTGTTCGTTTGCTTTTTTCTGGCACATTCTTGTTTTGTTTTATCCACTGAGCTTTTTGAGACCATTGAGTGCATCTCTTTTTTTTCGTTTATCTACAGCGCTAGAGGTAAAATGTTTGTTATCTTGGCTCCATCATATCCAACGATGTTCTACTGGATAAAGACATCAACATCAGGATAGTCAAGGCAATGGCATTATTTTGCGCCTGCAGAAAAGAGTGTGGGACAATACCATGCTGGGTAACATTGTAACAATACCAAATCCTTAGTCTACCTGACCTGTGTGATGATGAGCAAGATGCGGAAGTAAAACATGGTCATTCTTCTCATGGCAGGAAAAAAAAGCTAAATATCTTCCACCTCCGTTGCCTAAGGCGGATCTTTAAAATAAGGTGGCAAAAAAAAAATAACCAATGAGGAAGAACTGCTTGGAGTAGGGGGGGGGGATTTAGGGGAGACCTTGGCTGACTTGGTCACGTTCATAGAATGCCACAAGGTCGACTTTCACAAGACATTCTTTATGGCGATCTAACAGATCTAACCGACTGCAGATACCATACACAACAATAGTAGAAAGAAGGGTGAAAGTGCAACAGCTCCCGGTGATTACAGATGCCCAACCTGTGACTGCAGCTGTGTATCAAAGATTGGCTTCTTTAGTGTCATAAGAAGTCGCAAAGGGAAAACACCGTCTCTCGAGACGTAACATGCCACAGAGAGGTAAAATTGTTTGAGATAAGTAGATCTATGAAAAGGATACACTTGGGAATACATTTTTTAATAGACCTATATTAAGCGTGGGTATTATGGCCAGAGGGCAGCCTCGTTGTGAATCAGGTATGTACCTCAAACAGCTCCGTTTATTATTATGGATCATTTCCCATCCTTCGTTCTGCATGGTCATGTGCTATGTTATGTGCTAGATCATGTGCTATGTCATGTGCTAGATCATGTGCTATGTCATGTGCTAGATCATGTGCTATGTCATGTGCTAGATCATCTGCTAGATCATGTGCTAGATCATGTGCTCTGTCATGTGCTAGATCATGTGCTCTGTCATGTGCTAGATCATGTGCTCTGTCATGTGCTAGATCATGTGCTAGATAATGTGCTATGGCATGTGCTAGATCATGTGCTATGTCATGTGCTATGTCATGTGCTAGATCATGTGCTATGTCATGTGCTACATCATCTTCTTGATCATGAGCTACATCATGTGCTAGATCATGTGCTATATCATGTGCTAGATCATGTGCTATGTCATGTGCAAGATCATCTGCTAGATCATGTGCTCTGTCATGTGCTAGATCATGTGCTCTGTCATGTGCTAGATCATGGGCTATGTCATGTGCTAGATCATCTGCTAGATCATATGTGATAGATCGTGTGCTAGATCATGTGCTCTTTCATGTGCTAGATCATATGCTCTGTCATCTGCTAGATCATCTGCTAGATCATGTGCTAGATCATGTGCTAGATCATGTGCTCTGTCATGTGCTAGATCATATGCTATGTCATGTGCTAGATCATCTGCTTGATCATGTGCTCTGTCATGTGCTAGATCATGTGCTATGTCATGTGCTCTGTCATGTGATAGATCATGTGCTAGGTCATGTGCTATGTCATGTGCTAGATCATCTTCTTTATCATGTGCTAGATCATGTGCTAGATCATGTGCTATGTCATGTGCTAGATCATGTGCTATGTCATGTGCTAGATCATCTGTTAGATCATGAGCTAGATCATGTGCTATGTTATGTGCTAGATCATGTGCTCTGTCATGTGCTAGATCATGTGCTATGTCATGTACTAGAAAATGTGCTATGTCATGTGCTAAATTATTTGCTAGATTATTTGCTAGATAATGTGCTTTGTCATGTGCTAGATCATGTGCTCTGTCATGTGCTAGATCATGTGCTATGTCATGTGCTAATCATGTGCTATGTCATTTGCTAGATCATGTGCTAGATCATGTGCTCTGTCATGTGCTAGATCATGTGCTATGGCATGTGCTAGATTATGTGCTAAATCATGTGCTAGATCATGTGCTCTGTCATGTGCTAGATCATGTGCTCTGTCATGTGCTAGATCATGTGCTATGTCATGTGCTAGATCATGTGCTATGTCATGTGCTAGATCATGCGCTATGTCATGTGCTAGATCATGTGCTATGCCATGCACTATGTCATGTGCTATGTCATGTGCTAGATCATGTGCTATGTCATGTGCTAGATCATGTGCTATGTCATGTGCTATGTCATGTGCTAGATCATGTGCTATGTCATGTGCTAGATCATGTGCTATGTCATCTGGAAAGTTGTTTCGTTGTTAACGGTCTCGAATCCTGCCGTCCGTCGCCCTGTGGTAGGTTTTGGCTTGGATGTAATAATCTTCAATTCTGAAGAAATACTTGGAACATGTAAAGCCAACAAATGAAACATTTCATTTCCTTTAGACCACAGTAAGTCCCAAATTGGTTTGTATAGACCTCATGGGTCCGCGGTATCATTCAAGGGGTGTGTGGAAGTTTTTAACAAATGATGTAGTAGTCTATAATTACACACCAGAAATCAGGAAAAGATAAAACAATAAAATTGTGATATTCCAGGTTGGTTTGTGGGGTTAAGATGTGACTAGGTAAAAGGGAGAGAATGTTGGAATATGTGCTTGTTATAACATTTCTTAATTCATTGAAAATCCAGACAACTGTAAACTAGTATACTGTTTGCAAATGGAGTAATAATGCCCTACACACACCGTGTTGCACAAACAAGTTTTCGACATTATATGAAGAATTCAACTAATTAAAATCAAAGTACAAAAAAGGAATGATGAAATGGTTCATTGCTAGAAAATTCTTTGAGTTCTGGTGCATAAAAGCATCTAAGTTTTGTATACAGCACAGTGACTGTATCTTAGCAAGAAACAAAGTTATTGTTGTTGTTTTCTCAGCATATGTACGATTTTCTAAGAGAAACAATTTTGTCACTAATTGTTATTTGCTAAATGTTTGGAAACCGACAAGAAAGGGGAAAAGTTATTTACTGAATTGAACAAATTTTTCCATGTAAAATCTGCAACCTTAACTAATTACATTTCTAATGCTTGAAAAAAGTAAAAGTAATATTCCCTTTTAGACCTTGTGATCTATAATGCAGATGATGGATCATCGGTTTCTGCGGCCCGCAGTTAGCAAGGGTGTCATGTGGCCAGCACAACAACCAATCACCTTTACTTTTCCACAACTAATGTCAGGTACCCATTAGAGCTGGATGGACTCGAAATTAAAAATCCCAGACGAGATTTGAACCCGAAATCCCGGTTCGAAAGCCAAGCTCTTTACCACTCGGCCACCGCGCCACCTTATGATGCTACATTAGGAGATTATTTGTTTAATCTTGTTTGGTAAATGACGAATCGTTGACTACGCACAGAAGTATCTTGGTTATCTAAAAGTGCATGTTGAAATAGATTTTTACTCTCCTTTATTTAGTGTTGGAATTTATGGAAAGCAAAGACAATGATTTGAAACACAATTCCATTAACTCAAAAGTGACATCTTATCTTATCTTATAAAATACAAACGTAAATTCAACAAGATTACAAAGAGAGTTTGTGTTACCACACAAACCCAGATAATTCAAAGTAACAAAATTTTAAAAAATCATTTGGCACGAAAATAATAATAATAATAATAAAATTATATTACATTTTTATCTTTAGACTTAGGTAGTGCGCTAGAAATGACTTGGATCAAACTTTTCCCCTCGCAAATAAAAATGAATATCTCCCTTCCATTTGTCAAACAATCTAGATCTAGACCTATTATCTAGCTAAATCTAGATCTATAACTAGGCCTAGATCTAGATCTAGAACTATTTCTAGATCTAGAACTAGAACTTGATCTAGATCTAGAACTTGTTCTACAACTAGATCTAGCTCTATAACTAGTTCTACAACTAGATCTAGCTCTATACCTAAATCTAGAACTAGATCTAGATCTTTTTCTAGAACTAGATTACATCTTGAGCTCGAACCTGCACTCCTAAGCTGTTGGAAGATAAGCTATTTCCTTAATAATTAAAATTTTGTTCAAATTATTAATACATTTATAATATATATATATATCATAAATATATATTTAGATCTGGGCTCTATTTAGTCTTATTTAGACTGTTCAGTGTATAATGAGGATATGTCACAGCTGCGCGCTATAAAAGTAGTTTTTTGTTTTTGTTTTTCAAACTTACAACTAAAGCGAAGTTCGTATCAAATTTCTTTTTTAAAAACAACATTTCAATCAGTATTTCATTCCATGAGTTTGTCAATAAATGGAATATATATTTCATAATAATACATTGATACTTTTTTTTCCTTTGTGACCTTAGATGCAAATTTTTTGTACAAATCTATGAATGAAGCTTGAGTTATTAATGAAGAAGTCTGTGACCTTTTTAAAAAACTTACTTCCCCTGAGGTTACATTGAAAATCTGCTTGCATATGTAATTTTAAAAATTAAATTGTTCATTTTCGGAAAAGAATAAGTAACCGTTGCATCAGAACTTTAAATGATCTAAAATATCATTCTGTTCGATTTTCATTTTCTCTTCTAGTTTCTGAGATTTAATCGCGACGATGGACGAACTGACAGACAGACCACATAAAACCAATAGCATCTATTCCCCTTTCGGTGACCGCTAAAAAAAGTAGATGTATACGTCATATACGTGTCACTAGGTCAATCTAGTCATGCATGTCAATCAATTTCTTAACTTTGCCAAGTGGTTGGTTTTCCTGGCTGATTCAGGCAACCATTCCATGTTCTAATAGCGCTAGGGAAGAAGGAGTATTTGTACACATTTTTCCTAATATAAGGAACAAGAAATGTATCTTTCTCTTAATGTCTTTCTGAGTAATATGATAGGGTTTATTTTTTTATATGAAGATTATGGTTAAGAATGTTTTGTATCATTGCTACTTTACATTTTAGTTTTCTCTTTTGAAGTGTCTTTAATGATTTTATAAAGGTGTTACTCTAATCAAGTGTGAATATTCGTTTGTTATGAAGCTCACGGCTCTTTTTTTGTGTCTGTTCTACTTTCTTAATATTTTTTTGAGTTGACATAGCCTATATAACTAATTTACTTTGCAAACTTAACGCAACTAATTTGAAACTACAAGGTGAAAATCTAAAATCTTCTATACCATTTATCTAGATCCAGTCTACTAGTCTGCACTACTGTATTTTAATGTTGTCATATTCAGAGCAAAATAATCGTTCTTACATAGAGCCTCGTTCAGCAGTCCAGTTTACTTAACAACTGATCAATGCCTGAACCTGAAGATTGCTGGACATCTAGAAAGAAAGATCTTATACTAATCTGACCCACTATCTAGTTTACTGGACTCAATGCGTTGTCAACCGTGACTACCTAATTATTATTTTTCTTTTGTTAAAAAGGGAGAATGTTGAAAGGGTTTATTGTCACTATATGGGTTTATGTATGTGTCTTCTGACTTTGAGGAGCGAAGCACCTTAGTTGCGCGCATTCTATCGGCACATTTTCGTTGCAATTAAGGGCTCAGGAATATTACGAATTACGTGCAGCTTATGTATTCATACGCTTAAAAAAAATTCAATGCTAGATTTAACCATAACTTTATCCCCCTTTTTTTTTCTTTTAAAGAACCCTTTATAAAAGTAAAGGCGAAAGGGTTAGGGTTTGTATCTTTTTTCCAGGTTAACTTATCTAGGTCGGTGCACCGTGTCAGTGTACCATACAATGACGTCACTGAATTCTTGAAACATACAACGTGAAGGTGATGGAGTGGAGGCTTTTAAAAAAAAAGATCTGTAGCGTAAAATAAACAGCTGTTACAGACGTAAGATCTTTTATTACCACTACTTCGGTAACAGGTTAACTTTTGGTATCAATAACTGTTTTAACGTCCTACTTGTGTTTATTGTGTGCCTGTCCCACCAAGAAACGTTCCCTCTACCGTACTAGGTGCTTAAAACTAGTCTGTTCTTCTTCACTTTCTTCTACTGTCTGACTTTCTTTAATGTGTTTTAGATCTGTGCTCATGTCAACATAAAAACTTCAGGAAAGGTTTGTGCAGCAGGGATTCTAAAACTGGTAGATATTAGCAACAAATATCTATTACATCAATTATTTTAAATCTATGATTTTATTAGATCTAGTTATTCTAGACTAATAATAAATGCGTGCTTTTGGAACTATTTTTATTAATTGTTTTTTTTTTAATCGCAACGTTTATGCTTATAACATACTCAGTGCGCTATGATGCAATCATTTTGTGGACCGGGGGGGGGCGGGTAAAAGGGATCTGGGAGAAGGTTTCGTGATGGCATACATAGTACGCCCTGCTGTCCTTATATAATACAAAATTAATTAATTACGACTAAATGATGAAGTAATTGTTCTTTTTTCCCGTTTATTCGTGTGTTGACATCGACAATGAATAATTGTGAAAAGTTTTAACCTGATCCGAGAATGGGAAGTAGGTGAAACAACGTGTACAAGATTCCACTCAGACAGACAGACAGGGAGAGTGCATAAAAACTTTGTAAAAAAAACGTATATATAATATATATATAGTTTATATTTAAAAAAAACATAAAGTTTATCGATTGTATTTTCCTGACACTATCTGACAACGTTGTAGCATGAGCTCGGGAGGAAGTATTGTTAATATTAAATGAGATGTACAATTTATTAGTGAATTGAACAAACAGTGTCACTTAGTTTAGCAAGACTTGAAAACAAAATACAAATACATCATTACAATTGACATGTGAGAAAACAAAAGAACAAGTATAAAAACAATGGACATCTTTAAACAAACGTGTCCTGAAAATCAGAGACAATAATCTGTAAATTCGGCACATTAGATACTAGGTGACCATCTGAAGAAGAAATTAAGGCAATGGACGCTAAAATTCAACATCCATAATTACTGAAAAAGAACATCCAGAATTACTGAAAAAGCTCTCGTGAACTTACAGGGAAAAAAGCAATCACAAAGGAAGAATCGTGCTAAAAATTCTTTAAAAGCCATGCATCCAAATAAAACTTTTCATGAGAATTTTCGTCATTATTTTGGCAGACAATGATCAGCAGACGATAGTCCTTTCATGGACCACTCAGCAAATACACTTAATGTTTGTACGGAATCACTTCCTCTTTTTCAATCATTTTAAGAGGCAACATCTCTAATTTGTAGTGATATACTCATTTATAAATTTACAAACACTCACTTAAAATCAAAATTTAAGAATTTTCTCATACTATAGTACTGCTTAAAGCTCAGCCAATTCGAAAGCTTTTCTAACTGAAATGCTTTGCTCCCACAATAAGGAGACGCTTTTATTGATCACAGCCCAAACATTAATGGAAACGAAGCGACAAAGAAAAAAAAGTATTAAAGCTTCAGACGACCAGCTCCATCAATGACAGCGAAGTTAATGCTGCAATAAAAACAAAAGAAAAGAAGACATAAGAGATGATCATAGAGATTGAATGCAATCTAAACTGGATAACTTTTTGGTCTAAGTAGCCTCGTGATGAGCCTTCGTTTGGTTACCAGTGCGACTTTGATTGGGGTGCTAGAGAAATAAAAGAAAATATAGAACATGGCCCTGCAGTGCAAACATTTTGTGAGCTGGCGCTCCTAAGTGTTATTTTTAATGCCTTATGTTTATAGGCCAGCGCCATATTTAAAACCTTCACTTCCGTCTACCTCTATGTTAGATTTATATGGGTTAGGGCCAGATGCTATAAATGGAGCAGATGCTGCGGCTCCTGGTCTTTTCCTGTTGATCAGAGGTCAGTTTTCTCTGTCCGACCGTGACGGTGTGAAAGTGATGGTTGTGACCTATGGTCTTTTGAAATTTGTTGGCTCTTGATAATGGTTCTGTATATGGGACCGCCTGCTAGAATTACAGCTGCAGTGGTTTGTAGCTGCTGCCATTTTTTCTGTTGTTTTTGTGGCTGTTAAAGCTTGTTACTGTTGCATTTAGGTGTAGATCTAGACTTGAGATATTGTTGGAGTGTTAATGAAGGTTTAGTGTAGTAAGTTGGTGCAATTTGATTGGATAGTTGATTCGTTAGGTTCGTAGTGTTGATGATAGTATAAATCTATATAGAATCGGTTGGTTGTTTGCGTTCAGTGGTTAGTGTATATATATTTTATTGTTGATTGATTTGTGCTCATGTAAATATGTTTAATAAAGTATCGTTTTTGTATTTATTCTCAATTAAATTTGCAATAAGGTAGCTAAGGATTCATGTGTGGAAACACAAACTCAAAATCGGCCCCCGAAGTAGTCCAACCAGGCAGGTAAAAAGGTAGGTATCAATATTTTCAGAAAGAACATCAGAATTAAATTCGATTAAAGACAAATGACAGAGAAGAATGGAGAAAGAAGGTTGACAGATCTTGTGTGGTGCCCCAGCCGTCCAGCAAACCAAAGGATAGGTGAAAGTTAATATGAAGTTAAATGTGAACCTGGCCTGATGTCTTATAATGAATATCTAATTGATCTAATTGCTTTGGAAATAGTCAATCTCTAATTCCTAAAAAAAAAAAAAAAAAAAAATTCTTCCTTTCGTTAAGTGTTCTATAGTTCCGTACTGCTATTACAGTTCATGCGATAATATGAAAAATTACTTATTAATTGTTGTTTTAAATTATGTCTAACTTATATGCATACTACATAGATTTTTACGAGATCTAAACTGGACGGACGGACAAACATTTCACACAAAACTAATAGCGTCTTTTTCCCTTTCGGGGACCGCTAAAAAAAAGCAAATTACACACTCAAAATTCTATGAGCGTAGCCAAAGGGGGCTTTGAGTTTAAAACCCTTCCAGCGGCGTTTGAAGCTAAAAAAATACATCTTCACTTTAAAAAAAAAAAGCAAATTACACACTAAAAATGCTATGTGGGTAGCCAAAGGGGGCTTTGAGTTTGAACTACCCTTCAGAGAGGTTTGATGCAAAAAAATACCTCTTCAATAAAAAAAAAAGCAAATTACACACTAAATTTCTCTGATCGTAGCCAAGCCAATGGGGGGGGGGGGGGGGTTTGAGTTTAAGCCTCTCTCCTCCAGATGGCTTTTTTAAAAGTTTAAAAGCCCTCCAGATAGTTTTGAGTTTAAAATCCCCCTACAGAGAGTTTTGATGTTGAAAACCTCTCTCTTCAATATAAGTCTAAAGCAATCTACAGTCACCAAATTCTATGACCGTAGCTAAATGGGGTTTTGAATTTAAAAGAAATAACTCCAGAGATTTCTTAGTTTAAAACTCCCTAAAGATGGCTTTGACGATAAAACTTCCCTTTTCGATGTAAAATCTAAAACAAACTACAGTCATCTAGTTCCAAGAGCGTAGTCATAAGAGGTAACACATTTTTACCAGTGGCTGGGCTCCATTAATAGGCCTAAAGTGCAGTAAAAAGTCATCTGTCGAAATTGAAAAACACTAAATCTGGCTCAACGGAGATGGCTAAGACAGATTTTAAGAGTAAGTTATAGAGATCGGGTCTTAATCAAGGAAATCCTATGCCGAACTGGGAGCCGACCCCTTAGTAAGGTTGTGAAAGAGCGTCGCAATAGGTTTGCGGGACATGTTCTTCGACAAAATGAATTACGCATAATAAAAGTTGCGATGACATCCTAGTACAACTTAGCGCCACACTTTCATGGAGGTGGGAAGAGGCTTCAGAAATTGCCAGTGACAGATTTTTGTGGAAACAGCTTTCCGCCAAATACGCCGAACGGCGCGGGAGGGTCTCAGTCAGTAAGAATAGCAGATTAGGTTTTTGAAATAAACCTTTTTAATAGCAGGATAATGCACTAAAGATACCTCAGAATTCAGAATATGCATTTTATTGGCTTTTAATACCAGAAATAGTGCTTGGCGGCGGGTTTAGCAAGGAAGGGGAGTCTATAATTTTTCTACTAAGTCCAGGACGAACCTATTCTAGAGTACAATAAACGTCTTCCGAAAGAATGAAGGGTCAGAATGTAATAAAGATTAATTATGTACACACACACATACATACACACACACACACATATATATTTTTTCCCGCCCGGGGGGGGGGGGGGGCTGAGGGGGGTAGAAAAAAATTCCCCCCAACCCCCCCCTGAAAAAAAATCCTGGCCACGCCCATGATATATATATATATATATGTATGTATGTGGTCAACACATTGTGGATTTTTTAAATAAAATTGTATTGATATATATATCAAGATATATGTAGATATATTAAAATTAGAGTAATGACAATTCTAGACCTTATTTGTGATAACGAGAATGTAGTGGGTTCGGTCCCCATACAAAATAATATTTTTTTAAACATATAAAATATGAATGTTTATTTTACAATATTAATTTAACATTAAGGAGGAATGGATTTAAAAAAATATATATATTAGTAGTTTCATACTATCCTGATCCTCTCTTGACCACTCTAATGAAACTCCTGGGTAAAAAAAAAATGATGCATTCATTTATTTTGTCGCGAACCCCTTTTTTTGTTCATGGCTTTGTCAACTGTCACCAAATGTCAAGGGAAGTAACACTTGCGACAGGATAACTTACAGATGCCATCCTAGGTTGCCTCCAGTTGACAATGTGATGAGATCTTATTGTATCGGGATGACATTTTTTGTGTGGAATTTTATGTATTTTAAATGTGTGTATGAAAATATACATGTATGAATAGATGGATGGATAGAATATCTAATATATGAAGCAAAATGTAAGGCCTATTATGTATGCATGTATGTCCCTCATACAAATCAAAACCGTTTAACCAATCTTGATAATACTTGGCATAAATGTTCCTTAGATCATGGTGGAGACCGTAATCAGGGCCGCCGCTACCTATTGTGCAATGTGTGCATTGCACGCAGTAAAGGGAGGCCAAATCATTATTGCGAGATTCCTTTTTCTTTTTTAATTTTTGGTTTAATAATAAAAAAAAATTACTTAAATATTTTATTTAAATTCTGATGATTCATTATCCTTTGAAAACTTGGTGGTGGTGGGGTAGGGGAGTCAATATTCGTACAATAAGAAGTTATTTTGGAATCTTTAAAAAGAAAAAAAAGCGGCTCGCGAGGGATTTCCATAAGCGCCGACTCTTCCTGGCCTTGGATTTTCGCAAGTTGTTTGTAATATTAATTTCGAGTCGAATAACCCGCCCTGTAAGTAGATCAATTCAATTTTAAAACATTGTCCCTTTTATTTGAAATGGCTGTTAATTGAGAGTAAAATATTTTGGCCGATTATAGAGTGTAGATGTAGATCTACATTTTATGTTCCTTTGTGTTCTAGTTTAAAATACATTTAATTATCTTCTTTTCCTAGTAAAATCAGTTAAAAACGAAATCTGTTTTATAAATATTTAATATTAGAACTACTTAATAATTAATAAAACTATATATACTTCTTTTCGTAGTAAAATCATTGGTTCAGTTGGACTAGCTGTTAGGAGTGGTAAGCCAATAACCAACTAACAACAAGGAGAGGGGGTGGCGTAAAAAATGTTTCGGTGTAATTTATCTGAATATTAGTAAAATTAAATGTTTAAAAATTCAAATATCTTAAGTAGGACACGTCGTTTTATCTTCTAATAAGACCTTGTTAAATGTAGACAGCTTTTTGCGAGGGGCGTATGCAACAATATGGGTCAAAACGTTTTGAAGAAATCATCTCCACTAGTGTGATTCTTCAGGATTTTTTTGTCTCAGAATAGTCGAATTTCTTCCGTCTATTGCACTTCATTATAGCGACGACTTTTGTGTGAAAAAAATGTCCGTGACAGAGACGTCTTACTTAACATTAAGAATATTTTTAAAAATATCGCGCCCATTACAGACATCCTTTTGCAATATGAAGCCTACATAGAATGTCCCTCGCATAATATTATTGGCCAGGGCTGCCTCTTTATTATTAGATTTAATATGGCCCTCGACTTTTTTTTTGTTAGGATGAATAGTGCGTTCTGAAAGAAAACACATCAATATTAGCCTCTTTTAAATTCTCTCTTCTTACTAAGAGAAAAAAGCCTGAAGACGCTTAGCGCGAGTCCCACCCGGAATCAAACCCCTAGCTGATTTAAGCGAAACCTGCCGCATCTTTAGCATCTTTTACAGTGCTTAAAATGTATGTAGGCAACACTATTTCGGAAAACAAAATGACCATTTAGCTATTATATATAGGTCTGTAAAATTGACTCATTTTAGTGAAATTTCATTACTTAAATTTGAATTCTATACAAAAGACAAAAAAAAAGGGGGGGGGGCGGCATTTTTAATTTCGCTTGCAGGCGACGGCCCTGACCGTAGTGTATGCTCAATGTCGTCGTCCCCCCCCCCCTTTAACTGGAAGAAAGGCTAAAAATAAAATAGAAAGAATATCAGAATGAAACTCTATTAAAGGCAAATGACAGAGAAGAATGGAGAAAGAAGGTTGACAGATCTTGTGTGGTGCCCCAAGGGTTCAGCAGACCAAGAGATAGGTGAAAGTGAATGTGAAGTTACATATGAACCTGGCCTAACTGATGTCTTGTAATGGCAATCTAATTATTTATAAAGGGTCAATCTCTTATTCAAAGCCTCAAGTAAAAAACACATTTCCTTAAAAAATATATAATTCCTTTACATAAGTATTACACGGCCGTGGTGCGACCCTGCTGTTTACGTGATAATATGAAAAACTACTTATTAATTATTGATTTAAATTATGTTCCACAATTATGCATACTAAATAGATTTTTTTTTCTTTTTGTAAATGTAGTAATTAGTAGGACAGAACTTTCTTAACTTAACAATACAAAAAATCTAAAACCGTTTGCATAATTGTGTTTAAAATATAGTAAATAGTCACCTCCCTTACTAAATAGCCTCCACTGTTTGTTACTATTAATAGTGAATAGTTGTAAAATTGGTGTATTTTCATGAATAAAACTGCTTGCATAATTGATTTAAAAAATTAGATTTTTCGCCTTCAGAAAAGAAACAATAGCCGTTGCATCAGAACTTTGAATGGTCTAAAATACTATGATGTCGGATTTTCAATATCTTTTCCAGTTTACGAGATTTAAACAGGACGAACGGACATACGGACGGACAGACAAACAACACAAAACTAATGGCGTCTTTTCCCCTTTTGGGGGCCGCTAAAAATTGTTATAATGTTATGACATGATTAGAAATTAGGTATTTGTTTCGGGAATAAGGGGAAAGTTTTACGAATGACGAGATAGATCTTTAAAAAGTAAGAACACTCTAGACGACGCTATTAAGAAGACGCTTTTCTTATCACAGTAGAAATAAGAGGCATTTTATAGACGGTAGTAATAGACGACATTCGACGGTTTCCTCTTTGAGTATTAAAAGTGTTTATTGTTTAACACTAGCGTCGACTCCATTTATCGATTGTTGGCCTTTCGTCGGTGTTTATGTTCAGCATCGAGTTCGGTGTTACCTCCAGTTGGCATTTGTTCCTATTACAAGTACTCATCACCGCGGAAGAGCTTAACATAATTAAGACTATTTTTTTTTTCTTTTTCATTACAATCTTGCAATGTGAAGCTAAAATTGAAAAATAAAACATAGTAGAGGGCATGGGGATACGACAACGGAAACTGAATGTTACACAAATAGATTTAAATCAAAGAGCGCTTTAAGTACAGTGTCCAGCTCAGTCTTAATGATTTTTTTTCTAAAACAAAAAAAGGAGGGGGGCGGCATTTTTAATGTCGCTTGCAGGCGGCCACAGCCCTCGCGACGGCCCTGACGGTAGTGTATGCTCAATGTCGTCCCCCCCCCCCTTTAACTGGTAGAAGCGCTAAAAATAAAATACCTAAATTTTATCTCTTTTAAAGAGCAAAACTCTTTTACAAATATTCGGCTATTATATATATATATATATATATATATATATATATATATATATATATATATATATATATATATATATATAGATAGATAGATAGATAGATAGATAGATAGATAGGTAGGTAGGTAGGTAGGTAGGTAGGTAGGTAGGTAGGTAGGTAGGTAGGTAGGTAGATAGATAGATAGATAGATAGATAGATAGATAGATAGATAGATAGACAGATAGATAGATAGACAGACAGACAGACAGAGGAAGATTGGTGCTTAATGTCATGGGAAAAAGTGAAAAAAACATTATAATAGTGAGGCAAGAAATATGAGAGAAAGAGAGAGAGAGAGAAACAGAGAGAGAGAGAGAGACAGAGAGAGAGAGAGAGACAGAGAGAGAGAGAGAGACAGACAGACAGAGAAGATGTGGAAAGAAGAAAAACATTTTAAAAATACATTTTTAAGACAATATCTACATTACTAAATTTAAAAAATAATAAAGTAATAAAAAAAAGTAACTATAATAATATTGGGTTCAAACCGGATATCGAGCCCATAAGACCGTCAGCTGCTTGAACGTACGATGTTTCTGATTCGGCCAGTGGGCAATGTATGCTTGTGCGATTATTTATTGGTAGGCTTATGTTCATTATATAATTAAAACTCTTAGGATCTAGATCTAGTCTACATTGAGATCTAGAATCAAGATGTAATCTAGGCATATATTAGATTTACGTAAAAAAAATATTTGAAAAAAAAAAAAGCTTACATAATCTTTAAACTTCAAATTTTAAAATTACTCAGTTATCGCATAATATCGGTACACTTTGGCCATAGACATAAATAAATATAGACTGGCCGATTAGAGAGTTTTATGAAACGAAAATTTGTAACTTGCAATTTTGTGTACTTTATTATACAGCATTTATGAGCAGTATAAAAGTTAAGTATTCATATCTATTTCAGCCACACACCTATATATATATATTGTAAATAAGGAGGCAGTGTACTTTTGTTTAATCTCTAAAAATGAAGATCATGTAATTTTTTAATAATTCGGAAATCCGAATACAATAGATATACATGTTTTCAAGTTACATGAAGTTACTTCCTTCGGCCAGTATATATATATTTATGTCTATGACTATGGCTAACTAAACCATGTTTTTTATTATTATTATTGCATAATTCCAATGATAGTACTAGACCATTTATGTTTACTGTGCACTTGCACCGCCCTAGATTCTGAGCAGCCAAATTCTAGCCCTTGTTTTTGCACCATCAGATTAATTGAAATCTAATTAGCAACTGGTAACTGAATTACAGTTATAGTAGACAGGCTTAGGTTTATCAACAACTTATGGCTGACCATGTAAGTGCACGCCTCTGAAATTCTGAGTAGCCAAATTTTAGCCATTTTTGTTTACACCTTCAATCAATTAACTTCTGCTATCGAGCAAATTAGCATGTAGTGCTTTTATTGTGTGAAAATAGAATAAGCTAATCTGTAGTTCATTACCGAGCATGCGAGCTTGATTCTAGGTGCTGTAGACTCCTGGCAAGGCTGTGACATGGACCCATAAACCTACGTCTTTCAATGATTCAAAAGACGCCAGGGATCAATTAATAGCAGAAATATAAATTTAATAAAAAGCAATCAGAATAACTGTAATCAAATATTAAACTATTAATACTACACAACTATGACAACTGACTTCTATAGTACTTATACGGTCAGACTCAGGCCTCTGATAACATAGACAATCTCTTAAGGGTGGTAACTCTATTTTAACTAATAGACCGATGAAATCATGACATAGAATTCGTTATATCTTACAAGCAAGATTCTATCAAGTGCTATTTACAACACTATGTACACATACAATCATATATATGGCTCCTTTTGACTCGAAAAGCAATGAATGCGCTCAAATGAGTCACTGGTTTTGGCTTAATCTTGAGACGGGGCAGAATCTGGTGTGGCTAATTAAGCCAATTCTAGAACGGCAGACTTTGTCACAATTCATACATGTGTATGCCTCTGATTCAGGGCTAGCGGACAGGGCAGCTTTCTTTTTTTTCCCTCTTGATTAAGGCCGCTTCAATTCTTTTGTTCTCAGCGAGAGTTGTCCAGCACGCAGTCTGTCTCCATGCACTCCGGTCTTTGGCTACAATCATCACACCAAGAATATAATCAAAATTGTTTGTTTACTGTGTATTTTTTTCTGCCTTGGAGGACAAATCCTTGCTAGCTGTATATTTCTCTGTAAGTTTCTTCGAACAAGATTAAAGAGTGCAGTGATCTTGGTACAGGGCTGGTTCTACAGATTGCGGGGCCCTATGCGAAACGGATAGCGCGGGGCCTAGTCTGGGTAGGGATACGGATAATAAGTGAAAATTAAGATTTTGTATTAGAAAATGAATTCGTCTTTGCCTTTTTTTTTATATTTTACTTTTACTAAGTACAAAATCACTGTTAAATGAACTTTACGAGCCATTTACAGTAGATTGTAGTTTTCCAACAAAAAGCAGATAAATATTCAGATCTGCCTTTTTAGATTTAGGCCAACTAACGACTAGCAAAATATCGCTTTTTTTTTGTTTTGAAGAGGTCGAGATAGATTTAGATGTAGATTTATATGCCGGTTGCTATTAAAGTAAAGTAAGTAAGTAAGTATTTGAACTTCTTGTTTTGGTTAAAATTCGCCTCATTATTACATTTTTGTTAAAGGAAAGCTGACAATGATGTTTTTGGTAACCGTGCTAAGGATTGGCGTTGTTCATAATAGAATGACACCCCGAAATGACAATTTTGTCTGTTTTATAGAAGATTTGCATGAGTTTTCACAAGATTTTAATAATTTCAGATTTTCATGACTTTTTCGTATGTTTTGCAACTTCAGGAGAATTCCAGGAACCCTTTAATAATAAATTAAAATGGTTTAATTTAATAATTTACACCTAGAATTCGCGCGGGACCTATGAAAGTGTGGGCCCCACTGCGGCCGCACAGGTTGCAGTGGCCTAAGACCGGATGGCTCCAAATTAACGTCTATCAGAAACTCCTACAGAAGTAATGTATACCTTGAAGTGGATGGAGACATATTTCTTTCAGTTGGAGAAGAACTGACTGTAAATATGCTAGTATGACTCACCACCACGGTGCTGGAAAAAACAACAAGAATATCAGAAACGACGTTCCGAATGTTTTTCTTTTGTGTGTTTGTGTTGTGGGGGGGGGGGGCGAGGTATTTGCACCTTCACATTTTTATCAACATCTTGAAGACAATGGCACAGGGTTGGTTTACTTTGGTTGAAGTACAAAGAGGAGTCAGAGGTGACAGTAGAAAACACCAAAAGGGCAGAAAGAAAATCCTCCTTCTCGATGATCTCCTTGTCCTCATTATGTCAGTACCCGAGCTTCTTGGTTTTGTCCGCTCGGACACATGAATAGGCTTACCATAAGTCCGGAAAATGAAGAGACGTCCTCCTTCACAGTGATTTGTCGGTAATCATCGTAATGCCATATTATCCAGAAATCAAATTCCATCTTTAATATTGTATGGTCTGAAGGCACACACTCAATAATTGTCTTGCATAAGTATCTGTGGCGTTTTACATCTCGAAAGACAATATTTTCCCTTTGCCACTTCTTGTGTGACTAAAGAAGCCAATTCTTGATACACAGCTGCGGTCGCATGTTGGGCATATGTAATCACCGGGGGCTGTTGAACTTTCACCCTACTACTGTTGTGTATGGCATATGCAATCCAGGACCCTTCCTTAATGCTGGCTCTCCGTGTGAATCTATTCAGTGCAAATTTTTCCCAACTTTTATGGTCGATTTTGAAGAGCTTCAAATCACGTTTGCATACATCATTATACCTTAGAAGTGGACGACCAGCGGCTCCCCAGCCGTTAGTTCACCAAACAGAATGTCTTGTGGAAGTCAACCTTGTGGCATTCTATGAACGTGGCCAAGCCAGCCGAGGCGTCTGCTGCTGATAACATGTCCTGGCATCCTGCTCTTCGTAGCACTTCCTCATTGGTTATTTTATCTTGCCACCTTATTTTAAAGATCTGCCTTAGGCATCGGAGGTGGAAGATATTTAGCTTTTTTTTCCTGCCATGAGAAGAATGACCATGTTTCACCTCCGTATAGCAAAGTGCTTATCACACAGGTCCGGTAAACTAAAGCTTTGGTATTGTTAGCAACGTATTGTCCCACACTCTTTCCTGCATAAGTATCAAAATGTAGGAAATATAGATTTTAATAACGTCCAGTTGTTGACCCTTGCTGCAACTTTGTATTGTTCGCAGGACAATATCCTTCTCGAACAGTAGTGTTCAGTAATGTTCATGAATTCAAGTTAAGCAAGGCAGTTCATGTGAAACCTATAACCCAGAGCGCTGTGATATATATATACCACCACCACACACACACACATACATTTAGCCATATCTGTGAATACTGAAGGATTAATTTCCTTTGTTGGTATCATACAAAATAATTAATCACCAGAAATATTTTTCTATTGATTTATTTTGTTAGTTCCACTTTATATAGGGCAGATGATGTAAAGGTCATCTGTTTCTGTTGCCTACAGTTAACGAGGGTGTCATGTGACCAGCACAACGACCAACCGCCTTTACATTTCCCCAACTAATGTTAGGTACCCAGGAGCTGAGTGGACTCAGAGGCGCTCAAAGATCCGGAGATTAAAAATCCCAGGATTCGAACCCGGGACCCTCAGTTCGGAAGCCAAGCGCTTTACCGCTCATCCACCGCGCCTCCGATGTTTCATAAGGTGCAATTAACAGTTATGTAAAGTTTCAACCTTATCTGAGAATGGGTGTGGGAGAAATAACGTGTTTAAAATTTTACCAGTCCGGCAGACTGAGTGATTTGATATAAGCGAGGTATATTATATATGTGTGTGCGTTTATACATAGCGTTAGGGTTTTGAAAAAATTCGCCTCCCCCACAAAGTTCTGGATCCGCTAGTGCTTAGCCCCCTCCCTCCCTCTGTGATAACTACATAGTATAGTTTCAAAAGAAAACAATTTTCAGACACAGTGAACTTGCATTAGGTTTATAAGGCATCATCTTCGATTCTGACGATTTAGACATTATAAATAGTATTACAACTGTCCACTAAATTTAGGGTTAACAACCAAGTAGAGATACACTTAAAGCAAGAAACACATTTAGGAAACTATCAAAAGACATTTTGCTTATTAGATTTGTTCCTTGAAGTTTTGCCAGCAGAATTTATCATTGTTTTTTTTTCTGTTATCGTGTTGATAACCTATTATCAGATTGTAAAGGTGGGGGTGGGGGGAGAGAGAGAGTGAGTGAGAGAGAAAGAGAGAGAGAGACAGAGCGAGAGAAAGAGAGAGAGAGAGAAAGAGAGAGAGTGAAAGAGAGACACAGAGTGTGTGTATGTGTGTGTGAGAGAGAGAGAAGCAATAAAGCAAATCTAATTCTGACAATGTGTTGTCTTCTCCTCATAGAACAAAAGCCCGCTGTCTTTTTTTTTCTTCCTCTTTTATACTCTTCAGACCCAATATTTTTTATTTAAAGAGTATGAAGACAATGTTTCAGCTTTTTTTTTTTTTTTTTTTTTGCATAAACATGAATCAATAACCACAGATAAGAATGAAATAAGAATGGTGGAGGCAGTGGTTGATGACTTAACTTGGCGAGGGTCGCTAGTTAAAGACCTAGTGAAGACCTGCGAATATAAAATCATGATTTTACGACATCCTTAAGTCAACATTATTCTACCAGACACGATTTAGTTGTATTTTTGTTTAAATACCCAACTACGTGCTTGTAAACTGTTGACCACACACATAAAGCAGATAACCTGAATAGCCTACATGAATAGCCCACGCAAAACGTAATTTTTACTCACCAATGAATTATCTCTAAGATAAAATTGCACAGCATAAATATACACATTTTTTTTTAAGTTCCAGAGTTCACCAAACTTTAATAGGTACCTAACATACGGTGGGAAAATAAACGCGGTTGGTCGGGAGGTCTGTTTCTTTGGACACTCTACCAACCTTCCTCTTTCCTTTTTCTTGCGTTTTTCTTTAGGTTTAATTACATCGCCACCACATTTGTTCATATCACTTTCTTTTCTTTTTTATTTAAATAACGTGAACGGAATCCTAAACAAGCAAAATATTTATGAAAAATACCTATTTATAAAAGGCAATTCTTCCTTTATGAATCGACTGTTTCGTCACAGAATTAATTGGGGTGGGGGAAAGTTGAACCAGCAATCCCCTTCCAGGGTTACGCCCATGATTTTATCTTATTTTTTTAATTACAGACGTTCCTTCTCAAAAGAAGATAAATAGAATAATAGACCGTACGTCATACTCTTATACATGTCTGTGTGTCGTGTCTTTTTTCTTGTGGAATGTTTTTAACATATCAACTCACTCTGTCCAAAAGTTTGCACACGTTATTCCTCCAACGCTCAATCTCGGATTAAGCTGAAATTGTGCACATGTATTTCTTGTACCTGACAACACAAGAATCAATAAACAAAATTAACCATTTAGTTATTTAACTGTGATAATAATTTACTTTGCTTGGTATCTCAAACTGGGGGAAAAAATAGTTCTCGATTGAACTGCTGGTATAAGCTGAATTAGTTCCCTTTCCAATGGAAAGAAATAGTACTTGACTGAAGTGGTGGCATACGCTGAATTAGTTCCCTTCGATTTATAGATTGTCGTCTGAGGCTTACTACTTATTTACTACTTATTAATTATATGACTGATCCAAATTAATTGCTGCACTAAATATAAGCTTTCTTTCTACCAAGCGCGTCCCCACGTGGCGGATAGGGGAAGGACCGTTAGATATAAGGGTTAGCTGTGAATAGCAAATAAACAGCCGCGGACCAACTGGTTTGCAGTCATGGAGGATGAGGTGAAGTATTACAGTGGTTAGAAAATTTACTAAAAACATCTCAGAAATACAGGGAAAGGATTGCAAAAAGCGAGTATAGGGCGCTCTAACTCTAAACCCGGGTAGATGAAGTTCATTAGCTAGGGACAGCAGTTCATCTAGGAGAGAAAACTCAGAAAATAAACTCCTGCTGCCTTGCAGATGATCTTGGATGATCAAAGGCTATGGGAGCACAGTGAGAAAGAAAAGCAGGCTGAAGTCGGAGTCAATGGGCCTCCTGGCGCATAACACATTGAAACGCAACCTCATCTATGTTGTCTTAGTCGTTATCGTTAGGCGGTGTTGTTGATTCCGGGGTCACTGGTTCGAGCCTTGGTCGGCGCAGTCCCTTATTTTTGTCGCATTTAATACATTACTTTCTCTCATTTAAAAAACTTGGTCCCTGGTGCTGCTGTTCATTTATGTTTAATATGTATGTATCTTGTTGGAGTTCAGCAACGATTCTAATAGATGTGGCGTCCCGCCGCGCAGGTATGGGGCCGGGCTCTTTGCCTCGAAGGAGCCTACACAAGAGGTGGCTGGTGGTTCTTCTATCTCTGCCTGTGGAGCCAGGAGCAGGGACAAGAAAGTAAATACTACTGGCCAACTCTCCAAGACCAAAAGTCTAAAAATTTTACAATGGAGCGCAGAGGGCATCCTAAAAAAAGAAGCTCTAAAAATATTTCTGCATGAGAAAGAAATTGATGTAGCTTTCATCCAAGAAACTCATTTGAACAGTAATCTACGTTTCTCCATTAGAGGCTACACCTGCATCAGACAAGATTGAGAAATCTTCACCCTCATAAAAAATGACATCCCTATCACAGACATAACTCTGCCCAATTTCTCAGAATCAGAAATAATGGGCACGAAGCTTGATGGAAATATTAATTTATTTAACCGCTACTTCCCACCAGACAAGGAAATAGAGATTGGCCACATACAAATACCTGACCAAGAAGAATGTCTAATCTTAGGAGATATGAATAGTCACTCTTAGAGCTGTGGATACCCAGGTCTCAAAGCCTGAGGATAAACCAAAATTTTTCTCAAGAGCCTGGCTAACATCAACCACTCCAGACCTAGTTTTCTCAACTGACAATATATCAAAAAAGTGCACAAGAGATGTTGCAGATCAACTAGCCACCAGTGACCACAGACCCATATTGATCAGTATCAATACCTCCTTCAAAATATCAGAAAACTCCACCATCCCCAGATGGAACTACAAATATGCCAACTGGAACCTATTCCCAAAGCTCACAGACCTATATACCACTTCAATAAACTGAAAATCAAATCAGGTTAATAAGTCATACTCAGCTTTCTCCAAAGGAATCCTCCTAGCAGCTAAGGAATCTATTGAAGCCAGAACACACAGTAGAAAATAACTCTTGTATAGAAAATAACATAAATCTAAAAGCAGCTAACGCAGTTTTAAGGAAAAATTACCTTTCGCTGTGAGGAAAAGTTGGCATGAAAAAAAAACAGATCTACTAAAATCTAGATAGAGACGGCCACAAGCTCTGGCGAATAGCTAAATGTCTCAACCAGGAAGAAAAAACAACTCCTATAGTTATAGAAAAGGACAACAAACCCCTGAAAGGCCCATAAGCAGCAAATGAATTCAATAAGTTTTTCCAAAGTGTAGGACAAATACAAATCAGTGAAAGTAGAAATAAAGATGTAAACTCAGAAATCCAGGATAGAATCAAAGAAAACAATCCAGCTTACTCCTTAGGAATGACCACAAACCTTAAAATGAAGGAACAAGATGAAGCCCTAAAAGTCCTCAAACCAAAACAAGCCCCGGGCCCAGATAAAATTTCTGATGACATGCTTTTCACTTAGGTTCTCAAGCCAAAAGAAAACTGCTTCAAATATTTAATGCTAGCTGGAAAATCAGGCAGAATCCAAAACATCTGGGGAAAAGCCATTAGGATCCCTATACTATACTTTAGTTACGCTGAGGTTGTCAATTGTAGTCAAACTGAATTTCCATTTGATTGGATCAATAAAAATTATCTTATCTTATCTTATCTTAAAGCATGGCAAACCAAGAAATAAACTGTATAGATACCGTTTTATATGGAATAATAAATTTGCCTTTATCTTTAAGTTGTTTTTTTTTTATATTTTATTTGTAAGCTGTGTTTCGGTGTTTAATTTCGTCATAGCAACCTGACATTGAAATCTTCTGTCCTGAAGTGTCTTTAAATTTAGTCATCCTATACAAGTATATTATTTGTATAAAAGTAAATTTCATATACTTTGTAAAGAAGAAAAAATAGTGTATGTACAGCAGGGCCCGCGCCTCTACGTACTTAAATCCGGTTCTGCATTCATGGTGCCGCTCTCTGCCAACCTAAAGATCAAGATCTATTACGATAAGGTAAGGTGGTGTCATAATGCCCTCGCACACAACGCCAAGAGCACCCTGCTGGAATAGCAAAGTATTGATATTCGTTACACAGCGAAAGTCGATATTTTGTATGTCACTATTGACTCGCTTTTGTAAAGATGAAAATGACATTGATTTTTTTCGGCCATCTTAAGTCGTTCTTAAGGAGATATTATTTTTTTTAATGACCTCATATGTTGATGTCTGGAACACACAGTAACTTAAATGTCTCCATTTCAGATATTGATCGTAACCCGTGATGGGTGATTGGTACAGCTCTTGACGGTGGTCTAAATCAAGCAATCCTTAATACATTTTAAGGCTATTCTTTCAGTTTTATAGAAGCATCATTCGAGAATAAAGATTTAACCATTATTACAATAAAAAATATAGGCCAACTCCAATGGGTTATAGAACCAGAGGCGTAGTGAGCAAAACGTGCGTCCGGGGCAAGGTACATTTTTGGCGCCCCCTCTCATTTTCCTTTAACATCACATACAAATATAGGCTGTGTGTGGCGCCCGCCTGAGGGTGGCACCCGAGGCATAGTGCCCCCCTCCCCACTAAGCATAGAATACACGTAGTGGGAAGCGTGGTCGAGAGGCTAAGTGCGCTTGAATTGAGCTTGGCTACCTATGATGGGGGCTCGAGGTTCGACACCCGACTCAGGCAGAGTTGTGTTTACTGAGCGCCTAAAGGCAGCAAGGAAAAACCTTCTCCTAGATACCCCCTCCGCCCACAGGTACACAACTGAGATTAGACCAAAGCGCTCTGAGCATGCTATAAGCATGAAAGTAGCGCTATATAGAAGCCATAAAAGCCATAATTTAAATAGAAGTAAATAAAAAAGTTGACTAACTGTTCAATATCGGGGAAAAGCGCAGGCAGTCAATAATACCTCTCTATCTGGAAGAGTTGAAGAAAGAATAAGCAGGCAGTCAATAATATCTCTCTATCTGGAAGAGTTGAAGAAAGAATGAGCAGGCAGTCAATAATACCTCTCTAGTATCTGGAAGAGTTGAAGAAAGAATGAGCAGGCAGTCAATAATACCTCTCTAGTATCTGGAAGAGTTGAAGAAAGAATGAGCAGGCAGTCAATAATACCTCTCTAGTATCTGGAAGAGTTGAAGAAAGAATGAGCAGGCAGTCAATAATACCTCTCTATTTGGAAAAGTTGAAGAAAGAATGAGCAGGCAGTCAATAATACCTCTCTATTTGGAAAAGTTGAAGAAAGAATGAGCAGGCAGTCAATAATACCTCTCTATTTGGAAAGGTTAAAGAAAGAATGAGCAGGCAGTCAATAATACCTCTCTATCTGGAAGAGTTGAAGAAAGATATGGGAAGGAATGTGCTCCAAAGTTGAATCAGTTTTCATCTAAACTCTAAAAAAAAACAACAACAACATCAACAAAAGATGCTTTATAACAGCTATCCTAACACGATCAGCAATTAATTGTTCGCCTCTGTAAAAGGTAATATGACATGTTTTATAAGGTAAAAAATTAAAACAAGCAAAACATGCCCTTGTGTAAAGTCTCCAGAGAATGCTGGCCAAGTTATTATCATCTAAGTCACAGACTTTCCTTTACAAGAAAATTACGTGTTTCCATGTGTTAATTTTGTTAATGTGTTAGGGACCTAATGACTGATTCTAATGACACCAGGAAGAAAGGATTACTTGCATGGGCACCCGCGGGATTTTTTGCAGGGGCGTGGAAGTTGCCACCTATGGCTTAAAAGTCGTAGCTTCAATGTTCCTGTTACGAAGAATATTAGAGAAAAGAACTGGTGTCCCCTCCCCTCTCCCCATACCTATGCGATATTCACTTTAAATACTTGTTTCATGAAATAAAAACAAAATTCAACATGTGAACAAACTATTTACAGTACACGTTAAGTTTATCCGTGCGGCCCGTGCCTTCCACAATCGATCATACAAAAACTAAAAACGTTGACTGTGGCTGCCGAAACTGTCAATAACTTTACCAATAAATTGCTTCTCGTAACGACAAACAAACCGGCCATGAACGCTTATTGTGCGGTTCTGATGTTCTTCTTTACATTGAAGATTTTGCATCGTTTCAGGTTGAACTGAGCATTATTATTGCTCGAAAAGCGAGACATAATGAAGAAACTAACGAATATAGATACGTAATCTAAAGCCGTGTTCTGTAATAACTCCCAAAATTCTAACATGTGGTGTTTGTTCGGTGTGTCTGTGGACGGCAGATTCTCGGCAGCACCAACTAAATACCCGTTACCAAGTTCGCCTGCCCGCAGTCTATCCTTCCTCAAGATGCCATCCTTGAAGTGCTCCTCGGCACGGTGGTTTTTTAATATGTCATTAATGTGAAGCTGATTTGCTGTTGATGTTGAGTGGCCACTATGTTAAATTGGACAGATTGTAAATCCGAGAAACTGATTCCAGAACAGAGGAAGAATTGACGACAATTAAAAGACAAACTGAGAAAAGAGAACAATACAGCCAAATTTCGAAGGGTCAGAAACTTTTTTTAAGTTACTTTTTTATTTTCGTATTTTTACGGCTAGCAAAAATGTGATTAAGAAGTATACTGTAACATATTTGTAATACGCAAATATAGCTCCAGATTTACGACAGTGCGTTTACCAAGAGCCTTACCATAGACTTATATATACTACATGTCATGGGCGTAGCCAGGATTTTTTTGGGTGGGACCCCCCCCCTCCCGCGAAAAAAAATATTTGTATGTATGTATGTGTGTGTGTACATAATCTTTATTACATTCTGACCCTTCATTCCTTCGGAACACGTTTATTGTGCCCTTCAATAGGTTCTTCCTCTAGTTAGTGGTAAAATTGTTGACTTCCAACCATTGCTAGCAAAGGGGTCTGGGGGAGCGCTAGGAGCTCTGGTATTGAATGCCAACAAAATGCATATTCTGAGGTATCTACAGTGCATTTTCCTGCTATTGAAAAGTCTTATTTCAAAAACCTAGTGTGATATTCTTACTGACTTAGACCCACCCGCACCGTTCGGCGCATTTGCCGTCAAGCTGTTTCCACAAAAATCTGTCACTGGTAATGTCTGAAGCCTCTTCCCACCTGCTCTGCGGACCTGCATGAATGTGTGGTGCCAAGTTGTACTAGGATGTCATCGCAACTCTTATTATGCGTAATTCATTTTGTCGAAGAACATGTTCCGCAAACCTCATGCGACGCTCTGTCACAAACTTACTAAGTTGTCGACTCCCAGTTCGGCAAAGGATTTCCTTGATTTAGACCCGATCTCTATAACTAACTCCTAAAATCTGTCTTAGCCATCTTTGTTGAGCCACATTTAGTGTTTTTCAATTTCAGCAGATGACTATTCATTGCACGTTATTAATGGAGCCCCGCCACTGGTAGAAATGTGTAACCTCTCTTGAATACGCTCTTGGAATTAGGTGACTGTAGTTTGCTTTAGATTTTATATCGAAAAGGGAAGTTTTATCGTCAAAATCATCTGTTGGGGGTTTTAAACTAAAAGATCTCAGGACTTACTTTCTTTTTTTTTTTAATTCAAAACCCCATTTAGCTACGATCATAGAATTTGGTAACTGTAGTTTGCTTTAGAATAATATTGAAGATAGAGGTTTTCCACCTCAAAACGCTCTGTAGGGGGATTTTAAACTCAAAACCATCTGGAGAGAAGGAGTTTTAACTCCAACCCCCCCCCCCCCCATTGGATTGGCTACGCTCAAATATTTTTAGTGTGTAATTTGCTTTTTCTTACATTGAAGAGTTATTTTTTAGCATCAAACCTTTCTGAAGGGGGATTTAAACTCAAAACCTTTTTAGGCAACTCTCATAGCATTTTGAGTGCGTACTTTGCTTTTTTTTTGTTTATTGAAGATGTATTTTTTAGCTTCAAACTCCACTGGAGGGGAGTTTAAACTTAAAACTGAGTCAAAACCCGTTTAGCTACGCCCATAATATTTTGAGTGCATAATTCGTTTTTTTCTTTCATATTGAATAGGGAGGTTATCGTAAATTTTAAAGAGGGTTTTAAAATCAAAATCTTCCTTAACTGTGCTTTTGGAATTTGTGGATTGTCGTTTGCATTTTTTTGTTTTGTTTTTTAAAAGAGGGGGCTTTAACTGCAAAAACTCCTAGTATGGGGTTTGAAACTCAAAACCCCCTGTTAGGGGTTTTAAACTCAAAACCCCCCTGGTAGGGGTTTTAAAATCAAAACCCCCCTGGTAGGGGTTTTAAAATCAAAACCCCTTTGGCTGCGCTGCGGCGTGATGGTTTAGTATTAAAATCTCACCTAAAATAAACAAAAATCAAAGCAAAAAATCAGTCACTAAAGTCCGTCCTCCCCATGGGAGGGGGGGTGTTCATTTGGGGGGGGGTTGAACCCCAACCCCCCCCGGCTACGCCCATGCTACATATATAAGTCTATGGGCCTTACCCGCCACAAACTCAAAAATATACACTTTTAAAAACTAAAATATGCATATTAAATATTTTTGTTAAAAGGGAAAGTGAGATAAAATTTAGGCCTACAAGATATGTATTTACTTTCAGGTCAATTAAGCAAGCTTTTAGATATGCGTATTTTCACTCATTCATTCACTTATTAAAGTTTTCGAAAAATTGTTGGGGCCTCCACAAAAAACCGGCTCAGGGCCTCCACATACTTAAATCCGGCCCTGCTTATTCTGACAATAAGTAGCCTAGATTTATGCCTTGTGTTGTTGTTGTTTTTTTATACCACAAACTGTAAATAAAGATCAAGATGTTAGAATCATAAACAAAATAATCATAACCTATTCCTATATTTCTTTCCAATTTTATTTTTCAGACTCCCTCCCCAAACTCTGATGGGTCGTGCGCCCATATTTGGAAAACGCCTGTCAATCTAACAAAACATTCATTAATATTATCAAAATTAAATTAGTTTATTTTATTTGAGCTACCCAATTTCACGCAGTTGTTGTTTATTTTATTTTTGCACAGGTAAAATCTAAGTTTAAAACTGATCTACACATTGTAGATCTACCTTTTTTATGTTGGATTTCTGTTCTCTGGCATAAGGTCGAAGAAAAGAACTGAAAACCCCACACATTAGATTCTAGTGGATTTGACGTCATTAGCTTTCGCGATACGCGAATGTTACCTAACAAGAGTCCTGGCAAATCAGCCAATCACGTTAGACCACATCGGGTTCACGAGTAATGGCGAAGGGATCACGGATTATACCAAGTTTGCCATGCCGAGGAAACATGTATATAGGAAAGTCGTAAAAATTATTTTATAAGTCAGCAGCTGAAACTTGCAGGCTTCATTTGCGCTTTATTCTTATCAAAGCGTTGTATTTTTCCAATGTCTTTTCATATACTTAGACCATTCCACACATAAGAATTGGTATGTTTCGACAAAGCTGACTCCCCTTTTTTTGGTCTTTTTTACCTCACCTGTTAGGCGTGAGGATCTCATCATTGCCATTGCTGGAGGAAGAGGATTTTTAGGAGTAACGTGGAATTTCTAATTCCTTTTTTTCGGATATTTTAGTGTTAATAAGTTTACTAAATCAGGGATTACAAATACGGGGATTAATTTGTTTTTTTCATAGAAACTTCGGTGACACGAAATATTAACGTGTACACCATCGCCATTTCACAATGGATATCTCCTTCACTAAAACGACAGAAGAAGTGTGTGCATACTTTGGAGTCGATGAAAACACAGGATTAACAGATGAACAAGTTAGGAAAAATACAGAAAAATATGGACCAAACGGTAATTATTAGATCTAGATCTATTAACCTATACTAAAATATAAAAAATAGAAAAATACAAGCTTCCCGAACATTCTTTTTTAAAATCTCTTGAGTCGTTGCGCATGATGATGTCGATGGCTGTTCCCCGGTGTAAAGACAATTGTAAACGATAAAGTTATAAAATAAAAAGAATGCTTGAATGTAGATTTAGAATTTAGACTGACCAGGACTCACTTATAGATCTACTATCTACATTAATTTATCTATTCTAAATTAAATTAGACAGATCTAGGTTTCTACATCTAGTCTAGTTTAGAGTCTAGTAGAGATTTGCCATTTGGTCTTTATTAGTCTAGATTCCTAGATCTAAGATCTAGAGTCTATAGTCTAGATTTAGATTCTATATACTTATATAAATATAGTATATAAGTATATTCAATATTGTATAAAATCACATATTATAAATTATACTATAATTGCATATACTGATATAGTCTAGCTTAGTATATTAAAACTACTACTAGGGCTATGCCTCCTAATATCCACATCACTACATGATTATTCTACATAGACTATGGGAGTATGGCTATACTGACTATAGATCTATACTCTATAGATTTCTATATTTGATATATCAAATATACCTAGTTAATCTAGAATAGATCTATCTATCATTAGTATCATCTAATTCTAGTCTATGTACCAGGAAAATAGACTAAAAGTAATGATGCAATAATTTTTGAATAATACATAAAACTGAAACACAACTTACAAAATACATCATAACCTAGACCTAGATTAGATTCTATATAATAAAATACCCAACTCAAAGGCACATATTTCAAATGCTAGGACGAATTGACAATTTCATATTATATAAATAATTAAGTGCACTTTTTTCTTAGTGCTACTTAGGCATAGAACAGGCTGCTTTGTTTTTAAAAAGGGAAACTGATGGTTTTTCAAATTTGAGTTTTTGACATTTAAATTCTGCGTAAAAAATTGTAGTAGTAAACATTTTAACCATTTTTTTTATTTAAATGTTTAGAAACATTTATATTTAAATAATAAGACAGTGAATTCTTGACATCTCAAAAAAAAATGTGTGTTCTTTGAGATTTTGTTTTTAGGTTAGGCATAGGTCGCTGCCCTAAACAATACTGAAAGTGAATCTAGATCTAACCAATGGTATCGCTTCCTGCTTAGTGGCAGCCTAGCCCATATCTTTGGTACAGTTTTATATTTAGATTTATTATCTAAAAGCCTATGGATAACCAACTTGAGGAAACAAAAAAAAATTTTCATCCCCTGTCCCAAAAAGTGTGTCTGACTAACATTGACAAACTGGTCATTGTAAGACTAGCTTAGGCTACATGTAATTAGGCATGACAAGACAACCAAACAATAATGTTCGTAGTGGTCAGGCGAGAAAATACACACTGCCATGGATTCAAGCATGTCGATCTACTCTTAACTTCTTTTTTCTTTGCTCACAAATTCAAGAACTAACTGCATAGACTAAGATCTATTTCTTTTACGAGAATGTAAACTTTACTGTATGGTTTACCATTATTCGCCAAGTCAATAGATTGAATTATTATGTTTGTGTGATGTCACAGAAGCGCAGTGAAAATCTGACTGTTTTGGATGTGCAGAAAAACATCAATTACTAAGTTATTATTGAAAAAAAAGAAAAAGAATAATATCATCATTTTCTGTAAATCAAAATACACATTACATCAAAAATTGCCATAACCATTGGAGTTTCCGTTTAAGTTCTCAAATAAGTAGTTTAACACATTGATACATATTCACATATTTTTGGTCATTTTTTAAGAAAGTCTGTAACATAAAAGATGAAGATTAAATTAAATGTCATTGTTATTCATATCATACAAATTGTCATTAGATATCATGGTTCTGCAACAAAAAAGTATTAATTTTGTTAATTTAACATTGGCACACAGATTCTATACCAATCTAATCTTTGACTATAAGTACTAGTCACCTATCAACATATTCACTTATGTTACGCAAACGTTAAATTAGTGAAGAATGTTGACTCAAAAAAAAAACAATGGTTTCAAGAAAAAAAGATATACAGTATTAAATTATATTTGAAGCAAACCATCCCCCAATTAAACAACTCAACATGACATATTATATGTTACATTTAATGGTAATAATGTACACTCAATAAAATCTTTAAGAACTTAGATTCTAAGTGAAGGTAAGACAGAGTGTATTCATTTTCCAAACAAGATGACAGTTTACATGCTTCATAAATTTCTTGACTAATAAACTTATACATGATATATTGTGAACTTTGCTAATTCATAATAGAAAAAGAAACAATGAGGACATTTAATATGTGATACATGTTTTAAGAAAAAAGCTTCAATGACTATGGGGTACTTTTTAGTAGGCAATATATTGTACTTAACTCTTTATTGTTAACAATTATGGTACTTAAATTGTATTTTCTACTTTGATGTCATAAAACAAAATTGATTCATGAGACATTTTGTTGTCTGCTTTATTTACTTCAAAGGACACATTTAGTAACTAGGTGAAATATTCCCATGTTCTAGCTTCCATTTTCTCAACTGAAAATTTTGAAAGTATCTGAAATTAGTTAAACTGAAAGAAGAGATGGTGGCTAATGTAAAAACTATTTCCTCCAATTGCTATTTTCTGTATTTGGCATTTTAAATCATTAACTAAATTTGATATTAAGCCACTTGAATAACTAGAATGTTTCTGTACAGTTTAGGTCAGCCTGATGTTTTGTCTGTCATTATAAAATGCATAAATTGAAATTTGGTTTCAGTTGTGGCATCAGACCAGATTGAATACTCTTTTTGCATCTTGCATACTGGCAGTTCATGGATTAGGGTCTTCCAACCTTCTAGCCTTTTTTTTTGTTGTCAGTTTTGCTCGTCTGGTTGCTGAAAGCTGTCTGTGTCACTTCACTGGGAGTAGCAACTTATTTTCTATACTTTCCACTATATGTTACTGTCTGCTGCCTTTAGAAAACATAATTAACATTTCATTTTAGGTCAAAACCAGAAAGTATAGCTTTAAAAAAATAACAATTGCCAAGTTAAATTTTGTTGCAAAGTTTTATTAATATTTCAACCTTGCTTTATTTTTCTGTCTTTTTTCATTTTACATTGATAGCTTATTACTTTTGTAAACATACTTAAACCTTGATTAGGAAGCCTTTAATACTTTTACTGGTGTCAGAAAATGTCAACTATGAACAAGTTTTTTTTTGTTATAGAAATCATTTTATTATGGGGATTGCAATAACTAGTTTGTCATATTAGCCTGATTCTAAAATAAAATTGAAGTGTAAAAGGGGGGGGGGGGGGTTCACAATAAGAATGTAACAGCTCAATGGTTCATTATTCATGTTTATCAGGGTAACCTTTTGTAGTTATGGGTTTTATATTTTTCTATAAATAACACAATCACATGTCAAATCCAATACCTTAAATGGAAGAAACCAAATTTGTCATTTTAGCATCAGTGATATAGGCTCTTTGTTAGTTTTTCTCAAACTTTTATCAGTGCAATCCTTCTTCCCGACAGCTGTATGCTCCCACAATAGGAAGATTTCAAGAATGAAATGAAGAAAAAAGTAAATTTAAAGACATAAAATTATAACACAATCTTTCAGTTTTACTTTAAACATATTTAAATTTTTGGAATCCAAATTTACCTTATTTTTGTTCATTAAAGCTATTCTCATTAGTCTTTTTGTTTTCTGATATAGTGTTTCATAGATAATTTTTAAGTATTTTGTATACTAAAAATGTTCTTTCTGGGTATAGTATTAGAGATGCAGCAGGTTCCCTCTCCATCCTGCAAGGGTGTCTGGGTGAACACTGAAAGCTCTCCCAGCTGGGACAGGGACAGAGTCTCAGTGTCAAGAGCTTCCTGTTAGAGATTTGTTTTTCCTGGTGTTCACAATGTATTCTTTTCTCATAGTAAGAAAAGGAGTGGGGTGAACCAATATTTCAAATCAAATCCTAAAAAGGAGCCACAAAGGCCAACACTATTATGCAATGGAATTTCAGGCACACAGTGGAAGTTTTTTCATATAGTTTTGAGAGGATAATATACATTTTAAAACCTCTTACTTAGAAGGTGTAACAATGTTGACTAGTTAAGATATATTTATAATAAATTTCAATTTGTGAAACAATGGTAATAATACCATTTTAGTTGGTTAATATTCTAACATGGAATTACAATAAATAATAAACAAAAAAGTTTATTTTGTCCCTTGGAAAATTAAATAAATTGACTGACCACGCCCCCCCCCCCCCTTGTCAGGACATTGTACCCTAAGTTTGAAAAAAGCTGCTCTATGTACTTTTGTAGTTATGCAAATTTTTTGTTGGTTCAGTTGATTATATTATAAATTATACACATTTTTTTGTAGTAAATAATATTATAAATATTCTTTTTTTTTTAAAGTTTCAGTTTGTATTTTATATCATAATAATGTTTCTCTTTAACAAACTAATTATAGAATAATGAACAATTTAACTTAAGAATTTAGAAAAAAATGGTTTGTTAAAATTTAATCAATTTTGAACGTTAAGAAATAAGCATAAAATGAACCTACAAAAGGATGTAATAAAAAAAAAAAGGGTTTCTGAAAAAACATCATACTTACAATTTTTGATGCAATCATTATAATACATTTTGTTGCTACGCACAAATCATAAGTGGAATATAATATGTCTTTTTTTATTTCATAGATTAAAAAAAAACAACCCATTCTTATTTTTTTTAAATTTGGAATATCCATCAATATCAACCAAAAATAATACAAATGCCTTTTGTATTAATAATATATATATATATATATATATATATATATATATATATATATATATATATATATATATATATATATACATATTTTGTTCACATTGTTCTTAATTGTGATTACACAGTTCTACATCACACATAGATCATAGGATATATTTTTGCTGACCTAATAAACTGTGTTCTGTGAGGAAAGGGGGGGGGGGGGGAATAGGCATGCACACCTTTTATAATTAATTAAAAGTGCTATGTAAAAAAAAAAAACAGCCAAAAAATGTACACCCGATATATCTTCAAAAGATTATTAGAAACATTTAGTGATTTAAATGTCTTTTTTTCTGTTTTGTTTTTAAATTTTTATCTTTAGATATTACCAACATAGGTTTCTATCAAAACTGAAATTATTTGTATCTAATTGAAAGTAACACTCAGAACCATGATTCTTTTGTTGAATTGCATTTAAATATATTTACTTTTGTTTGTTTTTTTTCACTTGCCTTAGAATAAAACAATTAATTTAGATATGTGTACTTGTATTTTTGTTTTACCTTTAATTAGTAATTGTTGACAGAAATGAATGTTACAGCAGACATTGTCACTTAAGTTTTGATATTTTAGTGAAACTTGTGAATGTGTAATTTAGATCTTATAAATGAAATGAGTTATGTTATTTACAATTTTGTTTTTAAACATACTTAATACAATTTATCTTTTTTTTTTATTTACAGAGCTCCCAGCAGAAGAAGGTAATTTTTTTTAAAAATTATTATTATTGTAATTATTTTAAAATAGAAATAGAAAATATTCATTCCCTGGGGCAGTGCTTTTGAGATTGTTGATAAAACCTTTTATTTTTAAAAATTTTACACTAATGCATTTTTAAATTTTATTTAAGAGTACAGATTTAAATGTTTTCATCCACTATGGCTTACCTAACAACGTTTCTATTTTATAAATAAAAGATAGCTAGGTAGGAAAAGAAAATATGATCTATATTGTTACTTTCGATATTTAGAAATTCAATACTTACAACTTATAAAGTGACAGATTTAGAGAATATAAATCAACAGGCCAAGAGAATGAATTTTGAGAGGTCTACAGTATGAAATGTTATTACCATGATCATTTCATTCTTCGGACAGAAGAAAATTCTTGAACCAACAGAATATTCTGTATCAAATGTGATTATGAAAATAAATATATGATTTGTTAGTTTAATTTTTAATGTGAAAACATAGGGAATAGAATGGAACGAAGCATACAGATTCCCCATTATCATATATTTTAAAATAGATTGAACCAGTAACTAAACATTTTTTAAAACTCCAGCATATTAGACCTTCTTTTAGTTTTGCTTTATGAGAATCAATCCTTTATATTGCCTTGTATCCTATGTATTTTAGGGCTGGTTGTTTAATATGTTCAAAACAATCTAACACAGTTGCCCTTGGGAATCAACGTGATAGTATATGTTCCTTGTACACTGATTTAGACACATTCATACAACTTTGTTTTTGGTTAAAAAAAAATTTATGTTATTGTTGGTAATAATGTTTTTCCATATCTAATTGTGTACTAAATATCAGTTTATTGACTGCAATGATTTCCTTTATGTCTCCAGGCAAACCTTTATGGGAGCTTATATTGGAACAGTTTGATGATCTTCTAGTTAAAATTTTACTACTTGCTGCTATTATTTCTTTTGTAAGTAGTTCACCTTGACACTCTTTCTTGCCTGTCTCTTCATACAAGCATGTCTGCATTCACTAGCTGACTCCAAAATAAAAGTACTCACTTGCTGTTTGAGATTTTTATTTTTGTACAGTATTGGCTTGAATGCTTTAAGAATCAATAGAATAGAAGTTCGTTTAGATCTAAGATTGGGAGGATATGACTGGTGCAAATGATATTTAAAAACGTGTACAGAGTATGTCTCTATTATAGACAGATTGATAGGACTAGTTTAAGTGAATTGACTTGTATAGTAGTTGTGTCAACTATAAATGAGTCACTGGTGACTTGTGTCACTCATTAAATTTGCCCTTGACTGAAGTACATTTATATGATACTTTGGGGTGTACATACAGTGTACCAAACTATAACTTAAGGACAGTCATTGTTCACTTACATTCTTTATTAAAACACAAAACTTAACCTTTTCCCACAATGTACACACTATTGTTAACATTGACATTTTTGCCATTTTGCTTACAACCTGTATTGTTAAAAAAAACAACCCTTAACAGATCTCTTAAGCACATTGTTATACTATATTTCTAGCAGTTGGAATTTTCTTCAGACATAATAATGTTAATGATGAAAAACACAATCAAAAGATGGTGTGATAATAATATAGCCAAAGTTGACTAGGGCTTTTGTTTATTTTTATTAAAATAAAGAATGCATATTATATTATTTTAAACATGGTCAACATGGTGGGTTTATTCACTTTGTCTATCTTCCCTTCCCTTTTCTGTTAGCCAAGCTTTTCACTGCTTTATAACCTCCTGTAATATTTGCATAGTTTCAAGTATCATCTGGTTATGAAAAAATTAAATACCTTCAACTTTGTATTGATATTATAGTCATTTGAGTGGATAGATTGATTTGATAGCAATGTCTGATATCACATTTTTGCTAATGGTCATGCTGTGGATGTTGTAGACTGGTTTACATATTTGGTCTGCACCAAAATTTAGTGAAACATTAGGGCAGAAGACACACACACACACAAACAAAAGATAGCAATAATATTTCAAAAAAACAACTAAATAAGAAATTAAAAAACAAAAACATAGTCTACTCAATAGAGCATAATGGTACATTTCTTATCCCATATGCTTGGACAAATTCCTATAAGTAATCTTTCATTCAGTGTACCATTAGAGCATATATATATATATATATATATATGCATACACTGGTTAGAGAATAAAATGTATTGTCTGAATCATTCAAAAAAATGAAATTTTCTATCTTATCTGTTCTACCTCCATTGGGATGTGTGGTATTAATAAGGTAAAAAAAAGATTTCTAACAAATATAAAATGATTGTTTTAGAAGTCTATGCCAGTTCTCAAATCGATTTATATTGGTTAATTAAAAGTAGCATTACAAACACATTTGTTAGTGAGTTATTGAACTTTGATGCTAGCCAGCTCATCGGGGGGGGGGATGATTGGGTACAGCTTGCCTGCAGATTATCTTCTCTTTAATACCACGACATTTACAGGATTTGTTTGAATGTACTTCGTATCACCTGCTCCGCTTTCTGGCACACATGGCTACCTGAGAGAACTGTCTACTTATAAGGAGCTGGTCATTTTGAAGCATTTTATTTTCCAAAGTTTTGAAACAAACAAACAATGTGCCTGGTGAAATAGTTAAGTCTTTGCAAGTCATTACTGTACCTTTGTATTTGATTTCTTACATTTCATCTAGATCTAGATTATATATAAAAAAAAAGTTGTTTAGAAATTTGAAATCAAGGTTAACCGTACTGGATGATCTTCTAGACATAGGTATACTTCAACAGTAAAACATCAGCATTCTTTATTTGTACAGTGTCTGTGTGATAGTTTTAACTTGATTACCTCTAAATGGGAGACTGCTGAGAAAATTCCACAGATAATGAAATCTATGTGTGTGCTGAACTGGTGTGAGAATGAGGATATTTTGTTTTTTTAATTTTTTAAAGAACATGTACATCTCGATCATGTAGCGTTTTTTTTTCTTTCACTCCCGATATTAGTTACACTTTTTAAAAAAGAAGTTAATTATTGTTGTTTCAGTTGTTTGTTGCTCTAATTACTGATATACCCCATACACTGTGGCTTTGTCTCTCTCTCGGAGAAAAACTTGACATCCAAAAAGTTTCAGTTTTACCTGGCAGCTTTATGAAAGAGAGTGGGTGGGGCTGCTACACTAGGCGTGTGTGCACTATTTTTTTCCTCATTAAATCTTGCTCAGCCGTTTCACTGAAATAGAGAAACATTTTCAGGGGGGGGGGGGGTTAAGACTTAGATGTTTGTGCAGTTTAAATGCTGCTGAGCTGAGCTGTCTAGTATTGAGTTTGCGCGATGTACAATATGCTATTATCCCTAAACCTAAACTTTGTCTAAGGCCTCAGTAGGTTTCAGGTGTATTTCCTTTTATTCATCTAACAGTTTAGATGGCTTGTCTATCGACAGCTGCTGCTCTCTACGTGTTGTTTAGTCTAGTAACCTCACATAGATATCCTCGTCAGTAGCTGTTCATAGTTTATGCATCTACTACTGTTATCAATATTCAGTTAGCAATTTATTGCTGTGCTCAACTATTACTATTTTTACCTATTTGGGGTCTGTTTGTTTGTGATCAGTGCAAGCAGAAATATTACTAATGTGAATAGTGGTCCATTACTTTTATCTTTTAAATGCAAGGTGCCTTCTGTCGTATCATAAGTTAGGTTACACTAGTTAGTACTGTTCCTATACACAATTAGTTTAGAAGGATTGCATGCTATTTGTGTTGGCTATACGAGGTAACGATTATTGATGTTCCACTTCTATACTTGATACTTATGTGTCTAGTTCATAAAGCTGTACGTTTTGTTATTTAGCTGTTCTTGTACTTTTAGCTTATTTTTTTTTTTTGGTTATTGTTTGTGTGACTCGTAATTTTAAACCGCATTGAACTAGTGCGGGCAATATGTTTATGAAAACAAAAGTCGGAGAGTACATAGGCTCGTTGTTGTTCATCTTGTGTTCAGGTGGCCAACTTCTTTGCCTGTGGACCAGATACACTTTGATTTAGTTGGTCACTTATCACCACTACACGGTACTGACCCTAAGTCCGGTGAAATAGTTGGAGAGCCTTGGGGGGGGGGGGTGAAGATTTTTTTTTACCTGCCAAGTAAACATGATGATCTTTGGCCCTCATCTTGTGACCAATGTGTTACCGGAAGGTCATCTCTTGGGGCTGACCAGGAAGCAACACAACCCTTGAAGCAGTAATTAACCTTTGAGAAACACGTCTTTGTGCTGGGATGGGCGGGTCAATGGGACTGTTTTATGTAAATTATAGCACACGTTAATGTCGCGATAAAGTTTACATGAGGAAACCTTTGAAGTGACAGTTGTGTTCTCATGTTACAGTCACACTGGAACCTAATAGTGCTCGACGTTGACCTGCTTATATGTTCTGTTATTATTCGGCTGACAGAAATGGGAATCAAAATGAAGCATGTCCTTCCACCCAGAAAAATCATTGGTTAATATGCATGACTAAATGCATGACGCGTAGGACGTAATCATCTTCTTTTTTGAAGTAACGTCTGTATTATATAAGATAAGATATAAATCCAGTTATTAAGAGTAACAAAAAAAAATATTTTATTCATGGTAACAAATACAGAATAGAGTTGTGAGATTTAGAACACACTAGTATTTCAATTTGATAACAGTTACTAAAATAGAAAAACAAAACTTTATGAAATACTCAGAAAGACACAAAGATAGGGGCATATTTCTTATTTCATACGCAAGAGCAAACTCGTCAAGTGCTCCTTCTTCCCTAGTGCCATTAAAATGGAGCGGGTTGCCTAAATCAGCCATGAAAACCAATGACTTAAAAGAGTTTAAGTCATTAATTAACACGCATGACTAGATTGATACATGAAATGCGTAGGACGATATAAGCTTCCTTTTTGAAGTAACTATTGTAATATCTAAGATAAGAAGCTATGTCTTATGTCAGCTCACAAATATAAGGTGACAATCTATATCTTGAGCTCAAGATGTGCCTCGTTTTCACATAGATTTTGAGATGCCGAGAAATTGGTCCCCAGATAATTATTGGAATGAAATATGTTTTGTAAGATCAATGCTTAAGTCAAGTTCTGTTTGTGTGTGTGTGTGTAAGACTGTCTGAATTTTGGGAAGCACGTCCTAGCCTAACACTTCTTGAGGTTTGCAAGAACTCGATCAATAACGCTACGTGGATACGTTCTGCCAGCATCTCTCCGTGCTATGTAATGGAGGCATATGTTGGGGGGGGGGGGGGAGAGCACACGGGCTTTGAGTAATTTGATTATGTGTAACGTTTATACTTGTGCCTGGTGGGGCATTTTGTTTACTGTAAGGCTGGGGAGGTGAACCTGTGGGAAAATACCTGGAGCTCGGTGCTTATCTCGTACCTAGCTAGACGTACATGTCTCAGCTTGTATAATAGATACTGGGCCTAACTATTACGTAGACATTCATTTCTGTCTTGATAAAGGAATGACGTAAAAACATGACCCTACCCCCCCCCCCCACCTGTTCTTTTTCAGTCTCTCGTAAGACTGAGAGTTTCAGATTGTCTGCACGATTGTTCAAGATGTAACTTATCCTTTTATTTCACTGCTGTTTTAGCTACTCGGCTTAATGCTTTTGATTGAACTCCAGTTTTATGTTCACTTGGAGGAAAACAGCCGACAAATGAATGTTCATTTCTTCTTTGAAGACTAGAGATAAGGAGATCACGTGGCTTCCATAGGTTTTAGTTGCTTCTCTCCTACGAACCCCCGTCTCCTTCAGCTGCTAGTCTACCTCCATGTTTGAGTGTAGTCGTCCATGTATCTGGAAGTCAAGTTTGTAGTGCACTCAGAGTCAACTACTTGGTAAAAAGGACTGTAGGAATGAAACAGTCGGACAACACAGTTGAATTTGTTTCAAATAGTGAAGAACAACTTTCAGTTTGGAATGCGTGTTTGAAAGAAGTTTGTAGCTGAAATGAGGCAGGCCGACTTGGAAATAGAACGAGTTCTTTTGGCAACGCCCCAAGACCTGGCGATTGTACATATCCACTGAAACACCCTGAACTGACCATGTCACGATAGCTTTGTAACGCTAAAAGTCAACCTGTTTCATCTCATTGTTTATACTATTCTGTATAAAAGTCACTACCCTTTTGAGCCAAACTAAAGTTGACAGATTTAATAGATCTTTGGTAAGGTTAAAATGATTTGTCGATTCTTCAGCCACTTGAGCTGCCTCATCGTCTGCCCATTTAAAAAAAAACGGATTTAGTCGTGCAATTGTTGGTGGGGTAGATTTATACGTGTAGTAATCAAACCTAATTTATGTTGTGAGTCTATTCCAAAACTTAAATAACGATTCACGTTTGCTAGAAAGACGTCACCTACTTAATACTTGGATCTAGCACACGTGGACTTTACCGTCTCCTGTTGTCTCGCTCGTGGAGTACTAAAGCCTGTGGTAGGGGGGGGGGTGTAATACCTGCACCGTGTACAGAATTAGTTGTGCTATTGAGGGTAATACGTCATATCGTGACAGTAGGGGAAATTTTTCTTTTCAAGGCTAGTTATTTTATTTTAGGTCTAATATAATGAGAACATGCACTTTGAGGCTGCGTTTGTATTTTCTCTGGACATGTGAATACATGTTTACTTGTACAGTTAGTTCCAGTCACAAATAGGCAAGTCTTTGATCGACGACTTAAAACATTTTTCCTCTCACCCTTCACACTTGATTTTCAAAGTCTGTCGGCAAAGTTATGGATGTATATGCAACATAAAAATAGTTTCGACAACAAAGCGACCTTACTATTGAACTTGGTTAACAGGTAGTATTATAATTTAGCGAATTTGCTTTTGATCTCGAGAGCTGAGCTAGTATTGACACATGGAATATGTGGAGGTTCTCAACATCATCACCCGACACCGTCTTCAGTTTCTGTTAGTTCAACTGCATCCTACCAATAGACAGTAATGAGGTAACAAAAACGTTTTGATGGGTCTAAGTTTGTGTTGAATATCAGTCCCGCCAGCACACAGACAACTCCTTGACATGACACTAACCTAATATTGGAGGGCAGTCTCGTTGAGTGTATCTTAGGTAGGCTGTTATGAACTGAAAAGATGCTGTCTCTTGTGCAATGGAATAGTTTCATTACTCGAGCATGCAATGGAACGTGTAAGGCGCTTGACTTGACATTTCTGTATGACGAACATGTAACATAATATAAGCAGTTTTTTTTTCTAATTTCTTAACCCTTGTACATAGGGCTTTCTAATGAAAGCAGACCAAACGAAAGATTGTCTTGATAAGGGATAGAACAAAGACATTAAAGTCAAGTTGTAATGGATGCGAATATGTTTCCGACATTGAAATAATTCATCTCAAGCGGTCAATGTCAGGCACGTTAGTGACCAGCGTGCTTTGTTCCGTTGCTTGTCCAGCCACTAGCTGTTTCAGGGTTAGCCATACATTTACCTAGCTCACGGATACACACTGCTGGACTTGTTCACATGAATTACTCATTGCTGTAGCTTGATAGTTGTACCTTAACATTGACTGTAGGTTATGTGAAGACTCTTCAGGATATGTTAAAAGAGAACCAATCAGACCAGAAATGGTATTGTGTCTGCATGAAATAGCAATAATAATGATACATTTTAATTACAAAGACAGGGAAGAGGGGAAATCAACAATTCTTGTAGGTTTTTTTTCTAAACTTCCCTATTTGTGGCCAGTCCCGTATTTCAGTGTTTCAAACTGTGGTCCGTGGAACCCCCAGTGGTCCACAAGACTACCGAAGGGGGTCCGCAGAAAAATGAAAAAAACTTCTTTGCTAAAAGCCAGTTCATCCAATCGGATAATTTAAATAATCAACTCGCCCCTCACTACTGTTTAATATGTCTGTTACGTACTATTTAATTGTTGACGACCTAAACCAAAGATTTGAAGACGTTCTTCTCTTGGGTATTCCCGAGTGGGTATTGACCTTTTGTTCGGGGACATTAAAAACACATGAATCGGGCCCCGTTTGTGGCGCATGCCACCAAAGTCCTCAGTGATTGTGCCACAAGTCTACACCAAGAGTGGTAGCAGAAAAAACTAACATTTAAAATTGTTATCGATTAAAATCGATGTCCATGATGGTTCCACTGCGATAAATGATATACTGTGTCGTGTTTGGAGATGAACCTTTCATTATGTGGCATTTAAACCAAATATTTGTTGATGTCATTGCGTTAGCGGCGACCAGCGTGGTTGATAATGACGATGATTTTTTGTGTCCAGAGATTAGAACTGTTTTTTTTTTTTTCTGAAATATTTCTTCCTTTGATGTAGTTTCTGTTTACTCAAAACAAAGACCAGTCATCCCATTTAGTCTGACCGTGTGTGTAACGTAGACATGGAGATCACGTGTCTCTACCAGTCTTGACATGTCGTCACATTCACCCGTCCAACAGCTAACGAGGGGATCATGTGTCCGGCACAATCACCAGTCGACTTTTCGTTCAGCAAACTCATCTCAGGGACATACAAGACTAGGTTTTCTAATTGAGTCCTATTCTTCAACGGATCAGAAGTCTCAACTAATCGTACAGTTCACAAATAAATAGTCCCTACACGATATGGACTCCCAATACAATCCAGACTAAACCTTCTAGACAGCATTTATTCAAGTTGATCTCTTCACAATACAATCCAGACTAAACCTTCCAAACAGCATTTGTTCAAGTTGATCTCTTCACAATACAATCCAGACTAAACCTTCCAAAACAGCATTTGTTCAAGTTGATCTCTTCACATTCTCATCACTTTGTGAAAGTTGTTAAACAACCTTTGTCTGTTGGAAACATTGAACGCTCGGTGTTGTAGTAGTGCAGTCAGTCAGAGTTTGTGCGGACACGACGTGACATTCTCCTCAATGCTTGTACACTTGCTGCCACAACCATAGTTGATCTTCATCTTTTAGAGTTACAGCCTAGTTTTGGTTTCTTTGTTCTTTTCAGTTATAACGTCTACCTAGGCTGATTGGTCGACCAGTCTTTAATCCTGGCTTTTGTCTTGGACCTCTCTCTTCGAATAAACGCCATACTTTTTTTTTTAAGGTTTAGATTTTAATAGTAGCATAGTCATCGTGGTGAGGGGCTACAGGAGGCAGATATGTTTTGTTGGGGGGGTATTTACTATGCAACATTTTCTCGATCGTGATGCTGAATAGATTTAACACAACGTAGTCAACAAGTTGGCCATAGAAGCAGTGGCGTAGCATCCATGGTGCGAATGGGTTCAATGAACCCAGTCCCACGACCATTAGGGACCCACAGTCTGTGGTGTAACAACCATGGCGCGAAGGGGTTCATTGCGCTTGAACTCATGACTCATGACCAGTTGGGCACACATGAGCACTTGGAATGACACCAAAGTGTACTTTTGTGAAAACCGGTTTAAAAATGTTGCTTGATTCTGTTAAGACTTTTAAGACTTGTAGAGAGTCATAACTGAATAAAACCTATTGACAATTACCAAAAAAAAAGGTACGATCCTTGCACTGACATTGATCAATGTACCAATACATTCAGAGTACTAAATTTTGTCACACACTAAATGTGTCTTTTTGTGGAGAGGGGTGGGGGCCCACCGAGATATTCTTGAACCGGGCCCATGGGTGCCTTGCTACGTCACTGCATTAAAGTCATGTGTAGCCTCTACCTCAACTTTCCCGTTCTGAAGCACCTTAAACACAATACAATTCTATTATTTTACGTACTCTTGATTGACTGCTTCAATGTCTTCCCATTCTCATGTCTTCCCCACGTGGTCTCCTCTATAGATTGCTGAGCTAGAGGCGTGTAATATTTCAGTCAGGTTTACATTGAAAGACAGGATGGACACATTTCCTTTAATAAATTGTCTTTATACACATTACGTCTGTAAGTAGCACATGCTAACCTAGTTCCGATGAAAGATAAGAACCAGGCTACCAGTGCATTGATCTAAAAATATACTATCCCCCCACCCACATCTCTCTCTCTCTCAACCTGGCCTACTCCTTAATATCTACACTTACCTAGTTTTTTTTTCTCTCTGACCCATTTCTACCACTGGGAGCATTGACTTAAGCCATTTTTGATTGGCTGTCAAGTCACACTAGTGATGTGGCACATGCTGATATGTTGATATCCATGGACTAGTTATAAAGTGTGGTCATGTACTGGGGGGAAAAGTTGTCAGAATAGGTGGTGGTGGTGTCATCACTTGTGGTTTTAGTTTTGTTGTTTATGTATAAGAGCAGTGTACTGTTTTGTAAACATGGGGCTTTATGTCTGTGTACAGTAAGAAAGACAACTGTGGTGAGACAGTCCTGCCATTGAACATATAAATGCCTTGTTGAAAGACAACTTATTCTGGAATCTTTGTATGTAAACAATAGTTTAATAAGTAGAACTCCTCCTCCAAGCACCTCCCACTCCCATTATGTCTTTTAAAATGATTTTATTCCTTAACTTAAATATAAAAAAATCTTTTGGGCACTGGCCTAATACTTGAACTTTAAAGTTAACTGAGTTAATTGTGTTTATTTGAGTGGGTGATAACTTGTGTTGTTGGAAGTAGATTTATAATGTAGCTACACCACATGGTTGCAGTTTTTTGTTCCTGGTCCTAATCATTGGTAGCTGATGGAACATGATACCTTTTATCATAAAAATGTTTAAAAACCATTTGAAATTTTGGCTCATTTTTAAGAAAAGTATTATCAATATTGTATAACAGTTTGATATTCTTTTCACATTATTTAAAAGAAGACAAGATCAGTCTTAAATGTGATTGTTTCAAATGAGACTAATAAGTAAATAAGGTTTCTCAAATCACTAAAGTGCACAAACTAAATCACAGTTACTAACAAATTCTTTTTTTTTTTTTCTATTTATTTTGTAAATTGGCACATAATTTCTAAGAAAAAAAAAATATTAAAAAAAGAAATTCCCTTAATTATTGTAACTCATTTCTAGACACATTCCGTCAAATCAGTTCCATGTCAAAGCTTGTCTCATGGTCTGATCCCTACTGTTTTACATTTGTACCAAAATGAAATGCTCATGTTTTTCACTAGCCCCAGACTGATTGCCATGTTCTTCTATCTGCAGGTATTAGCTTGGTTTGAAGAAAGTGATGAACAAGTAACAGCTTTTGTGGAACCTTTTGTCATTTTAACTATTTTAATATTAAATGCAGTAGTAGGAGTCTGGCAGGTAAGTCTTCACATTGCTTCTTCGTCATGCATAGTGGGACACAAAAATGAGATTGGGTTGTTTTTTTTTGTTTTTTTTTTACCTGAGCATTTAGGAAGACCTTTAAAAATCTGTCCTTTTATAGAAAGAAGAGAAACAATCTTTTCAGATGCTCCTTAATGAGTAAATCAAATTTGTATTTTATCACTTTCAAGACTTTTTGTCCACTATCTGGTGACTTTTGATGTAACAACAACATTCCTCCACCCCAATGAGTGTCTGAAATGTGTTTTTACATTAAATATTACGCCATTATCTCATGTCATGATGACTAATTTCAAAATGGAGGTGGCCTTAAAGAGGTCAACTTCCCAGGGAGTTGGTTTTGTATCATGTCATATAGCTCATTTAAAAGACAAGTTAAATGCTAAAAGTATTGTCTCCATCTGTAACAGGAACGCAATGCTGAGAGTGCTATTGAAGCATTAAAAGAGTATGAACCTGAGATTGCTAAGGTTGTTCGTAGCAGTGTTAAAAGTGTACAGAAGATCCGTGCCAGCAAGTTAGTTCCAGGAGACATTGTTGAAGTCTCAGGTAAGGCCCTTACCTTTCACTGAATGTACTCACCCATCCAATTTAGCCAATGATGTTCATGCCATTAACATTGATCTACTTTTGTTTTGACCACATGATACTTTAGATTTACCACCAGTTCATTGTATGGTCATCAACAATTGGACCCAACACACTTGTTTGTTAGAATTGCAATGTTGGTGATGCATTTGTGTAACTTGCCCAATTCTAGTCCCAGTCCTCTTCACTTTCACCAAATAGTATCATCTTTAGGGAAGGAGTTGGGAGTTTGAAGAGAAAGAGAAATATTGATTTTAATTCTCATTTCTTCTGGTCTGGTCTTAGAACTGAGACTCAGATCTGATCATTGAGTTAGGACATTTCTCAGAGTTCCTACCCACCACTCCTAACTAAATTGATCTCTCATCTCATGCTGACTTCAGCTTTGATCAAGCAGTTTTTTTTTCTTACAGTACTTTAAAAATGAAGCTTTTTTTTTTAACCAATTCCCCCATATGTTTCTAAATTATGATTATAGTTATAATACATTAATTTATAGAGAAACCCCTTTTTTAATTCAATCTAAACTTGAAGATAGAAAGATAAAAATATGTTCTGTTTCATTAACACAGACATGTACATTTATATTTTATTTGTGCTTACTTTCAATGTCATTATTCTGACCATCGCATTTTTTTTTCAGTTGGTGACAAAGTTCCTGCAGATATTCGTATTCTTAAAATCCATTCCACGACCCTAAGGGTTGACCAGGCCATTCTTACTGGTGAGAGTGTCAGTGTCCTGAAGCATACTGACCCCATCCCCGACACCCGTGCTGTCAACCAAGACAAAAAGAACATCCTCTTCTCTGTGAGTATTCTTTCAATTGACTTGGCTTTAAGTGTTCGACTGTTGTCTGATTAATTACAGATTATTCTTTTTGAGTTTTAAAATCTTATTCTTTTAGTTTTGAATCTTATCCTATTCTTTGAATTTGTCTCTCTGTTGAATGTAAGCTTACATTTCTAACATAAAGCCAGTTAAAACTGAGGGGTTTTCTTTATCTTTTGTTTACTAATACATCAATTGTGAACAGTTGTGATTGCACTGCTATATTTTTGTATATAGTTATCTTTGTTTAAGTTCTTTAGTTAATATAAAGAACCCAAGTTTTTAATGAGGTTTGAATCAAACAAACGAATGCACATTTGACCATACAATAAGAAGATGTTTTCTGTTTTTCGTAGGGAACTAACATTGCCACAGGAAAATGCAGAGGTATCGTCATTGGAACTGGGCTGGCCACAGAGATCGGTAAGCTTTGTCATTGCTGATTTTTGCTCAAAAGCTATCTTTGTAATGGATGATACTCAAAAGCTGTTTTCTTTGTTATTGATGTTATTTATTCATAGACTGACAGTTTTTCAAATCTTTTCAATGCTATATATTTGTGAACTTTTGTCCACTCCATTCTTTGCCATGTTAAACTATTAGCACTTAGTTGGTTCAGTAACAATGACTAGATGGCCATGGTCTTGACCACAAGTGAAGGAATGTTCTTTTATATTTCCTCTTCAGGGGAATTTGTTTCTATTTACTTTTGACCATCAGTGACCTTTTGTAGAGGCTTTCAGTGAGTGGGGAGGTAGAGGTAGTGATTTGTATGATTTTGTAACATTGTAAGCCTCTGGTTACTCCGCCCCTTCTTCCCAACACACCTAATATGTATCTTTTAAGTTTCATTTAGTGATCCAACATTTTAGAAAACTCCATTTGTAACCCAAATCTTATTAAATCATAAGAAAATGGGTATGTTTAATTATAGACATACTTTTGGGATATAGAGTAGATAATTGTTTCCAGTAGAGCTCAGTTGCTGTTATACTGTTTTAGACACACACAAATGTTCATAAGTTTTAGTGTACTTTGTAGATGAATGAAGTATTACCAGTACTTGCACCCTTCTAGAAATATTTGTGCAATGAAATCGAATAAACTTAAGTGATAGGTTTAGTCCACAGCCTTGAGATTTTTAAATGTTATTCTAAAAACTGTGTGAAAATGAAGTGGGTTTTTTTTTTGGGGGGGTGGGGAGGGGGAAGGGTAATGGAATGAAAAGACGAGCTCATGTCCTGATGGTTCATTTCTTCTTCCTAAGGAAGCTTGAAAAATAAGGTGTTGATAGAATCATCTCAGGATAGGACTTGAATGTTACATTGATTCTTTTCACTTACTAGCCCAATGAGCTGAGCATTTCACTGAAGATAGTGTGACTTACAAACACTGTCCACAAGTTTTCATGTTCAATAGGGCAGCTTTTATTGAACAGTTTTTATTTGGAACAAAGAAAATGCTGCCATAAACAAGAACACATTCAGAAATTTGATGTGGATGTTGGGGGATTAGACACTCGAACTCCTGGTGGGGAGGATTACACACTTTTAACTCTGGGATGAGGGAATAGACACTTTAATTCAAGTAGTTCTTTAAAAAAAAATTCATAGGCTACCCCTCTTGATGATTAAAAAAAAACAACTTAAATAGTCAGTGGCGTAGCTATGGTGGGGGGGGGGGACAATTTGAAAATCCCCCCCCCCCCAGGCCCCTACTGTGTTTGTTACATTAAAAATTAATATTATGCAAAATGCAGGGGTCCCCAAAGAGATCAAGCCCCCCCCCCCCCCCCCCCCCCCCGGGCCCCCAAATGTGGAAAATTCCTAGTTACGTCCCTGTAAGAAATAGGATGCTCCTTTTAGTTTGAAGTAATTGATTCTTAGAATTCTATCACAAATGTTATGTGTTAACACCTCAGTTTTGTCAAGTGTTTGATTGAAGAAAAACCTAACCCAACTATATATGATACTCTATATGTTTTTTAAAGTCATTATTAAACAACAAATGAGATTACTAAAAGTTGTTTTGCTAAAAGCATAAAAGGTGTTTCTATTTTATAATCTGATGCTACAGTTGATGAACAGATTTACTAAAATATTTACCCTGCCAAATGAACTAAAAAATAACACACACACATACACACAAAAATACAGCGTTAGAAAGACCTACATAGCCGCCTCACTAAAACTCTTCTCCTGGTCTGACATAATAGTCCATTATACAATAGGAGGTGACATTCACAATGGATTCTTATATTTGTAGATTGGAGATTTAAACAAAAAATGGAGGGGGGGGGGTGGGTGGGTGGAGGTTAAAAATATCAACACTTACAATCAGGTGTCTATTAGACGATGAAATCTTTAGTAGGACACCTTGTAAATAGGGATCAGTTTTTTTTTTGGTTTTGCTACCAAATTTGGTGAGGGTTTTGTTTTGTTGTCACTTTTTATTAACTTGACCATCAAAACCCCATCTTTCCCATTGGATCCTCTATATTTGTTTGGAGTGGTGGTTAGATACACGGGGTAGCGTCTTAAGAGAAAGGTTGAATGAGGTTAAATTTAATGAAGATTGTCACATGTGAACCCTTGCAAGGACCTACATCTCGGTTATCGAGAAAAGAACTTTCACACGTGTGTTTTTCTCCACGTGTGTATGTGTTTTTTGTGATATTTTAGGAGATTTTTTTTTTTTTTTACCTTTTGTTGTTTACCTTTATCCGCAATACGTTTTCGATAAGGCAGGAGGCTGGCGTAATGCTGTTCAGATTTGTGTGATGTCATTGGCCCACGCTTCTACCGCATGTTCCTTAAGGGTCAGGATTCTGTCCTGATGGCTCATTCTTACCTTTATTTTCTTATCGCTTTCCGTTTGGCTTCTTTCTCCCCTTCTGGTCTGGAAATGGCATAGGTTAGAGCTCCACTGGAGCCTCTGTTGCGATAGGGGCCCTGTGGTTGTGGCACCTGTATTTTTTTCTATCTACAAGCCCATGCCTCCCTTGACGCCCTACTCAGTTTTTAAGCTCACTCTTATCCCAACGATTTGACTTTAGGGGGAAAAAAAAAGAACAGGTGTCTTTTTCAAGGAGAATGACGTCAGTGATCTAAGACCAAAGCGCGTGTTAAATTTTAAAGTGTGTTCGTAAGCATATCTTAGCTGCACTAAAGCACGTTGCTTTTGGTGTGTTTGAACTGGAAGAGCAATTCCCATCTTGACATTTCTATATGAAATTGTGGCATTAGCTATTGTGCCATACAAATATGTGGCTACTATCGGTTGTATACTATTTGAGACTGAACGATTGTGCCTTTAGATTGCCTGGACTGGAATAACACTTTTTGTCTTGACACATGGCTCAAGTTCGGTGCAATCACTGTGTTATATTGATAAATCTTCTAAGTGCAGCGCCCGCCCCCCCACTCTTGTCTTATAAATTACAGACGTGACTTCAAAAGAGAATATAATTACATGCTACGCATTTCATGTGTCAATCTAGTCATGCATGTTAATCGGTGACTTGGCTGATTCAGGCAACCCATACCATTCTTATGACACTAGGCAAGAAGGCAGACACAAACACATTCTCGCAATTACAGTTGTACCTGTGATGATCCATTTACCTCCCCCCCCCCCCGTCTGCAACATTTGCCATTAAAGCCTTATAAACATCTTTGGTTTCACCATTATTCGGTTGAGTTTTGTTGTTATGTTTGTACTTGAGATGATCCTAAAGAAGTGCAGTGACATTGCTAACGTGAGCGCTGAAATGTTGAGAGTTTTAGAGTTAGAGCTAAGTTGGCCAATTCTTGAGTTGACATGAGATCTCGGCATAGGTACAACTTGTGTTTTTATTCATTGATTTTGTTCTGCCAAGGTAACTCAGGTTCCAGCGTATTTTAGACTATTGAGTGACAAATAATTGACCGGCTGATTGAATTCCGATGTGGGGTCAGTGTTTAATGAATCTTTGATGAGATTTTTCATTATAAAAGTAATTTCTGCCTTATATCCTAAAATCCGGCAACCTTAAAACTTAGTAAACGCACTCTTTGTCCACCTTGATCTCGTTTTTTTGCTCAAGTTGTTGTGACTGGCTGCCCATGCAGCAACAATCTGGGTCCTTTTGTTTCTCCCAGTCCACTTGCTGTCGTGTATGTCAGGCCAGAAGTTTTCTTTAGAGTTCTACAATATGTTTTAACTTAATCAAAAACTCAAGGACCAATGAGTATGTTGTGCCTACTCATGGCGTAATGAAGTGGTAGTTTGTTGATTACTTTAAGATCACCCAAGATTAATAATTAGCCTTTTTTTTAAAAATATGTACTGGGTTTGTGTGAGATTGTGTAAATTTGGCAGGTGGTAGGTAGTTCAAAACTATTGAAAACTTTTTTTGGTCTGGAAATGCACTTTCCTCTTATGTATATTTGTAGTGTGGATCAGTCCAAGCCTATTCCCCAATTTGACCTCTATCCTGCGCATACTTGGTGAAAAGGGAAAAGATGTAAGGGGGGGGGGAGAGGTCACGCCCAGTCCCCATAAGCTTGCTTTATCTATTAGTATGTGTCAGAATAGTGAGCATACATGAGATCGAGCGGGCAGAATCAGAAGTACACGTTATGTTATAAATAGAAGCTTCCTACATTGTGACCATGGGTCGCTGTAATTGATTGCTCAAGCTTCCAAACCCCAAAACTGCTTGTTCCAGGTCATCCATGCTTAGCGCCCCGCCCACTTTTCATTTCCCCTTCTTAGTTGTTGGTCGTGTTGGTAGTCAGTGTGACGTGTTGGTAGTCAGTGTGACGTGTTGGTAGTCAGTGTGACGTGTTGGTAGTCAGTGTGACGTGTTGGTAGTCAGTGTGACGTGTTGGTAGTCAGTGTGACGTGTTGGTAGTCAGTGTGACGTGTTGGTAGTCAGTGTGACGGGCAGACGATGACACAATCCACACTCTGGTGAAAACGCCTCAGTTCCACTTGGCTTGCCGACTTTCTTTTGTATTGTTGACCTTTGTCAAGGTTAAACTGAACCAACCCCCCCCCCCCATCTTTCTGTTTTCCTTTGCTTTCCCTGTCCAGTAGAAGTGTATTATTAGCGCGTAAGCTTGTACACTTGTGTGTAAGATCATTCTACGTTTAGATACGTCTCTTGGTTAGAATTCAATACGCCTTCACACACACACACACACAAAATGCAAGCGGCTGTCAGACATGGTTCTGATTTGTTCCTCTCGTATACCCGGAGTTGTTGTTTTTTTCTCTCGACCATTGTAGAAAGTTTCGCACCTCCGTCTGCCAGGTAAATCTGCTATCATCCCCCCATCCCGTGTGCGCATCCCGCCGAGCCACGATCTACCCTGCATGCCATTTTTGGCATGAGGCGTTCTACTGAGCCCTCCTCCCCCTTTATTTTGTTCTTCTTTCTAGCCGTTCTGTTAGTAGACCTAGACTCTAGTAGTGTTAGTGGTCTCCACCTAGCTAGTGTCTTCTCTCTCTCTCTTGTCCCTTGTCCACGTTACAAATGGAGAAATTTCTAAATGTTGTTGTTATTTAACTCACTTACACAATCACACATACACACCCCAGGTATCTGCTGTCTGATGCATGCTTACCTAATGCGCACAAACACTCATGTAGACATGCTACATAGGCTTCTGACACATTCTACATGTCTACACTATTGTTTGATTGTGAAAGAGAGAATGTGTAGAGGTCTGCTCAGTGAAGATGTGGGCCTTGTGTGTGAGGGGAATCTAAAACAAAAACGATTTATTCATAGGCTTAAACAGAGAAAAAGGAAGGGGGGAGAGAGAACAAGCATCAAGTTCATCCCTTCATCTATCAAGAGTTAGGATCTAAGTTTGTCACTCTATTGCACTAGTTGTATGCTAGCTGTTAGGATCTAAGTTTGTCACTCTATTGCACTAGTTGTGTGCTAGCTGTTAGGATCTAAGTTTGTCACTCTATTGCACTAGTTGTATGCTAGCTGTTAGGATCTAAGTTTGTCACTCTATTGCACTAGTTGTATGCTAGCTGTTAGGATCTAAGTTTGTCACTCTATTGCACTAGTTGTATGCTAGCTGTTAGGATCTAAGTTTGTCACTCTATTGCACTAGTTGTATGCTAGCTGTTAGGATCTAAGTTTGTCACTCTATTGCACTAGTTGTGTGCTAGCTGTTAGGATCTACGTTTGTCACTCTATTGCACTAGTTGTATGCTAGCTGTTAGGATCTAAGTTTGTCACTCTATTGCACTAGTTGTATGCTAGCTGTTAGGATCTAAGTTTGTCACTCTATTGCACTAGTTGTATGCTAGCTGTTAGGATCTAAGTTTGTCACTCTATTGCACTAGTTGTGTGCTAGCTGTTAGGATCTACGTTTGTCACTCTATTGCACTAGTTGTATGCTAGCTGTTAGGATCTAAGTTTGTCACTCTATTGCACTAGTTGTATGCTAGCTGTTAGGATCTAAGTTTGTCACTCTATTGCACTAGTTGTATGCTAGCTGTTAGGATCTAAGTTTGTCACTCTATTGCACTAGTTGTATGCTAGCTGTTAGGATCTAAGTTTGTTCCCCACTCTAGTCCACCAGTTGTATGCTAGCTGTTAGAATCTAAGTTTGTATCCTATTGCCCACTCAAGTCCACCAGTTGTATGCTAGCTGTTAGGATCTAAGTTTGTATCCTATTGCCCACTCTAGTCCATCAGTTGTATGCTAGAAAAGTCAACCATGGAAGAAGACATATTTTTTATTGCATTATTTTGACTTCAAGTTTGTATTCCCTGCCATTTAGAATGTCATGAATGGCTGAATGAATAACTCAACTGAAAGTGCAGTAATAATATTTGTTTGTGGTTGTTTTGTTTGACCAAATCTGTTTGATCATCTCCCTTACTTTCTGGGACGATTTTTCTCTCCATGTGAGAATCACTAAGTGCTGTATGTAACCAGAGAGATCAACACTGAGGGCTAGGACAATGAGACAGTCCCAACTGTTTACACTCACACCCTCAGATAGTGGGAGCTTGTCTAGCCCTGTTGTCATTTAGTCTATTGATTGATACAACAGGGTGTGGTCCTTTTCAGGTAGTCATTTAGAAACTGGCTTTGTTGGTTGTACAATTGTTTTCTCTAGTGTCTCATCATGAACACCAGTCTGTGCATGGAGACATGACATTCATAGAACTGATCAACAACTGAAGCTTCTATTCCCATCCCCATCCCCCTGTGTGTTCTCTTGATATATCCTTTAGACTAGGAGGAGAGGCATATTGTTCACAAAATGTTTGTGAATGTTTATGGCTTCAGATGCTGCACTCTGATTCAACATAGATTGCATTAGGCAACAAATTGAAACTAAAATACTTTCAATCTTGATCATTAAAATGCAATATCCCATTCTTGTAATGAAGTAATTGTTTAATCTTTAGAAAACTAATGATCGAGAATTTAAATGGTAATGACTTATAAATAAATAATGACTGTATCTGTCTATTTTATGAGGAAATTAATATCACAGAATTACCAAAACTAGTTCAAGAGATACCTTCAGACTTTCTCTGACTTGTTTTGTATGGCTTTTTTCTCTCTCTCTAAATAGTGCTTTTTAAAAGTTTCTCCTAGTATTAAACAGACTTTGTACTGTATCTCTTCAACCACTGTTTTTTGTTTTTTTTGGGACATAATTATTCACAATATAACTGTACTATAGAGAGAAAGTTATAATTGTAAAATATAATACAATCCTAATGATAGTATGAGCACATAGATGCGTCATGCCAAGTGTTCAAGAAATGAAGTAGAATTCTCTAATGTTCATTATAAAAATATCAACCACTTTTTCTTCCATAGTAATTAGTTAGTCTCTTGGCATGTCCACTGGCACTGGCACCATTTTGTATTTCTATATAACCCATGGCTACTTTTGTTTTTCCTAGGCAAGATTCGCAATGAAATGATGGACACAGAAACAGAAAAGACACCCCTCCAGCAAAAACTTGATGAATTTAGCAACCAGCTCTCCAAGGTAACTAGGAACTTGTGCCAATTAGCTACAGATCTTTCACAGGATCATTTGCACTTAGAATACACTCATTCGACACTAGGAAGTGTTCAACACAGATCTATGTCAGCATTAAAGCTTGATTTGAAAAAACTAAAACAAAATGTACATTTAAACAAAGTGCTCAAAGTTAGGCTGCAGTATTTTGTGTGCATCATGAGATGTTCCACTTCTTAATGACAAAAAAATGGACACTGTTTATTGACCTCTTGTTTTGTTGTTCAGGTCATCACCATTATTTGCGTGGCTGTTTGGGCAATCAACATTGGTCACTTCAATGACCCAGCTCATGGTGGATCATGGCTCAAGGTAAGTCCTATGTTGTCCATTGTCATCTTGTTGTGGTAAAGAATGTTGTCTTTACTAAATAATTAGATCCTTAGTATTTTAAAGACAAAGACATTAACAAACTTCTATTAGATGTAACTAACACTTGTCTGTTCACTGCAGGGTGCTATCTACTATTTCAAAATTGCCGTGGCTCTGGCTGTGGCTGCTATCCCTGAAGGTCTACCAGCTGTCATCACAACTTGTCTGGCTTTAGGTAAGTGACATGATTCACAGTGAACAAGAGTGTTCCTTTTCTAGTTTTTTTAACAGAAGTTTCTTATAATTCACTTGGTTCTGGGATAGCTGCAGTAGATAATGGATGGCCATTTTTTTAAGAAATGTTTATTCATAATACAATCTTGCTGGTGTTTTTGCAACCTACATGTTCACTTTGAAATCCAGACTTTCAATCCTGGTTAAACATAAAGATTTTAGCAACATAGAGTTAGATCAAGCTCTGTATGAATGGAATTAGACAAGGCAGTCATAATGTACTAGGTTTGTCAGTATTGACAACTGAGTTATCAATGTCTTTATACCTACAACAGGTACCCGCAGGATGGCCAAGAAGAATGCCATTGTCAGATCCCTTCCTTCAGTAGAGACCCTTGGCTGCACCTCTGTTATCTGCTCAGATAAGACTGGAACCTTGACCACAAACCAGATGTCTGTCTGCAAGGTATTTTGTTTGATCATTAAGTCAAAGAAATGATTACATCAAAGTCAAGAAAGTATAACAGTGGAATTATTTTAAAATTTGACATTAGTGGTATCATATTTTGTTTTCCAGATGTTCATCTTCAGTCAGGTAGAGGCCAATACCATTAAGACCCAACAGTTTGATATAACTGGATCTACCTATGCCCCAGAAGGAGAACTGTAAGTAGTTGAAATGACTGCACCAGTTTGCAATTGTTGCTACAATTTATTGCTATCAAAATCATTATTTGTTAGTAACATACCTGCCAAAGTCATTTTGAATGCTGACCATAATGGTTTATCTTTTTTCTTCTTTGATTAGCTTGTTAAACAACAAACCAGTCAAATCCAGTGAATACCCCGGCCTTGAAGAGATGGTCACCATTTGCAGCATGTGCAATGACTCCACTGTTGACTACAATGATGTGAGCATACCTGCACATTTAGTGTTTAACTTAATTCTTCATTCATTTGCTATAAAGCTTTGGAAAAAATCTATATTTGGTTCACTTTATTGCTATGTATGTTTAATTACTCTCTAACCAAATATCTCCTATCACAGTCATTTAGTTGGGACACTATCAACAGTTTTTTAAACTTTCTTATACGAGCAGAGCTCTCATCATGTGTGTTGAGAAAGAAAGCATGGTGACTTTAAAACTGGTTGTGTATTATTGCCTTTTCATCATCTTTTTAAAAAATGATTTTTAAACAAACAGGTCCAGAACCACAATGTAGAGGCCCCCGCATGGGAGAAGGAGTTTTTTTTTAAAGATCAAAATATATATATATACACATTCTTCAAAAAGTACTGATTTAAACCTTATTTTATATAATAAAATCATTCTCACCTTAAGTATACACTTTAAGAAGGACTGCTATATTGTTGCACCTATACATTAAAGGAAAAAGTTAGATTTTTTTAAACTTTTTTTTTTTTAGACTAAAGACACTTATGAGAAAGTTGGTGAAGCCACAGAAACTGCTTTGTCTGTCTTGGTTGAGAAACTCAACTTTTTCAACACAGACAAGGCTGGCCTGACCAAGCGTGAGATCGGTACAGTGTGCAACCGTGTCATTCAAGATATGTGGAAGAAAGAGTTCACACTGGAATTCTCTCGAGACAGAAAGTCCATGTCTGTGTACTGTGTACCAAACAAGCCCACTAGAACTCCAGGAGGCGCTCGTATGTTTGCTAAGGTCAGCAGTTTGAATCAAAATAATAATATTTTTTTCAAATATTCCTAGCTTTAGGGTGGTTTTCCACTGCTGACATTTTTACAACTCTAGGCCATTTAAGATATTATTTAATTAGGGAAGCTGCTAATTTAATTATTATTAAAATTAGCCAATTGAGAAACTTTAGTGAAAACTATTTTTAAATAGAATATTAATGGGAACTTGTTTGTAGTTTAACAACAAGATGGGGCAATGAAATACTTGTATGGCCTTACTAGATTTTTCATGATATGTTGATAATTCTTGCCCCTGCAACTTTCAGAAAGTAAGAACATTTTATCATTTAACTGAAAAAAATAGTTCTTCCTTACAGATACTGATTAATGAAAGGGGACTTATAGGAATATGAAGATTATACCATGTATGTTTCTCTTAATATAATGCTAGACTATTTTTGAATCAGGGAGCACCAGAAGGCCTGCTTGACCGCTGTACGCACGTCAGAGTTGGTCAAAACAAAGTCCCCATGTCTCCAGCAATCAAAAATGAAATCATGAAACTGACCAAGCTCTATGGAACAGGTACATAGTTGTTTTCTAAATCTTGTTCAACTTCACATGGTAAGATTGCTATCAACTCTGTACCTAAACAACCATTCAACAAATAAATAAGCTGACCATGTTCAAGTAAAATTTGGATTTTACATAACAGACCCTAGAGCATATGATGTTGTATTTTTCTACTTTTGTTTTAAATGAAGTAAAGGTCACTGGAATCACGCATAGCAATCATTAGGTCATATTTTATTTATGTAAATCACCACTGGCCCTATAAATGAAAATTGTGTGTTTGTGTAGGTCGTGACACACTCAGATGTTTGGCTCTTGCTACTATTGACAACCCACCACGCAGAGAAGATATGGACCTTGAAGATGCTCGCAAATTTATCCAGTATGAGGTAAGCATGCTGTTTAGTGTCTGTTTTTAATTAAATTTTTTTGATTGACAATAAATTCTCACTTCGTTTTTTACTGAACATGAACAAAATTTTTTTAAATAACTCTGCATATTTTTTTTTATTAAATATATTTTTTATTGAACACTGTTTGTGAGGCAAAGCAGTTGGCCTTAAAATGTCAAAGTTCAGGGTCTTGTTTGTTATATTTTGATTTTTCAATGATATTTCATATAGTCTATGTATCTTTTAACAGTTTTAATCTGGGTTGTAACAGGTTTTTTCTCTCGTACCCTGTGCTTCACTAGCCTCACATTACTTTTCAAATGAAGTTTGTCTTTATTTTGTATGAGCAATGACTAACAGCAGTTCTAAGTTAGTTGATAAAATGATATCTTTGGCTAATTGCAGACAAACATGACATTCGTTGGTGTTGTTGGTATGCTGGATCCACCCCGTGAGGAAGTAAAGTATTCAATCAAAGCTTGTCGTGATGCTGGCATCAGAGTTATTGTCATCACTGGTGACAACAAGGTCAGTAGTTTCCTGCACAGACAAGCTGACCTATTTCCAATTATGTTCTTTGCTTTAGAATTGCTTGTATATTATGATGGAAGTTTGAGCATTTATCTAGTTTAAGGTAATGTGTCCTTGGCTCAGAGAGAGATTTAAAGTTATCTTTAATTAATATTGGAGTAATCATTAACTGAACTTCTGTGTTATCCGTGCTTGTAATCGTGCTAGTATTGGTAATCGGGTTTGCACTATTTTAGTATGTGAATTGTGACCAGTCTGTACTGTGTTATTGTGTGTGTCAGTCGTGTTTTATTGAAATAAAGCCTTGTTTCTAAGGTTATGAGTTGATTCAGTATATTACAAATATCTACACATACTTTCGCTCCATCTACTTTTTTTTTCTAGCTACAACTAGTCAACTCATGTTTCAGACATTGACATCTCATTAGAATTGTTTGCAAAAGAAAATAACAAGTGTTATAATTTTGTTTTGGACATGTAATAACAATAAAAAAAAAAAAATGACAAATTCTATTCTCTCCTTTTATAGGCCACTGCTGAAGCCATCTGCCGCAGAATTGGCGTCTTTGGTGAGAATGAATCTACTGAGGGCATGTCCTTCACTGGTCGTGAGTTTGATGATTTGAGTGTTGAGGATCAGAGAGCTGCAGTTATGCGTGCTCGTCTGTTTGCCCGAGTGGAGCCAGCACACAAGAGTAAGATTGTAGAGTTCCTCCAGGCTGAGGGTGAAATCTCTGCTATGGTAAGTAGAACTATTTAGTTCATGTTTTAATCTTTCTTCACTAAAATAATCATTCTTTTCCTTTTACATTTGTATGTTAGTTACATTTATTTTAAAAAGCTATTAGACTTGCAAATTTATTTAAATTAAATAGTCTATAGATCAATTTTCAAAAGACAAATGATCAAATATCATCAGCCATATAACAGACTAATTAATAATTTAAGAAAGTCAATTCAATAATAAAAAAAATAAGATTTGGACTTAAGGAAAGTGCTGGAATAGATTTGTCCATCTAATAGTGCTTTAATATTACTATTTCTCATCATTAATGTTTGTATGTCCTCATCTTATCTGACCTTCTTTTCCTCTAGACTGGTGACGGTGTCAATGACGCTCCAGCTCTGAAGAAAGCTGAAATTGGTATTGCTATGGGCTCTGGTACAGCTGTTGCCAAGAGTGCTGCTGATATCCTTTTATACATGTTTCTAGTTTATTTTACCTTGTCTATGTGAAAATGTTTTGTAAATATTGAGAAGTGGTTTCATGAAGAAAGATTTACATTTTATATCTAATAGAAATTGATCAGTCATTGAATAGACTTAAACATATTGTTGACATTATAAAATGCACCATATATTACTTAGATGAAATGGTTACATGTTTTATATCATGAATGATATATTCATTGTTAATTATTGTACATGATGGACGGTTAATAAATAGTTCTTAAATTGATAGAAAGAAAAAAAAGATGGCTGAAATATTATATTTTCACTATATCAAAGAAAACAAAACCATCCTATTTTCTTGGAAACACTTGTTTTAGTCTTCCTAGTTTATTAACTACAATTGGCTCAGACAGAACAGTCTCTTTATCAACCCTGTTTTGGGTTGTTATGAACACTATCTATATTATCTATATACAGGATTAATTAGCATTCATTTGAAGTACAATGGACTGTCTCAATGTAAATTTAACTTTATTTGTAAGGACAGCAAATAAAGAAAAAAACGTCAGAAGAGTTTCAAAATTATTTCTCTAGTTAGGATTTTTAAAATTAAGTTTATTATACAAGCTGTAAATAAGTTACATAAACTTGAATGGGTCAATGTTGCTGTGTAGCTACGACTACTTGACTCCATAGTACAGATGGTGTTGGCTGATGATAACTTTGCAACTATTGTGTCTGCTGTAGAGGAAGGCCGTGCTATCTACAACAACATGAAACAGTTCATTAGATATTTAATATCCTCCAACATTGGTGAAGTGGTCTGGTAAGTTTTGGGGTTTTATAGTGTAATTAAATTAAGTAATGGCTTCTTTTAACTATAATAAAAAATTTTGAAGTATTCTTATAAAGGCAAACTTAAAATAAGGTAATGGGCAATAGCTTGGAACTTGGTACGCTGTACAATATATATTAGCCAGGACAGGTTTATATCATATGAATCTATTATTAGTTAGACTAATTAGACTAAATATCAGAGAGAGTGAATAAATAGTTTGATCTCTGTGCATTGATTTAGTGAGGCCAGTGACTTGAAGATCCTAATGTATTTCTGATGGGTGATAGTCAAGCCATCTTTGATTGTTTTACATTTTTATGATACTTTCTGACTGCTTGCTCTACTGGCATTTTGACACACCTAATTTCTTGTTTTGAAAGCAGTGGCATTTTACATCTGAAGAGACGATGTAACTTTTTGTGTGACTGAAGATGCCAATCCTTGATACACAGCTGTGGTCACAGGTTGGGCATCTGTAATCACCAGGCGCTGTTGCACTTTCACCCTTCTTTCTGCTACTGTTGTGTTGGCATCTGCAATCCTTCCTTTATGCTCGCTCTCCATGTGGATCTATCCAGACTTCAACTGCTTTTTTGTTTTTCTGAATCACAAGTTGACTTCCTTGACTATTACGCTACTTTTATATTAATTCCTGTAAGTTTAATAACAATCTAAAATCGTTAAAAAAATCATGGTGCATTGATATTATTTGAGTTGATACTCAATTCACATTTTAATTTTCATGGTTGCAATGATGAAATAACTTGTACTCCACAGTATTTTCTTAACTGCTGCTTTGGGTATTCCTGAGGCTCTCATCCCTGTGCAACTTCTGTGGGTCAACCTTGTCACTGATGGTATGCCAGCTACAGCCTTGGGTTTCAACCCCCCTGACTTGGACATCATGAAGAAGCCACCCCGTAACCCCAAAGAAGGCCTTATCACTGGATGGTTGTTTTTCAGATACATGGCCATTGGCAGTAAGTGCATAAACCCTTTCAACTTAAATTTAAATGAGATTCAAATGTTTGAAAAGCAAGTAGTTTCACTTTGGATTATTATAGTTTATAGCTCTAGTTTTAGTAGTGAAAGATACAACTTGATAGAGATGTCAAAGCTCTCAGTATTTAGGTAGTGGGGCTTGAATGGTATGCAATTAATAATAAAGATTGTAGTGTTACTTATAAAAAAAAATGAGCATTCATATTATGAATGTTTCTAAGATGTATGTATTGATTCAAAGAATTGGAATGTGAAACACATTTATGTAAGTGTTAATTATCTTCAATATACAAACAATATATAAACATTTACCAAAAAAACGTATCCCTAATTGTTTTAATTGAAAACAACAGCAACAGTTTCACATCACTGCTTAGACATTGTGGCTTGAATCTTACCGTTTTCCATATAAGGGTTTAATGTCAATTTTTCTCTTTCTCTCATCTTTCCTATGATTGAATGTCTATCTCTCTCCATTTCTCTCTCTCTTCTAGTTTATGTAGGTGCTGCTACAGTGGGTGCTGCTGCCTGGTGGTTTATGCTCTATGATAAAGGCCCAAAACTCAACTACTACCAGCTGGTAAAATAACACATTTTTTGTTTCCTCATTATTTCTATTTAATTTTATGTTATAACAAATGAATTAGGGGACGAGGTGGCTGAGGGGTTAAGCGCTTGGCTTACAAACTTCGGGTCCACCCAACCCTATTGGGTACCTGACTTAAGTTGGAGAAAGTAAAAGTGGTTGGTGGTTGTGCTGGCCACATGACACCCTGCTTGTTAACTGTTGGCCAAAGAAACAGATGATCTTAACATCATCTGCCCAGATTGCAAGGTCTGTAAGGGGAACTTTGAACTCTAATTACTAGTATACAATATACCAGCAAATGATCATATATAGTCACTGTTATATTCTGACAATTGTTTATAAATATGAGATATTAAAATTATTTTTGTTTGCATTTTTTCAGATCATTTTTTGTTTTTCTTTGTGGAAAACAAGAATATTGCTATTAGACATTTATAACTGTTTGACCATTTCTTGATAATATTACTGGCTATATGTGATCACTATATTTTGAACTAACATGGCCAGACATTGATTGTCCTCAGACCCATCATATGCAGTGTCCTGCTGAGCCTAGGATGTTCAAGGGAGTTGACTGTGCTATTTTTCAGGCTCCAGAGCCTATGACAATGGCTTTGTCTGTTTTAGTAACCATTGAGATGCTCAATGCCTTGAACAGGTAACCCCCAGACCCCTCTCCCACAGACACTCAATTCTTTTTATATTTATACACCTTCCAGCAAAGGTATCCCTCCCCCCCCCCCTTTTTTTGGGGCAATGGCATATTCTTATTGGTTGTTTCTTTATTATTTGGACAGTTTCAATTGGGTGCTATTTGTTTGCAACAGTTGAATTATTTCTTCTGAAATGGGTTTTCAGTGGTTCTATTATAGCCTTTAAAAGTTTGTTTTCTATTGTTCTGGTTCATTTTATTTGGTGACTTTGTCTGGTCTTTTTTTTCTTCTGTGTTTGGTGTTAGCTGATATCTTCATTGTTTTGTTAGCAGCACTAATCAACAAGTCTACACATCACAGTTTAATATGAAGTCAGGAACTTTCCTTTTTATTTTTCAAAACTTTTGTCTCTGAACTATCTTTTAATTGTGAATCAAGAGTTCGTACAAAATCTTCTATTTTTTCACCACGGACAAATCTGCTGTGTCAACAAAGAAGCTCATTTTTCCTTGAGATCCAGCATGCAAAGATATGGTTCACAAATACTCCTTGCTTGGAACTTGTCAGGGCTTTACATAGTGTATGTTTAATTATGATTAAACTTAAGCTGTGCATACCTCTTAATTAACAGACTCACCAGGCGCAGTGCTTGGCCCAGGACGAGATGTTTGCCGGGATCGACTGCGATGTCTTTAGCCACCCCAAACCCATGACCATGGCCTTGTCTGTGCTGGTCCTCATCGAGATGCTCAATGCTCTCAACAGGTGAGGGGGGATGTGTTCACTTGTGTAGTAAAGCAGCAGCAGTTGACCATCAGCGCCAACTGTTTCCAATATAATTGACTTCTGCCTGGATCTTCAGCTCAATACATTTTGGCCCTAAAATGAAAATCAATATATATGGTAAAGATTTTTTTTGTTTAGTCAGAAGTAGTCACTAATATTATTTCCCTTTACTGGACCATTAATACCATGAAGTATTGCAGCTATTGATTCTGGCAGAAGATAAATGGGGGAAATTGTATGATGAATCATTTCATAAATTGTGGACTTCATTTTCCATTCTTTTTAAAACAGTATAGAAGCCCTTACCCAATTTTCATCTATAATTACATCTTTCCTTTTTAGCTAGCTACTAGTTGTACCAAATAATTTAGTAGAGAAAAAAAAAAGTAACTATTATGCAACTACTATGGATTAATGCTTAAATTATTGTATATTACTAACCAAAGTATAATATAATAATTTGGCTAGGTTTTTAATCGATCTAATTAACATATTACAAGATCCACCCAAAACAATCCACAATTTCATTGATTCAGATTACTAAAAAAAAAAAAAACCTCTAAAAAAAATGTCAGTAGTAGAAACAACTATTGATAACAAATTTTTAGAGGTTTTTGCTATGCCAGCAGGAAGCCTGTACACACAAACTTTGTACTTGTGACATTGAGATCTAAATGTCAAATGACATTCTCTCTTCCTAATCACTAAAACATTTTGCAGGTTCTACTTGTAAGTCCACAAGTACAAAAGGCGCAGTCATACGTCTTGACAACTGCATTTTATACTTTATTTTAAAACTTTTATTTTTCTTCTTGTCTCAACGCTTTAAAGGGAGCTGGTTGTATGTTGTTTTTTTTCTGTTTATTTTTTTTTTAAGTGAACAAAAAAAAAGTTTTAGACATAACATTGGGATTTATGTCATTTTTTTTTTTCGTTACTGTTTATTTTATGTGTGTAATACTATACTTGAGAGTCTCAAGATATTTATTCACCCCCTGTTGCGGTAGAGTAAAAATAAAATCAGATATCTATTTAAAAGTCTTAAGCATAAAATAAGCAAAATATTTTGCTAAAAATTGAAGCTCTAGTTGTTAGGCTTTAACAAGTAGTGAATTTTGACCTGTGCTGTAGACGTGCATGGACCAAGCTGTCTTATAGAATTCTGGTTCAATGACATGACCATCCATGATGTGTGATTAACTGTACCGCACAGGGGGAGCTAAAGTTGGACGTTTCTTTTCTTGGCATTTAACAAAGAGGGTTGACTGAAGCAATTAGTGATCACAGTTCTCTAATTGTATTTTGATTTCTTTTTTATGCGTTTAGTCTCTGTCAAATAATTTATGTAAAATTATTACCCTTGTACAGAAAATGAACCACAGGTGTTAGTTCTTTAGAACAATTTTGGAAACTCAAAAAGAGATGTTAAATTAACCCGGACTGCGGCTTTAACAAGCTTATTTGATCCACTTCTTGTATGGTCATGATTATTGATAACTTACTTCAGTATCTGGGCACATATTTTTTTTTTTCTTTGTTTTCTTTATTTCAAATAATGAAGAAGAGGATAAGTTAGGTATTTTAAAGAGAAGTTAATCTTGTGTTAAACGTCCAACCAGCTCCCCCACGTGTTGAACATTAGAGAGAAATGAATATTTAGTTTGTCATGACGTGTGCTGTGCGTGTGTGTCCATTTCAGCCTTCCTGCATGGCGTGTCCTGTCCCTCAAAACATATATTGGTCACTCTCTGCTGTGTATTCAAAAATGCATTTACTAACAAGTGGCAAGCTCCTCTTTAACCTGTATTCGAATTCAACATGGCATATGTTGATATCATTACATATGTTGTATAAACAAATACCACTAATCCAACATATTTATTTCCGGAAAACTTTGACTGGCCAGCCATGAAGATTGTGTTTCCTGAAGGTTTCTGGGTAATATAAAGTTTGTAGGCAACATCTTGTCCTAAGTGGCCAGTACTTGCAAGGTAATGAAAAGGTTTTGTTCTGCCAACCAGAGCTCACAGGGATTTACTTCACTTTGTCTTTGCTTGATCATTGTATTGTTCTTGCTACCTACTATGGTTAAAACTTCATCTTTTTTTTTTTCCATGATTTATTTCATATGAAAAAAAGTATTTTTGTTTTTAAACTTGTAAAGATCAGAGATCGATTAGTCCCTCCCTATTGTTTTGTTTTTGTAGTGCATCTGCATAGAACTTTTGTTTTTAGTATTATGGTTTTATTTATTTATTTTTGTTTGCTTTCTAATGAGAAAAAAAAAGAAGTCTAGAAATTGTTGTAGTATCTTGTGCTAATCCTGAAGGTTTAAATGCATAGTGGCATCCCTTGTTTATGTTCAAGTCATTGTCTTGCTTGTGTCATTCATTTATATCTCATAGATGTGTAGTGTGTTGAACAAAATGACTACAATGGCAGCTTAAACTGTTCTATTATCAAAACAAACATTTGCTTAGCACAAGTTCCTGACTTCACTAAAATCTACTAACTAAACTGTAGAAATGTGAATAGATATGCCTACACTGGAACGGCAGTCTTATTGTAGACTTAATGTTTGTTTAGAATTAGACTGAGCTTTTACCAGATAGTTGGAAGTGTCTCACACATAGGCTGGAGTAGATGTACCACCCAGGCTTTTTAACATCTTGACTTTTTGCTTTCTATAGCCCGAGTCATAGTTTCTAAGTTTGTTTTGCTTGTACTAGTTGCATGACTGGCATAGTCATTCATGTGACCAGAACTTTGTCGTCTGTCTCTTAGGTTGAAATTTCCCTTTTTACAGAGAAAATAAAATGATCAATATTGTTTGACACTTTCTTAAGATTCATTCTCCTACTAGCACTCTTAACAAGAGATGGTTTATACTCTTATTTTTTTATTTTTTTTTTTTAAAGTGTGTTATTTTAGTGGTGAGAATAAGTTGGGTGGTTACTCAGTATCTTTAGTTTTGTGTTTTAAGTACAAGTTTTGTCTGTAATTGTTTTCAAGTCCTATTTTTTTCTTTATTAGTTTAGTTGTTTACTTGATTAATATTAGCTCTTAGGTAAACAAAAAATAATAATTTGTAAAAGTTATATTATTGATGTGTTGGATATTTTAAACTCGATATTTTGTGGAGTTTTGCTTACAATTATAGCCTAGTTATATACTAATTAGATTATATCTGTTGCTAATTTAAATGTTGTTTATCTGCTAAAGCTTGAGTGAAAATCAATCCCTACTCCTGATGCCACCCTGGACAAACAAATGGTTGCTCGGTGCCATCTGTCTTTCCATGTGCCTGCATTTCTTCATTCTCTATGTGGATGTCATGTCTGTAAGTAGCCTTTCATCTTCAAGACATAAGCTTAATCATTGAATCTTGTTCGTCGACAGAAGCCACAGAGCTTATCAGGCTAGCAAGCAACACATTCTTGTAGAATTAAAACCAAGTAAAGGCAATATAACAAAAGTTAAGGATTTGTGAATACAAAAGTTAGAACATGTGAGCTGAAATGTCATTTTACCAACTGCTCCTGCAATTGAGCTGAACAGACTGATGCAATGGCTACTTTTTTCTTTTCTGAAAGTCAAAAATAAAATTTTTAAAATCAACAATGCAAGCAGTTTTTTCATAAAAATACACCATTTTTTACAACTATTCACTAATTATAGTATTTTTAACACATTTATGCAAATGGTTTTAGATTTTTTGTCAAAATTTTTTTTTTTAAATGTATTGCTAAGTTTAAAAAGTTCTTTCATACTAACTACTGTTTACAAAAAAAATGTTTACCTTTTTTTTTTAAAGAGAAAAAATCTATACAGTACCAGTATGCATATAAGTGGAACATAATTTAAATTAATAAGTAGTTTTTCATATTTTGTGAACTACAGTATGGCACCATTACTATGAAACAGTGAACTAAAGGAAAATAATGAATTTTTTTTTTTTAATGGAAATTTTTTTTTTCTTGAGTTCTGAATAAGAGATTGACCCTTTACAAAAAAATTAGATTGTTTAGGAGAAGGAAAACTCAGAATCCAAACCTTCGCTGCCTTGCGGCTATACCCAAACACAGGAAAGGCTTCGGGAGACAACCCTGAGGAAAAATCAGGAGCTGGTGACCCTTAGGCAGATTGCGGCACACTGTGCTAAAGCCTGGCAGAACCTGCGGCGCTACTGATCCTAAAGTGTATTGGATATTCCGTTCCTTTGGTCACATCAGCTGCGTGGAGAGGGGGGAACTGCTGTGTGGGCGATTGTTCCGAACATAAACAATGCCTAGGCTTTCATCTCGCTTGTTCGAGATGAACCATAGTCGTTCTACTACTGAAGGAGGCCAATGAATAAGATCATTTAGATTTAGATTAGAGCCATATTTAAATATTTGCTTGTCTTCAAAACTTCCATTATTGTTTTTCTTTAATAATGACCACCTCAATGGTGACAGTTTTGTTTATCATGTTGATGTGTAGTCATGTACATTTTGAAACTTGTACTTTGTTATGTTGCAGGTGATCTTTCAAATTACTCCACTCAACCTGGAAGAGTGGGTTGCTGTGATGAAGATATCCATCCCTGTCATCCTCCTCGATGAGACTCTCAAGTTTGTAGCTCGCAAATTTGCTGACGGTAAAAATCCACTGTACTCGTGTCATTGGTGTGTGTTGGTCTTGGGGGCTTATACTGGCTGGCTGTATGTGACCATGATAAACCCTAGTGCACTCTAACTGCCCCAACACCATTGATTCACACTGAGGTTTCATTGATTGACTCAATAAGCTAAACATAGTGGTTTGGCGTACCAAATGTTAAGCTGTTCCCTTTGTGGGACTTAAATGAATTACTTGTTGGCCTTTCCTAGTGAAATATGTGAATAGCCAAATGGAATGACTCAGAAATTGTAGTGAAATCACTGAATGGATACTTAGAAGGAGTGTGAAATGACATGTCCTTATTTATAGCCAATTGGATTTGGTTTTCCTTATGGTTGCTTCTTTGATAAATGTGTTTGTTTGGTCCTTTTTTTTTTTTTAATACAATGTTTTTATTGGAATGAATAACTGATCTTAATTATGTTAAAAGCAATTTTATTTTTTTAATGTTACATCTAAATTTGTCACACACACCCAAAAATGTGTGGCATTCTTCATCTCACCAGTGACTGACATTTAAATAGATTTATCTAGTCCTTAGAAATAACTTGTAGTGCTCTTCAGATGAATTGCTGTGTACAGTCACCTTCTTCTGATGGGCCAGACTTGCATGACATTGACTTTTGTTTTGTTTTTTTTTTTGGCTTGTTTTGTAATTTTTTTTATTTTTTTTTGTGTGAGTTTGAAATTTGGACCTGAACCCAGATTGATGGAATTTCCTTCTTCTTTCTTTCCCTAACATTAGGGGTCAACTTTTGAAAGATAGAATAGTTTCATTAAGGAGCTAACTTTGCTCTGCCCACTTTTTAAATTACTGATCTTTCTGCCAGTTTAGCTTTTTTTTTTTTTTTTATGTCCTTTGATCTCCCAATGATTATAATTGAAACAGTACAAGAACAGATTTGAGAGCAACAGAAAAATGCCATCTGTCTTTACAGTTTGTTTTGTGTTTCACAACTTTGAATACATAATTTGTTTGTTTAGTTCTGTCCCTGACGTCACTGTTGAGAACTATGATATTGTTTTAGTGGACTAAATGTAAACATATAAAGGAATCACTGAAGTATTATACATCACAACTGACATCATTCCATTATTTCTAGATGAACATACTGCTTTTTTTTTTTCAAACCACATTTTTTTTTTTTTACTGGAAGGCCAATCTTTTTTTTTAAAAGTCATTTAACATCAGTTTGTTTTTCTCTTAATGTAATAATTCTGATGCCCTTTTTAATAAATTTCTTTATGTTTGTCTTTGACATTTCTCTTTTAACATTTGTCTACAGTTGTATAATTCCATGGATGATTCTTTAAAAAGTTATAATAAAACAACCATTTTTATCAAATATACTTGAAAATAAAAATAACTGAAAATTGATTTAATGTTTTTTTGAATGATGCTGGCCATTCCATACTTTGAAGCAACATTGAATGTTGCATGAACTATGTTCTTCATTTGAGAAGACACAATTACATGACGGAATCATTTTAGGACTAGAACACAACACACACACACACACAACACCTTAAGATCTATAAGCTTTTTTTGTTTTTGGTCACCAATCTATTAGTATGAATGTTAGATCCTAGTTAGCAATAACATTGACCTTGTTGATTCAACTTGATACTTTGACCTTGTTGATTCAACTTGATACTTTGACCTTGTTGATTCAACTTGACATTCAAAATCAAAGTTGTTTGTGCATTCTGCGCTCCTGCATTGATTCCATTTTTTTTATGTTTGTGAAAATTTGAAAGCAAGTTTTAGGACATGTATTCCTGTCTGATCATCATCTGTATGTTTGGCATGTGCAGTGATTTGACCTAGTTCCCAGGGCATTAGTCTGCACCTATGTAATATAACTTGAATACAAGCAACTGACAACACATGAGGAAACAAGTCTTATTTAACTGTTCAACTATTGGACTTGAATGCTCACAAACATTTGTGTCCAACTGATGGACCAAGTCAGACAAAAGTTGTGCATGCCAAACACACACACAATAAATTGATTCAACTGAATTGTATGTGTGTGTAGATTTAGTGCTAAGACTATTGTCCATGTTTGTTTTTTTTATATTAAAACTAATTCCATTTTGTTTAGACATATTCATTATGTATGAAGTTTTTCAATTGTTTAGAAAAGAAACAAAAACAGTACAACAGCTTGGTTTTTAGTTGCATTAACAATAGTTAAATGCCATTGATTTAACCTTCAGAGTGTTGTCTAGAATAGTTTGGCTTTAGCTCAGTACCTGCTCTTGATTTACCTTAGAAACCTTCCCACCTTGCTCATGAGTACATTGTTTTTCAAAATTTGAATACATTCCACCATAACTAAGCCATTTTAATTGTGAAGATTTTTTTTTGTTTGCTTATGTCAATTTTCAAAAACCTTTTTTATTTTTCAATTACAAATAACAATTAATCATTTCTATTTTTAATAATCACAATTGAAGGATTTCCAAAAGCCCAGTTAGGATAAAAATCATAGATGTGACCAGATTTCTTGAGTGAGGGAGAATTTTTAAAAATGTTTTAAATTTCATTATTCATTGTATGTGTATGTACTCTGATCTTAAAAGTTTGGATTAAACAGTTTTTTTCACTTATGTCAAGACTGAAGCTATTTATATATTGATGTTATTTTTTTTTCTATGTTTTTTTTGTCTCACTTCATTCTGTGGGAACATTTCTAAGTGTTTTTTTTTTTTTAAACTGCAATTATTTAATGAAAAACAAACAAAAGACAGGCACAATTTACTTAAAAGATCACAATAGAAATATTTGTCTTGCATTTGAATTGTGCTTTATTTTGACTCAACGATTGAAAATAAAATGTCTTTTTAAAAAAATTGTTTGGAGTGTCTTCAAGTTGACCTTTTCCCTACCTCCATGACCCACACTGCTGATGTGTATGTGTGTACTTAGATAGATGTGTGAGATCCCGGTGCTACTAACATAATGTAAAAATAGTCTGATTAGTCTAACAATAGTGTTTGTATCAATAAATGTTTAGAAACATGGGGGGAAAAAAACACTGATTGACAACAATAGTGTTTGTATCAATAAATGTTTAGAAACATGCAAAAAAAACAACTGATTGACAACTTACTTAGTAAAATATATGTCAGTAATCTGGTAAAGATTGTCTGGTTGGACGAATAATAAGAATTATGGATTTTGACCTATGTATACACAGTTTTAGAAAATCTACTTTCCAAAGTAGTGATACCAATGCAGTATTAGAAAGTCTGGTACTGCAAGGCATGGTGGAACATCAGCAACAACCAATCATCCTACTGAGTGTTTTTACAAACCTTAATGTCCTAGAAATCAAATGTAATAATGCAAATAACAGATCACACAGAAAACACTTGCTCCAAACAAAATATAACCTACAAACTTGGCGTGAAGCTATGAGATCATGCATTTCAACAGAACACATCTTAGTCAAGTGATTAGAATTGCCAAATTAGTCACATTCTTCTGTTTGTTGTGAATTGTAAATATTTCAAGATGTTTTAAGTAACGTCTCACAGTTTGATTTTTTAAAAATTGAATGCTGCCCTAATAAGAATTGACTGATTGAACAATACAGTGGAATTGAAGGATGACAAATTTAGCATTTTTGTGCACTTTAGATGCTTTAGTTTGTTGATAATATGGAATGAATTACAAAAACTATTATGTTGTGTTTTTTTTTTGTTGTTTGTTTTTGTTTGGTTTTTGTTTAGTTTGAAATTGCTATGCAGATGTTTTGTGTGTTTGACCCCTTCTTTTTCCTATTTTTTTTTGCCACAGTTAAATCTTAGCTTGCAGCATCAAGTTTTGTGAAGGTAACCATTCTAACAATATTACCTTTTTTTTTGTATCTCTAAAAGCCATTAGTTTAATAACATTTTGATTTCTTCCCAAGCAAGACACATGGAAGCTTTCCTTTTGACAAGTGTAGCTTCATTAATTTTATTCTTGTATATTTATTCTTCATTTTTTTTTATGGGCCTGCCAACTATACTTTTTTTTTTATATTACTTAATTCTACTGGAGTTAAAACTTGAAAATGAGTTACAATGTATAAAAAAAACAAAAACCAACACAAAAAGGCTTTTTTTTAAACGTTATATTTGGGGGGGGGGGGACTTAAGGATTCTAGTTAGAAATATGATGGTTTTCAAAAATAAAAACAGTACAGGAAAAAAAACTAATTTTAAAAGTTTACATAAAAAGATTGTTAAGAGTTATAGTAATATAAGAAATAATGTAGTTAATAAGACTCTTATTGGTTATCCAAAGAAGAATCACCAAATAATCCATCAGAGTGCAAGAAAATAAGGAGTTACAATATAAAACTCAATAAAAAAAAGTTTTCACAGTTGGCAGACCTTGTTTTTAATAGGCATTAGCAATGTCACACAAGTACTTTCTTTTTGTTTACTTTGCATAATTATTTTTTTTCCTGACTTCATAACCTCCAACCTCTTGGTCCTGGTTACATTCAAATTTAAACACACTCTGGTCATGATGACCTTCTTGCTTTTGTTTCCTGCATGTTTGTTTGGCCCCCTATAACTGGGTAAATGGCTAACAAGTATTACAAATTTACAATCTGGCTAAATCCATGCAGATGTATCTACACCACCAAATATTGACATCACAAAACATAAAGCTAGACCTTGGTAATGCACCACTGTTCACTATATAGATCAGACATTCATTCTATGTTGGAGTTGAATAGTGTTATTATAATTGTGTGTGTTTTTAAGTGTTGTGAAGTAATCATGACAGAACATAGACTTAGATTGTCCTACTCATGACACATTTCATCATGCTTTTTGTCCACAAATGTTTTATTGACTTATTGCTGTGTCCAACACTTGTATAGTCACACATTCAATTCTCAGTGAATGATATGTTTTCAATATTGAAAGTAATTATTCTGTGAATCTAACTTTGAGCTCTTCTTGCCGTAGAAACTAATGTAAGCTTTGTACTAATTTATATTATCACATTTCCACTGTTAACAACACACATTTCAATCATCAATGAACTCGGTAATATTTATATATTAATTTGGTGTGGTAGGCAATACACCACTGACATTAAAATTCTTTGAGATTCATTCTAACTCATTAAGTTGACTTATGAGTCTTATTAAGTTGACTTATGAAGTCTAATTAAGCTGACTTATGAAGCCTTATTAAGTTGACTAATGAAGTTTTATTAAGTGAACTTAAGAAGTCTATAATTTAAAGAGAATTGCTAGAGCTCATTGTTTTACTGGCACCTTCATTTGACAATTGTATTTGTATTGTTCCCCTTGTTACTATTTTTATTTGGTTAGCTCAAATCCCCCACCTTTATCTTGTCTAAAGAGTTGCACTAGCTGAGATTGCAGTGTCTGTGTGCTTGCTGACTTTCTGCCTTTGACATGTTTTATTTACTCTTGGCATTGCTTCAATATTTTTGTTTGCAATACAATCTGGCAGCATACACCAGTACAAAGTAATTTTACACCAGTTGCAAGTAATTGAAAATTGATTTTAAAAAATTATATATTCAATTACATCAAAATATGAAGCTGGATGCAATGCTTAAAGATTGAAAACAAGAATATTTGCTCAGCTGCAGCTGTCTGCCCAGACATTTATGCAGGCCTTCCCTAAATAACCCAAAGTGGAAAAATATTTGCACTGAACTTCGAAACTAAGAGAATATTTTTTGTGTCAAGAAAAATTATAGGCACTCCTGATAGTAGACTTATAGAATATATAAACTACTGGTACAGGTAATTATAGGTTCAATTATGTACAGAAGTATTTAAGACCAATATAAATTTCCCTGCTAGAAAAATAAAATCCAATCAGCTGACTTATTAATGTATAAATAGTGCAGAGAGCTAACTGATTATCAAAGACTTCAGTGGGTACAGATTTGTTCTCAAAGAGTTGAACAACTTTTCTGCTTCCATTTCCTCTGAGTTCATTCTTTTATTAGTGTACACTTTTGGTCTATCTCTTGTACCCTGGCTCTAGTCTACAGACTACAGTGGTGATGGATAAGCTTGCAACCTTCCCTCTTTGCCCACCCCTTCACGTTGTCTGTCTTCCTCCTCCCTTCCCCTGGCTTGCTCTTTATTTCTAACTCCTCCCCGAAGTGGTCATCTTAGATACCATTCATCTTCCAGTCACACATTTGTACTAACAAAAGTATGTTGCTGGCCACAGCACTTCCTGCGGATGGTGATCGTCTTTTATCCATCCTACTTTCAGATTACCCAGGATTCTTTTGAGGAAGGAAACAGCAGGAAGTGAACACAAGTGGTCTCTCAAGATTTTCAAAACAATTTTTTTAAATTCTATGATCAGACTCTGTAGTGAAAAAAAAAAAAAAAAGCTGATAAAAATTTTATAAGATAATAGAAGGTAACATTGAAATTAGAAACTTAGTCAAGAAAGTTAGATTTGCTGGACTATGCTTCGACACTGTCAAACATGGTCAGCTTGTTGTATGGGGTTACCCAGCACTCTAACAGTGTCCTTCACCCATCCCTTCTTGATCCCACCCTAAAAATAAGGTCCCTGCTGTTGCTGCTGCGGGCGCTGCTGCAAGTGCTGCTGCAATGCCGTGTGTGCGCTGAAGTTGAGAGAGAAAATAGTGCAGAAAGAAGGCAGTGGTCTGGCTCCACCACCAACCCCCCCTCCACATGATCAGGTTCTGTGCTGTATTTACTTCTCTCCCAGCAGAATCAAGGCTTTTTTTTTTATTATTTAACATTTTTTATTTTAGAGTAGAGAAAAGTGCATAGCAATCAACCATTGTGGGTTTTGTTTTTTTATATAAATGTGTGTGTGTAATGTAGTTTTAAAATGAGCTGTTTGGGTTACATGCAGTGAATACGAGGAAATATGCCAGAGATTGCCTACCAAATATATTTCGTGAATGTTAATAAAGCGCTAAAGTAACTAAGATTAAGTGTGGTTTTTTTATTATTATTATTCTGACAAAGAATTCATATTACCAAGTAGTCTCTTAGAATAGTTCAAGGTTTAAGAATGGTCCATTTGTTAAGGTAATTTTTAAGATATACATTCGCACAGATGGATACTCCAATACATAATATGATATTTTTGCCCAGTAGAGTTTATTCAAAACTTTTGTTTGTTTGCTAGGTAAAATAAGATATTGGCAAAAAAATATAATTATATTGTTCTAAAAAGCTGTCCCTCTGGTAAAAACAAAGAATAAAACTTTATTCTTTGAAGACAGCTAAAAATAATCAAAATATATACCAAAATGCATAATGTGTTGTTGTTTTTTTTGTTGGTACTTTGCATATGTTATGGCTGGTTTCAACAAAAGCAGTAGCTATGCTTCATATGCTTAAAAATGTGATTTGAACCAAGAAAGTATTTTGCCCATAAAAAAAAAGTTTTAAATGCTTCAGCATGTCTCGTAGATATTGTATTTGATGTATTCACAATTTTTTATGCCAAACATTTGCACTTTTTCTTTCCTCGCGTTTTTCCAGTGCCGGTTTTAAAGGATGAAACTTACAGAAGGTACAACTAAAACAGACTATTGTCTTCTTTACATGTAGCCCTCATGGACAAGTCCTGGTTCTAGTTGTTATAAGTGTCAGTGAGCAGAGGAGAAAAATTGTTGGCAATTTTTTTTTATATCAGGGTCAGTGTTAAAGTTTATATTTTTGAACTCCCACATATACAAAGTGAATGCTGTGTATATTGATAATTTTTTTTACATATAGATCTACTTTTTCTTTGACCTTTTATCTTTTTTTTAAAATGATGTCAAGACTAAATTAAAATTTACTTAATGAAAGAAATTTCTTAGACATCACAGGAAATTCACTGAAAACTATCTGCTATTTGATTCTGTTACCAGCAGTGCCATTAATAACAATGATTAAACGAAGGAATGAAACATTGTGAGTTAAATGCTGAATGTGAAATTAGCCTGTTACATGATCACAAAGAACGTATTGCCATAATGAAAGTTGACTGTATTTTTATTTTTTTTTGGCCTGTGTGTGATACAATACATTGGAATATTCTTCAATCTTAGCGTCCATCATCATACGTTACATTGTCAGCTGACATCAACTTGAGCCCCTCAGTCATGTTCATGTTTGCAAAATTTGATGTAGAAAAATTATTTTTTTTTACATTTCTTAAAAGTTTTTTTTTATCTATTTAAATTAAAAATGTTCTTTTAAACGACATTTTTTTTTCTTCTTTTAATTATTATTTTTAAAAAATGCAAAATCAAGAAAATGTGTGCGTTTTTTGTTGTTGTTTTTAACATGTTGACTGGCATTAGTTTTGAAACTTTGATAATTTTGATAGAATTGAATGTATTTTGGCAGCAGCAAAGATCTGCTATGTAGATGCTTTCACTTGAGTAAGCCCCATGTCTACTGGTTGATGTAACTAGTCAAAGAGAACGCTGTGAGATAGAGTTGTTCACCTGTTCACACTTAACTTAGCAGTGTATTGGTTTATTTCTTTGCACCCCTACACCTCCATTCAACTGGCTGGTTATGGACATATTTAAAGAAGGCACACAAAAAAATCTACCACCTTAATTTATCAAATAGTAATAAGGTGTAAAGTCTGCTGCTTTGCATGTCATGTCCTGACATGAATCTCTGGAGGCTTTATGCCCCATACTAAAAAATTATTTTGAAAAAAAAACAAAAACACACTCAGTGGAATATCAGTAATAATGGTCAGTTGTCAAGTGGCTCAGAGTATCCACTGTGGTTAGACCCGAATGTAAAGACAATGGTTTTGTCTAAACTCAGTATTTTTTTGTTTGTGATAGCTGTTTCGATGGATATCTCTTGTAAGTTATTTCTTTTGTCCAGTGGCTATTCAATATGCCTGTTGTTGCAATGTTATCCACTGGATAAGAGATAACACCAGCATACCATGATTTGGAATCAATCCATCCAATGAAATTTTTAAGATTTCAGATCCAACTTGTAAATAGCAAATTTCTTTATTTCAACCATCCTTGTTTCATTTCTTAGAAAGCACCTACTTTGATCAGACATTTTTGTGGTGAGCTTAAATTTCTTTGGCTTTGAAATGATTGATTAATAATTCATTTTTTTTTTAAAATAGAACATTTGTTTGTCAATGTAACACAGAGGATATGAAGAACTTTTGTCCTTGGTATTAGAGTTGAATTGACAGCTGGTACCACCTGAGATGTCGGTACTGTTGATATACACAAAATGTTTGCATTGTTTATGAATTCAAGCCATTGGTGAAAAATTGTGAAAAGTTTTATTTGAATCCATGCGCAGATCTGATATCAGGATGAGTTCTTAATTTATTGAGACATATTTATTCAATCTTTATGTGCACTTGAAACTGTGTATGTGTGAGTCACAGAGTTGAGGTAAAAGTTGCCATGAACAAGTAACATCTCAACTGAGAAACTGAGAACTTTTTGTCTTTTTTGACTGGTGAGGTGGACATGCTCCCTCCTCCCCCCCACCCCAGTAACATGTAGTAGTCGTTTTTTTCTGTGTGTGTTTCTTACTGAATGCCATCGTCAAAAGTAGTTAGGTGAATCAACTTTTTTGTTCTCTCTTTAGCTGTTATTTATGACATGAATTTTACATTTTTTTAAATCTTTGTTCAGACCTTTCTTCCCCCCACCTTTGTGTGGTGATTCATGTAGATTTGGATCTATCACAATTGTACCCACATATGTGTGGTCATATATTATATTATTTCAATAAAAATAACAAAATCTTACTTTTTGTTTTGTTATGTCTTTGTGTCTTTTAGTAGCTTTTGTCTTGTCAGGTAATGGATGGGAGGAAAACAGATAATACTTGTTCCTCTTTCAGAGGTAGGATTTAGTAGTTACTGGGAACTCATTTTTAAGGCCTGGAGTTGACAAGATTATCTTGTTTGTTGCTTGCACAATGACCAATTGCCTTTACTTTTCTCAAGTGATGTCCCCTTCTTATTTGAGCTGAGTGGACTTCAGTGATGCCCTAGACATTCAGAATTAAAGAGATCCTATTTGAATTTGAAAACCCTTCAGTTTGAAGCCAAGCACCCTACCATTCTGCATTCACATCCATTTATTTGCTCATGGTTTAAATTAAAATGTAAAAACGCTCATGGTAGCATATCTCACAAAATATATTGAATTATACTAGTGTCATTGATGAAATTGTTACCACTCAATTGTAGTTATAGAACTATGGAACACGTCTATAGTTTGAAATTTGTCAGTCATTGGGTGATAGTCTTGTATGAATGCATAAATAGATCAAGTAACCTGAAGTCTTCTAAAAAAAATGTTAATAGTCTGAAGTTTGACTTGGCAAGCAAGATTAATATGGCAAAACAGAAATAAGCTATAAGGAACCTGCTATGGAACTGTTATTTAATACAGATTGTACATGTTTTATTTTGATTTAAATTGAATCTCACTTGGTTATTTGTAATGTATTATTTATGTGGCTTCTGTGGCTACTTGTCTAGGAAATCAGTACTCCAAGATCTCTATCTTATCTTGGAGCTTATGAGAAAAGTATTTTTATCTACATTTTAAAATTATATTTTAAACATTGTCCATCTAATGCAATTTTATAAATTTAGGGTGATATCAGATACCTGCATAGATTTTGTTCAGAAAAACTTAATGCAATAGGAAGCCTTTATTTACACAAATTTTGAATGTTAATTTGTTTTTAAGTTGAAATCTTCTTGCAGGTAAATATTGTGATAAACAAAAATAATCAATTTCTTTATATACCTTTATACCCTATATACCTTTGCCTAATCCAATTTGTCAATGCCTGGCCGTGTGACAATCATCATAATGGTCCCCAATTTCAACTCTATCTGCCAAAGGATATATTAGTCTTCATTTCTGAAAAATGCCATAAACTAGTCATACAAAATTTGCTAATTGAACATTAAATAAATAAGAAAACATTTTGCTCAAGAAATGATTTAATTTATTAATGTTTTATAAAATTTGCATAAATATAAAGTAATATGAAAAAAAAAACAGAATTTTAAACAAGCATTGAGGATCCAGTCTAGTGATAGATGATTTTGTCTTCACAGCTCAAGCATTAGTTTTGTATGTACACATCTATGAACATTTTCTAATTCAACACTCATCAACCATCACATTTACTAGGCATATCAACACTCATCAACCATCACATTTACTAGGCATATCAACACTCATCAACCATCACATTTACTAGGCATATCAACAACACTCATCAACCATCACATTTTTATGTAAATTGAACAAAACATGCAATATTTGTTTGTTTGTAGCCTTTCTCTTGCAACACATGCACAGACTGGAGGATCAGAGATCTAAGCATAAATGCATTAACAACACATTTTGATATTCTACAGAATAAGATACAGAAAATACTTCCCTAATATGTCACATGTGAAAATAAAAAACCATAGGTTAGCACCCTAAAACAAAAATAGTTTTTCCACAACCATTGAAAACAAATTTACAAATGCAAATGTTTTGTTTTTATAAATATCATCCAGCTCTGTTGACTTAGCCAAAACATTATGAGAACATAATACAGTCAATAGTATACCTGAAGAGAGAGGTGTTCAAGAGTTGAATGGTCAGTTGAGAAGGGGAAATGATGGGAAGTAGTGTATTGGCAGTGTGATATCTGTATACCTGGGATTGTACAGTGTGATATCTGTATACCTGGGATTGTACAGTGTGATATCTGTATACCTGGGATTGTACAGTGTGATATCTGTATACCTGGGATTGTACAGTGTGATATCTGTATACCTGGGATTGTACAGTGTGATATCTGTATACCTGGGATTGTACAGTGTGATATCTGTATACCTGGGATTGTACAGTGTGATATCTGTATACCTGGGATTGTACTGTGTGATATCTGTATACTGGTGTCTGGGATTGTACAGTGTGATATCTGTATACCAATACCTACCAATAGTCATGTTTTCAATTATGTGTACCAGTATCTTACTAGTTTGCTTTTTTTTTTTTCTCGTGAGTACTGGTAGTCCATTTTCATTATTATTGTACTAGTGTCATTTGTTTTTCCCAATTATCAACAAAATTTTGATTAATAACTTTAATAATTGCATTTGTTTTAATCTAGTTTTATTATACTAGTATATTTCAACCTCAGGCTCAGTTGAAAGGAATGGGTTTTGTAGACTTTCAGTTAAAATTTACTCTGAAGTGAAGGCTTTACTTACATGAAGAGCTCTATGAGATAACCAGTCATTGTGCCACTGAGAGTAGCCAATAATGACAACATAATATTCTATAAGAGGACCTCCAGCTATAAAGTTATCAATAATAAAAAATTAATCATAATTTAATTTATCTTAGAAAATAAAATCTACATATTTAAATAAATGAAAGTCAGTGATGAAAAGTCCTATGTAGCTTAAATTAGCAGTCAAGATATTACAACAAGTACCAGTATTCAAAACAAAAAGCAGACAATGCCTCTTGAATTTTAAAATTTCTTTGATTTAAAATGAAAAATAGCAATTTAGAGCCTTATTTTACTTAAGGTAAGTGGAAATTGAATTAATTGTACCAGCTGTAGAATTTGAAAGTTATAATGTTATCAATGTAGCTAACAGTGTTTTATATTAACACTAATTGATATCTGTTTAAATTTTATCTTATATAATATAGACATTACTTCAAAAAAGAAGATTACATCCTACACGTCATGCATATTAAACAATAATTTAAATTCTGCCAAGTCACTGCTCAAGCAACCCATTCCATGCTCTAATAGCACTAGGGAAGATGGAGCATTTGTACAAATTTGTCCTAGCATATGGAACGAGGAATGTGCCTTTATCTTTGTGTCTTTCTGAGTATTTGATTAGATTTAAATATTGTATGAATGATGGACAATTTAAAAGTTTCTTTTTTTTTATGTTGAACACTTAAATGTTCTACAGACACTAGAAATCTTCATAAATAGTCAAGCATTTTTTAGTCATTTCAGTGTGAATGGTTGTTATCAAATTTCTTTTAAATTGGAGATGATCTTTTATATAGGAAAATAATTAAAACATTCAAGCTGTTCATGTCAGTGATTTGCAGATTAATTAGTTGTAATGAAATGGTCATCTTGTTTAAGTTTTCAATTTGAAATGATTTCTTAATATGTAATATAGGAGAGGTACATTAAAATACATTACATGAATTCTTGTAAGTCATAGGTAATACCAAATTAGAGCTTCTAAGCTTATGCAAGTACTAATGAATCAAAACCTCAAAGAAATTGCAAAATGCACAAAATATGAAACACATACAAATATATGAATTAAAACATACTAACATAAAAATACTATATGAATTACATGTTTAGAAAGAAAAAAAAATGAATGTACAATCAAGTATGGTATATCACAAAGGAGAAAAAAAAAATCAACATCAATAGTAACACAAGTGCAATCTTTATGAATAGAACTATTCTTTCTATAAGCCTTTGTTCATCAAATGTCTAAAAACAAAAACTAAGCCTACTACCTGGTACACACACACACAAAAGTATAAGGCCAAACTTTGAATTGTACCAGTATCATTCTTCCATCTCAGGTTTGCAAGCTTCAGAAAATAAGATGAAAGGTACAATAAAGGTATTCTTGTACGATGGTAAAAGGAACATAATGTAATGACACAAAAGCAAACCCTGTTGTCTACATTTGTTGACCATGATATCACTCAGTCTCAGGTTTGTCTTCATGGGTCTGGCCATTAAGAAAGTCTGATGGAATGCCTGCTGCCTCCAACACTTCTGGCGGTGCAGCCGCAAGGACTTCAGCATCTACCACTAAACAAAGGAAAAATGATTTTAAAATTTTTTTTACTAATCCAACATTAAAATCTCACATTTCTCAAATATCAGTACCATGTTTAATAGTAACTAGTTGATAGTTAACACACACACATATATATATATATATTATTATATATACCAGTATAGACAAGCCCTAAACATAAAATGAAACAAGAAAAACATAGAAAAAAAGTAAAGAAAAAAACAACAAAGTTTATATTAAGCGTAGTTGTATCAATTAGTTTGGATATGTCATGTATTTGTTAAGATCTAGGCTAACAACAATAAATTTGAGCAGTTACAAATATTTGTACCATTTTGTTTTTGTTTAGCGTGTCTGGACCAGTTGGAAAAGGGCGAGAAAGATTGCTTTTTAAATGCATTTAAAAAAAACGTGAATGACCTTAATTTGAACTTGAGGACTAAAGCCTCCTCAATCCAATACATTAACCACTCTGCCAGTGAATTGCTTATGAAAATAAAAGGTTTTATAGTTAACTATTGTTAGCTTCAAACTTTAAAGTGGCGACCTACAAAGTATATAGGGGGGTTAATTCAATTTATACCACATTATCAGTCAAGTACAAGTTCTTGCCATTGTTTCAGATACCAAACAAAATAATAAAATAATTCATTACCAATAGTTAATTAACTAATTGGTTAATGTTTGTTTTATTGATTCATGTATTGTCAGCTAAAAGAAATAATTGTGCAACATCTACGCTTGCTCCAAAATTGGGTGTGGGAGAAATAACGTGTACAAACTTTTTTACCAGACAGACAGACAGGACGAGTTGATATAAGCTTTGTAATGAGCATTTCTTTACTTACTTCATGATTTATGGCAGGGGAAAAATATATACCTACGGGTAAATAGCTATCTGGTGTACAGAATAAAGTGAGTCTTTAAAAGCTAAATAAATCTCCAGAAAGATATATACTACTTCGTCTTGTTGATATTAAATACCAGTGTAAGTTTCTCCCCTTGATAAACATCAGTAGGCCTACATATCCTTTAGTAACCTCTAGTCACGAAAGTTAAATCGATGCAGCGCGGTATGATTGTATTCATGAACATAGTGATGTAACAGGAGAGAGTCATCAGAGAGTGTGGATAAAGTGTAGGCCTATATATATATATATATATATTGATTCTCAACTACATGAGTTGTTTGACTTACTAGCTGTTATTTATTGAATATATCACAGGCAATAAAAAGTCTATTTAGAACTAAACTAGCTAGAGGGCTAGAACTTACTTGGCTTCCCTCCGTGTTGTCGTAACATCATCAACATCTCAGCTATAAGTGAAACATAATCTTCCTGAAGACATGAACACATGGAATTAACTGCAGTGTTGAACGTAGTTAGACTTGAAAAGACTATAAACTAAGCTGTTTAAAATACCCTATGGGCCCCAATGTAAGTCCCGAATGGGAATGTGGCATTCCATTGAGGCCTTTGGAAAGGGCTTTTTTTTCCCCTCTAGACCTGAAACTGGTGTTACAGTATGAAGAAATGTATGCAGTGTCTAATACTGTATATTGCTTGCATTCAGATTAAAGATTGCAAAAAAAAAAAAATTAAATAAATAAACAGAGTTTGGGGGCACAGTTGAAATATATACCTATAGATTGAATTGAAAAGCCGAAAAAGTGCATGAAGGACTAACTTTTTGATATAATAGATTGTTCAGGCCTGGGCAGTCTCCACTACGGGGTGGCACCTTCAGGACTTTTTGGGACTTGTCCCAGCACTCAAACCATTTTTTTTATTTCTACTGTTACCATTTTTAAAAATAGAAATGGTGAATATAGATAACAAAACTATCTTTGTAATACTGTAAGGGCCTACATCTACTGGTTTATTGAAAATATTTCCCTCTTTCTCATAGTTATTAAATAAAAACATTACCATTCTTTTTTACTTGTACAATCACAATTATCAAAATTAATTAATTTAAAAATGACTAACTGGTCAAAAAACAATACTAGAATAAATCAATGAGATATCCTGAACAAAACTGACCCTTGATTTAGCTTGACTGAAAACAAATTCTTCCAATTCTTTACTGGATTTTTGTGCCAGAAACTTTTCTACAGGATCTGTAGAAGTACTCCTTGGTTTTGACTGGGTTAATGCTGAGTCACTGAAACAACATGGTGGACAGTGCATTTTAAGCATGTAAAAAATATAAGTTGAAAATTATTAATTATAACACACACATAAGCGTTTTCCATCAAGTCTAAAAGATCTTTTGGGTATGGGAAAAAATTCACTAGTTTCTGCAACTAAAGGTTTTCTGAATTCAAAACTCCATCTTTGCCGGAATTCCAACTCAGGTAGGTATTCTTAGCTCAGTAGTGGTGGTGGTTGGGGGGGGGGGGGGGTGAATAATCAAGAAAAACCAAGAGGTTTTAAATAAAACTTGAATCACCAAAGTTGGTGATGATTTATAACACAGAGAGTTTTTGTTAAAATAATCTTTCCACGCTAACAGAATGGGCTGGATGCATAATATTTGTGTTCTACAAATAACGAACAAGTGTTGTTGAGGGAAGATATATTAGGAACTCCAATTATTACGGTGTTGCATTGACGCGCTAGTGTGCAAATGTACACAAATACCATTATGTTACGCTGGAGAAATGCGGGTAGACTTTGACTTGAACGTGTCAAACATTTCTTAAGAAATAAAGACTACGAGCCCTACGTCCTAGCCCAAATCTCATGTGGACTTTAGAGATGACAGGAGGAGGGAGCCTTCGCAAAGACAGTCCCAAGTGCCTTCCACACGAGCAGGCAGGCAGATATAATCTAGGCCCCCAAGAAGAAAGTAAAAAATGATGATGGTAATTGGTAGATTTAAATATCTTGGTACATTGCCTATATTAATTATGAGATCTTAATTTTTTTTTGTTTATAGGTTAAATACCCAGTCACCAAAATAACCCAACAGTTAAAAAAAAAACATGTTCCTTTTCCACATTTGGCTTCAATTTATTTCTCCATGTTTCCTATTCATTTGTTTATAGTTCCTCTTGTTGATATCACACATCAGTCTAAGTTTCACCACTTGATATGCACCAGTACATTATGCATTGACTCTAGTCTTTAAAATTGTCATTCCAAGACTTTCTTCCTGCCCTTAACTCATACATTCAAACCACAAGACTGCCCTCCCTTTTTTTGGGGGGGGGGGGTCGATAGAAGTGTAATGAGGTAGGTGGGTCCTTTACATTTAGAGCAATAAACTTTTAGTTATTGGTCAGAAACGTATCCTCTATCCTGACACTAATGTTTCAATAACTGATTGAAAAGACCTATTCCCCCAAATCCAGGATGGCTGCCTTGAAGTGCGGTTTGCGCGCTGGACTGTCGTTCGGATTTATCGATGGTCGAGGGTTCAAATCCTGCCCGCTCCCATACCCCCGTCGTCCTGCGGGAGGTTTGGACTAGGAAGTAAACTATCTTCAATTCTGAAGGAACATCCGAAACATGTAAAACAAACAAACAAACCACTTCATAGAATAGGCCTACCAGCTTTAAAGCCGTTCTCGACATTGTATTTTTCCAAGTGTAACGCCGATAGCCGAGGCATGAATATCCTGCTGGGTGATCTCTGATACTTCGCACAAACTTTGCCGAAGCACAGTACGTAGGCCTACCGCTTAGACCACAGGCGCTGCATTAATTGTACACTCGTTGACATGCACTAATGAATAGGCCTACATTTAACGACCAATCGGTGGGATTAAGACATAATTAGATTGTAAAAGAAAATCTCAAATTTGTATTTAAAAAAATTTTTTAAAGCAAAATTTACTGCTCTATGACGACTGTACATTGTGGCTATTTAGTAAATAAGATAATGCACATTTGTAATATAGGTTTATACTACAATATAATTATAGGCCTATAACATTACGTAGGCTTATTAATGCAATACATAATGAGTAGCCTACAACTACGTTGTGTCACGCGTGCATGTAGACTTAAATATCTTAAATATGACTAAAGCCTAACAGGCCGCGTTATTGATTTGCAATGTCACTACACGAGAATTAATTTATTTTCCTGTTACTCCTACTGGTCCTACGCTTGAAAGCTTTTGCACGAGTTGTCATGCGCTATAGATTTGTTATAGTTCCTTATATATAGCCCTCATTGTTTGCCTTTCAGGTAACCTACTGATCAAGATGTTTTTAAACCAGTCCACTTTTACTCTGTTTAGTAGAAACAATGGTTCCATTTTTATGGAGTCTTGATACTCTTCTTCGTTCTCACTATCAAATTCAATCAGTCTGACATATGAGATGAACTGTTCAGTGGTTTTCTGATCAGGCAGTTCTCTAGACCAGTGTTTCTCAAACTGGGGTCCGCGAGACGACAGAAAGATGAAAATTGTATCCAATTATAAAACATTTAATCCGATCGGATAACTTGAATACTAATCAACTCGTCCATCACTCCTGTTTGATATGTCTATTACGTAATATTCTAGGACGACCTAAATCGAAGATTTTAAGATATTCTTCACTTGAATATATCCGACTGTGTGTTGAACACTTTTGTACGTGAAAATACTCACTTGAAATATCCACAAACGAGGAACTTAAACAAAATAGTTATAGGTCTTTTTTTGTGAGTAGCAAATAGTTATAGATCCTTCCTTTTTGTGCTGATGTATCATAAAACTGCTGGATGAGTGAGATACGGGCACATTTATAGTAGGATCTAGAGCTGACTGGTATAGGCTATAGAAACTAATGCGTGGATTGATTTTCATGACATTAATTAATAATGAACACAACCAGCGATGATAACAGGGTGTGCAGAAGTGGGACGGGAAAAGACGGAGAAAAGAGATTCGCTTTTTAAAAAAAAATGTCTTGAAAAGAGATTCCCATAATGTCTTTTAAATTGTCCACTTCGCTTTAAGGATTGATCAGCTTTGGGATTCAAATATGATTAGCTTGTGGTCCCAAGAATAGGCCTAATTGCTACGGTGTTGTTTTTTTTGTTTTTTTTTTGTGGTTGTTGTTTTTTCTTTGTTTTGTTTTTTTTGCAGTAGACAAATAGCGTGCCGTATCTAAACGATATGTAGACCAATAAAACCTAATTAAACAAACTGAGAACATCTTTTACCGAACATTACGTATGTTCGAATGGTTGCAGCTTTGAAGTCATTTCACTAACCAACTAGATGTTCCTAGGTGTGCGCAACAATGCATAAAATTTTCAATATATTATTATTATTATAAAGCGAACTTAAATTGACCCCGAAAGGATAACGGCTTGGTCTGCATCAGGGGTGTAAAAATATGCGGGTCTCAACTGGGTTTGCGTAGCCATGTGAAACACTGCACTTATCCCCTTCGATATCGAAGTCATTTCCACTCATCAATGTTTAGATATTAGCTGATCAATGTTATTGCTAACAGATTCATTTAAAACAAGGTTACAAAGACAGTTTGTGTAGGAACACAAACTCAAAATCGACCCCCGAAGTAGTCCTCTCAGTTAGGTAAAAATGCAGGATTCAATATTTTCAGCAATAATATCAGAAACTATGAACTACAAACTATCAACAACTACAACCCTATCCCCGTCGATCAAAAATAAGAGACGTGCTCGTGTCGAAAGTGTTGCCCATACTGTTGTATTGTTAGTTCGACAAACGACTTTATACCACAGGATACGGAGATTTGTTAATGTTATTATTATTACACTGTTACTATTCATATGTATTTAATGATCTGATAGTTATGAAAATATAGTTCAATGTGAACCTGGCCTAACTGATGTTATTGAATGATTATCTAATTGATTTTATTGTTTTGTAAAGAGCCAATCTCTCATTCAAAGTCTCAACAAAGAAACTTTCCCCTTTTGTTGAATGTTAAATTATGGTCATTGTGTATTACACATTACATAGCCTATATAACATGAAACACTGCTTATTAATTGTTGTTTTGAATTATATTTATCTCATATGTTTACTAAATAGATTATTTCTCTTTTAAAACAAAAGTAAACATTTTGTTTACATTGTAAGTAGCTAGATCTAGTAGGACAGAAAGTACAAAATTTGTCATTCAAATTTTTTACAAAACATTTTTTTTTTAAATCCAAAAACTTTTGCATAAATGTGTTAAAAATATGCTAAAATGTAGGCCTCCCTTACTAAATAGTCTCCAGTGTTTTTTAACTATTAAAAGTAAATTGCCTAATTAAAAAAAGTATGTATTTGTATGAAAAAACTGCTTGCATATTTCATTTTAAAAATGAAAATTTTCACTTTCAGAAAAAAAGTAGCTGTTGCATTAGAACTTTGAAAGATTTAAAATGTAATGAGATTGGATTTTCAATATCTATTCTGGTTTTCTGAGATCAAAACGGGACGGACAAACAGACAGACCACAAAAAAAAAAAATAGCGTCTATTCCCCTCTCGGGGGCCGCTAAAAAAAAATGCTAAGGTTGTGCTTATTCTGTTGCCGGAAGATTTGTGTGAAAGAGCACCAGGTTTGAAGATAAACTTTTGCAACGAAAATAAAGCTTCTTTCTTTCCTTTTTCACATGGTCCTCCTGGTTATGTTACCTTATGTTGATGACTTGGCCTCCTGGTTAGGTTACCATATGTTGATGACTTGGCCTCCTGGTTAGGTTACCTCATGTTAATGACTTGGCCTCCTGGTTAGGTTACCTCATGTTGATGACTTGGCCTCCTGGTTAGGTTACCTCATGTTGATGACTTGGCCTCCTAGTTAGGTTACCTCATGTTGATGATTTTGCCTCCTGGTTAGGTTACCTTATGTTGATGACTTGGCCTCCTGGTTAGGTTACCTCATGTTGATGACTTGACGTCCTGGCTAGGTTACCTTATGTTGATGACTTGGTCTCCTGGTTAGGTTACCTCATGTTGATGACTTCACCTCCTGGTTAGGTTACCTCATGTTGAGGACTTGGCCTCCTGGTAAGTTACATCATGTTGATGACTTGGCCTCCAGGTTAAGTTACCTCATGTTAATGACTTGGCCTCCTGGTTAGGTTACCTCATGTTAATGACTTGGCCTCCTGGTTAGGTTACCTCATGTTGATGACTTGACGTCCTGGTTAGGTTACCTCATGTTGATGACTTGACGTCCTGGTTAGGTTACCTCATGTTGATGACTTGACCTCCTGGTTAGGTTATCTCATGTTGATGACTTGGCCTCCAGGTTAGGTTACCTCATGTTAATGACTTGGCCTCCTGGTTAGGTTACCTCATGTTAATGACTTGGCCTCCTGGTTAGGTTACCTCATGTTGATGACTTGACCTCCTGGTTAGGTTACCTCATGTTGATGACTTGGTCTCTAGGTTAGATTACCTCATGTTGATGACTTGGCATCCTGGTTAGGTTACCTTATGTTGATGACTTGAACTCCTGGTTAGGTTACCTTGTGTTGATGACTTGACCTCCTGGTTAGGATACCGTATGTTAATGACTTGGCCTCCTGGTTAGGTTACCTCATGTTAATGACTTGGCCTCCTGGTTAGGTTACCTCATGTTGATAACTTGACCTCCTGGTTAGGTTACCTCATGTTGATGACTTGGCCTCCAGGTTAGGTTACTTCATGTTGATGACTTGGCATCCTGGTTAGGTTACCTCATGTTGATGACTTGACCTCCTGGTTAGGTTACCTTATGTTGATGACTTGAAATCCTGGTTAGGTTACCTCATGTTGATGACTTGACCTCCTGGTTAGGTTACCTCATGTTGATGACTTGACCTCCTGGTTAGGTTACCTCATGTTGATGACTTGACTTTCACCTTAGCCCCCCACCTTCTCCGGATTGTAGTGTCATGGATATAGAGCACGATGTGTTGATGTTTGTAATGTCATGGACATGGAGCATGATGTGTGTTGATGTTTGGAGTGTCATGGTCATGGAGCATGATGTGTTGATGTTTGGAGTGTCATGGTCATGGAGCAGGATGTATTAATGTTTGGAGTGTCATGGTCATGGAGCATGATGTGTTGATGTTTTGGAGTGTCATGGTCATGGAGCATGATGTGTTGATGCTTGGAGTGTCATGGTCATGGAGTATGATGTGTTGATGTTTGTAGTGTCATGGTCATGAAGCATAATGTGTTGATGTTTGTAGTGTTATGGTCATAGAGCATGATGTGTTGATGTTTGGAGTGTCATGGTCATGGAGTATGATGTGTTGATGTTTGTAGTGTCAAGGTCATGGAGCATGATGTGTTGATGTTTGTAGTGTCATGGTCATGAAGCATAATGTGTTGATGTTTGTAGTGTTATGGTCATAGAGCATGATGTGTTGATGTTTGTAATGTCATGGTCATGGAGCATGATGTGTGTTGATGTTTGGAGTGTCATGGTCATGGAGCATGATGTGTTAATGTTTGGAGTGTCATGGTCTTGGAGCATGATGTGTGTTGATGTTTGGAGTGTCATGGTCATGGAGCATGATATGTTGATGTTTGGAGTGTCATGGTCATGGAGCATGATGTGTTGATATTTGGAGTGTCATGGTCATGGAGCATGATGTGTTGATGTTTTGGAGTGTCATGGTCATGGAGCATGATGTGTTGATGTTTGGAGTGTCATGGTCATGGAGTATGATGTGTTGATGTTTGTAGTGTCAAGGTCATGGAGCATGATGTGTTGATGTTTGTAGTGTCATGGTCATGAAGCATGATGTGTTGATGTTTGTAGTGTTATGGTCATAGAGCATGATGTGTTGATGTTTGTAATGTCATGGTCATGGAGCATGATGTGTGTTGATGTTTGGAGTGTCATGGTCATGGAGCATGATGTGTTGATGTTTAGAGTGTCATGGTCATGGAGCATGATGTGTTGATGTTTGGAGTGTCATGGTCATGGAGCATGATGTGTTGATGTTTTGGAGTGTCATGGTCATGGAGCATGATGTGTTGATGCTTGGAGTGTCATGGTCATGGAGTATGATGTGTTGATGTTTGTAGTGTCAAGGTCATAGAGCATGATGTGTTGATGTTTGTAGTGTCATGGTCATGGAACATGATGTGTTGATGTTTGTAGTGTTATGGTCATAGAGCATGATGTGTTGTTGTTTGTAGTGTCATGGTCATGGAGCATTATATGTTGATGTTTGTAGTGTCATGGTCATGGAGCATGATGTGTTGATGTTTGGAGTGTTATGGTCATAGAGCATGATGTGTTGTTGTTTTTAGTGTCATGGTCATGGAGCATAATGTGTTGATGTTTGGAGTATCATGGTCATGGAGCATGATGTGTTGATGTTTGGAGTGTCATGGTCATGGAGCATGATGTGTTGATGTTTGTAGTGTTATGGTCATAGAGCATGATGTGTTATTGTTTGTAGTGTCATGGTCATGGAGCATAATGTGTTGATGTTTGTAGTGTAATGGTCATAGTGCATGATGTGTTGATGTTTGGAGTGTTATGGTCATAGAGCATGATGTGTTGTTGTTTGTAGTGTCATGGTCATGGAGCATAATGTGTTGATGTTTGGAGTATCATGGTCATGGAGCATGATGTGTTGATGTTTGGAGTGTCATGGTCATGGAGCATAATGTGTTGATGTTTGGAGTGTCATGGTCATGGAGCATGATGTGTTGATGTTTGGAGTGTCATGGTCATAGAGCACGATGTGTTGATGTTTGTTGTGTCATGGTCATGGAGCATGATGTGTTGATGCTTGTAGTGTCATGGTCATAGAGCATTATGTGTTGATGTTTGTAGTGTCATGGTCATGGAGCATGATGTGTTGCTGTTTGGAGTGTCATGGTCATGGAGCATGATGTGTTGATGTTTGGAGTGTCAGGGTCATCGAGCATGATGTGTTGATGTTTGGAGTGTCATGGTCATGGAGCATGATGTGTTGATGTTTGGAGTGTCATGGTCATGGAGCATGATGTGTTGATGCTTGGAGTGTCATGGTCATGGATCATGATGTGTTGATGCTTGTAGTGTCATGGTCATAGAGCATGATGTGTTGATGTTTGGAGTGTCAGGGTCATAGAGCATCATGTGTTGATGTTTGGAGGATCAAGGTCTTAGAAACATTTTTTTCTTCATGAAAATATTCATATGTTTAAAGATGTCTGCTCTCAGGGAAGAATTGTCTTGTGCTTACCACACACACAATCCCTTCCTTATATCTTTTGAAGCCAATGCATCTTATGAAACCACGAGGATAGTAGAGCGGATGTTTTTGGTTGTGTAGGCTGAATGGGTTCTGATGAAATCCCGAAGTGGTCTGTCGTATTTCAAGTTCATAAATACGGGTGTGAAAGTTGAAGAAAGGGGAGACAAACTTGAGACGTCTAATTTTAGTGAGTTTGATTTTGTTTTAATTCTCATTTCACTTGTGTATCTACATGCATCTACTATCAAATTGAATCAGTGTCTATTTATAAGTACAAGTTCTATTCAGCTTTATTTTAAAACAAGCTTGTTCAAGTTTATTTCAAACTTAATACGCCTAAGTCATCAGCCCTATAGACCACAAGGACAGAAAGGGGAACTTTACTAACTTTACTTTTTACCTCGGTTTGTAGCAGTAGCCGTTAGGGACTACCAACCAACGACCCGGGTATTAACAATATCAACAGTACGTGTTCCAGCTTAAGTCATGTCCCATAACGACACAGATGAAATATAGATATAGAGAAGTAAAGTCCAATAACAAATGAGTAGAAACCTTGTCATAACTTACATTTGTGCCACACAGCGGTCTCTGAACACATCTGAAGTCCAGTTCGTCATGAATTGTTCTGCTCTACCAGAAGCCATATCACCTTTTTTTTAAATCTTTGCAACAAAGTAATCACAGTGATTTATTTAGGAATAATTGCCTCCCCAATGCACACACTCTCTCCTCTCAAAGTGAAAGCAAACAAAAATAGCAGACGCTGCGTTCCTGCACACTTCTTAAATCAATATCCAACTCGAAGTTTGCGTCCTGCTGATGTATTTCGCCTTACTGGCTATTTTTGTCGTCTGAAACTTTAGACACTTCTTTTTTTCACTTTTCCCGCAAACGAGGTTTCCTTATAGATCTAGTTCAGTGTTGACAGCTCTTACTCCAGTGTCTCCACTTTTGAGGTCACTCTACAACTTGGCTTTGTCTTGCTAAAACGATGAATGATCTGAAACAACAATAAGAAATGGTTCAAGCGACCGTTTCTAGATATTGTTTATAGAATATAAACGATTTAGATAATTCTGGGTTTTGTATTATAAATTTATATGAATTGCAAGAAAATGTTTCTTTTTTTGGGGGGCGGGGGTTAAAAACTTAAAACTAGACGAATTTTTATTTGTTTGTAGTTTTACTATTAATGTTAACTAGTGGGTGTGGCTATGTCGCTTCACTGCCTATGTGTGCATGCACGCGCGTGTTTGTAAATTTAATTACGTAAAATGTTTTGTGTTTTACATATTTCGGATGTTCCTTCAGAGTTGAAGATAGTTTACTTCCTAGTCCAAACCTCCCGCAGGACGACGGGGGATGGGAGCGGGCAGGGTTTGAACCCTCGACCGTCGATAGATCCGAACGACAGTCCAGCGCTCAAACCGCACGACCAGGCAGCCAGAAACAATGCGAGAGGATTATGGGAAGACAAATGAGAACGTCTGCTGTGCTAGTTGTGTAGTTGTTTTGGTCATTTTTACAATGTTTGGAATAATCACTAAGAAGGGAGAGTAAAAGTAAGAGAGAGTGAGAAAAAAGGTAAGAGAGAGAGAGAGACAGAGAGAGAGAGAGAGAGAGAGAGAGAGAGAGAGAAGGTAATAGAAATAGAAAAGGTAAGGGACAGGGAATGTAAGAGAGCAAGAGAGAATGTAAGAGAGCGAGAGAGAATGTAAGAGAGCGAGAGAGAATGTAAGAGAGCGAGAGAGAATGTAAGAGAGAGAGAAGGTAAGAGACAGAAGGTAAGAGAGAGAGAGAGAGAATGTAAGAGAGAGAGAAGGTAAGAGACAGAAGGTAAGAGAGAGAGAGAGAAGGTAAGAGAGAGAGAAGGTAAGAGACAGAAGGTAAGAGAGAGAGAGAGAAGGTAAGAGAGAGAGAAGGTAATAGACAGAAGGTAAGAGAGAGAGAGAATCAAAGAGAGAGAGACAAGGTAAGAGAGAGAGAAGGTAAGAGAGAGAGAGAGAGAGAAGGTAAGAGAGTGAAGGTAAGAGAGAGTGAAGGTAAGAATGAGAGAGAGAAGGTAAGAGAGAGAAAAGGTAAGAGAGAGAGAAGGTAAGAGAGAGTGAAGGTAAGAGAGAGAGAGAGAAGGTAAGAGAGTGAACGTAAGAGAGAGTGAAGGTAAGAGAGAGAAAGAGAGAAGGTAAGAGAGAGAGAAGGTAAGAGAGAGAGAGAGAGAAGGTAAGAGAGAGTGAAGGTAAGAGAGAGTGAAGGTAAGAGAGAGTGAAGGTAAGAGAGAGTGAAGGTAAGAGAGAGAGAGAGAAGGTAAGAGAGTGAAGATAAGAGAGAGTGAAGGTAAGAGAGAGAGAGAGAGATAAGGTAAGAGAGTGAAGGTAAGAGAGAGTGAAGGTAAGAGAGAGTGAAGGTAAGAGAGAGTGAAGGTAAGAGAGAGAGTAAAAGTAAGAGAGTGAAGGTAAGAGAGAGTGAAGGTAAGAGAGAGAGAGAGAAGGTAAGAGAGAGAAAGTAAGAGAGAGTGAAGGTAAGAGAGAGAGAGAAGGTAAGAGAGTGAAGGTAAGATAGAGTGAAGGTAAGAGAGAGAGAGGTAGAAGGTAAGAGAGAGAGAGAGAAGGTAAGAGAGAGAGAAGGTAAGAGAGAGTGAAGGTAAGAGAGAGAGAGAAGGTAAGAGAGAGAGATGGTAAGAGAGAGTGAAGGTAAGAGAGAGTGAAGGTAAGAGAGAGTGAGAGAAGGTAAGAGAGAGTGAAGGTAAGAGAGAGAGAGAAGGTAAGAGAGAGAGAGAAGGTAAGAGAGAGTGAAAGTAAGAGAGAGTGAAGGTAAGAGAGGGTGAAGGTAAGAGAGAGAGAGAGAGAGAGAGAGAGAAGTTAAGAGAGTGAAGGAAAGAGAGAGTGAAGGTAAGAGAGAGAGAGAAGGTAAGAGAGAGAGAAGGTAAGAGAGAGTGAAGGTAAGAGAGTAAAGGTAAGAGAGAGTGAAGGTAAGAGAGAGTGAAGGTAAGAGAGAGTGAAGGTAAGAGAGAGAGAAGGTAAGAAAGAGAGAAGGTAAAAGAGAGTGAAGGTAAGAAAGACTGAAGGTAAGAGAGAGTGAAGGTAAGAGAGAGTGAAGGTAAGAGTGAGAGAGAAGGTAAGAGAGAGTGAAGGTAAGAGAGAGTGAAGGTAAGAGAGAGAGAGAAGGTAAGAGAGTGAAGATAAGAGAGAGAGAAGGTAAGAGAGAGAGAGAAGGTAAGAGAGAGTGAAGGTAAGAGAGAGTGAAGGTAAGAGAGAAAGAGAAGGTAAGAGAGTAAAGGTAAGAGAGAGTGAATGTAAGAGAGAGAGAGAGAAGGTAAGAGAGAGAGGGGTAAGAGAGAGTGAAGGTAAGAGAGAGTGAAGGTAAGAGAGAGTGAAGGTAAGAGAGAGTGAAGGTAAGAGAGAGTGAAGGTAAGAGAGAGTGAAGGTAAGGGAGAGAAGGTAAGAGAGAGTGAAGGTAAGAGAGAGAAGGTAAGAGAGAGTGAAGGTAAGAGAGAGTGAAGGTAAGAGAGAGAAGGTAAGAGAGAGTGAAGGTAAGAGAGAGAAGTTAAGAGAGAGTGAAGGTAAGAGAGAGTGAAGGTAAGAGAGAGTGAAGGTAAGAGAGAGTGAAGCTAAGACGGAGAAGGTAATACGGAGAAAGTAAGAGAGAGTGAAGGTAAAAGAGAGTGAAGGTAAGATAGAGTGAAGGTAAGACGGAGAAGGTAAGAGAGAGTGAAGGTAAGACAGAGAAGGTAAGAGAGAGTGAAGGTAAGAGAGAGAAGGTAAGAGAGAGTGAAGGTAAGAGAGAGTGAAGGTAACAGAGAGTGAAGGTAAGGGAGTGAAGGTAAGACGGAGAAGGTAAGACGGAGAAGGTAAGAGAGAGTGAAGGTAAGACGGAGAAGGTAAGAGAGAGTGAAGGTAAGAGAGAGAAGGTAAGAGAGAGTGAAGGTAAGAGAGAGTGAAGGTAAGAGAGAGAAGGTAAGAGAGAGTGAAGGTAAGAGAGAGTGAAGGTAAGAGAGAGAGAAGGTAAGAGAGAGTGAAGGTAAGAGAGAGAGAAGGTAAGAGAGAGTGAAGGTAAGAGAGAGAGAGAGAAGGTAAGAGAGCGAGAAGGTAAGAGAGATAGAAGGTAAGAGAGAGAGAAAGTAAGAGAGAGAGAAGGTAAGAGAGAGAGAAAGTAAGAGAGAGAGAAGGTAAGAGAGAGAGAAGGTAAGAGAGAGAGAAGGTAAGAGAGAGTGAAGGTAAGAGAGAGAGAAGGTAGGAGAGAGTGAAGGTAAGAGAGCGTGAAGGTAAGAGAGAGAGAAGTTAAGAGAGAGAGAGAGAAGGTAAGAGAGAGAAAGTAAGAGAGAGAGAAGGTAAGAGAGAGAGAAGGTAAGAGAGAGAGAAGGTAAGAGAGAGAGAGAGAGAGAGAGTAAGAGAGAGAGAGAATGTAAGAGAGAGAGAGAGAGAGATAAGAGAGAGTAAAGGTAAGAGAGAGTGAAGGTAAGAGAGAGTGAAGGTAAGAGAGAGTGAAGGTAAGAGAGAGTGAAGGTAAGAGAGAGTGAAGGTAAGAGAGAGTGAAGGTAGGGAGAGAAGGTAAGAGAGAGTGAAGGTAAGAGAGAGAAGGTAAGAGAGAGTGAAGGTAAGAGAGAGTGAAGGTAACAGAGAGTGAAGGTAAGAGAGTGAAGGTAAGACGGAGAAGGTAAGACGGAGAAGGTAAGAGAGAGTGAAGGTAAGACGGAGAAGGTAAGAGAGAGTGAAGGTAAGAGTGAGAAGGTAAGAGAGAGAAGGTAAGAGAGAGTGAAGGTAAGAGAGAGTGAAGGTAAGAGAGAGAAGGTAAGAGAGAGTGAAGGTAAGAGAGAGTGAAGGTAAGAGAGAGAGAAGGTAAGAGAGAGTGAAGGTAAGAGAGAGAGAAGGTAAGAGAGAGTGAAGGTAAGAGAGAGAGAGAGAGAGAAGGTAAGAGAGCGAGAAGGTAAGAGAGAGAGAAGGTAAGAGAGAGAGAAGGTAAGAGAGAGTGAAGGTAGGAGAGAGAGAAGGTAGGAGAGAGTGAAGGTAAGAGAGCGTGAAGGTAAGAGAGAGAGAAGTTAAGAGAGAGAGAGAGAAGGTAAGAGAGAGAAAGTAAGAGAGAGAGAAGGTAAGAGAGAGAGAAGGTAAGAGAGAGAGAAGGTAAGAGAGAGAGAGAGACAGAGAGTAAGAGAGAGAGAGAGAATGTAAGAGAGAGAGAGAGAGAGATAAGAGAGAGTGAAGGTAAGAGAGAGTGAAGGTAAGAGAGAGTGAAGGTAAGAGAGAGTGAAGGTAAGAGAGAGTGAAGGTAAGAGAGAGTGAAGGTAAGAGAGAGTGAAGGTAAGGGAGAGAAGGTAAGAGAGAGTGAAGGTAAGAGAGAGAAGGTAAGAGAGAGTGAAGGTAAGAGAGAGAAGGTAAGAGAGAGAAGGTAAGAGAGAGTGAAGGTAAGAGAGAGAAGTTAAGAGAGAGTGAAGGTAAGAGAGAGTGAAGGTAAGAGAGAGTGAAGGTAAGAGAGAGTGAAGCTAAGACGGAGAAGGTAAGACGGAGAAAGTAAGAGAGAGTGAAGGTAAAAGAGAGTGAAGGTAAGATAGAGTGAAGGTAAGACGGAGAAGGTAAGAGAGAGTGAAGGTAAGACAGAGAAGGTAAGAGAGAGTGAAGGTAAGAGAGAGAAGGTAAGAGAGAGTGAAGGTAAGAGAGAGTGAAGGTAACAGAGAGTGAAGGTAAGAGAGAGTGAAGGTAAAAGAGAGTGAAGGTAAGAGAGTGAAGGTAAGACGGAGAAGGTAAGACGGAGAAAGTAAGAGAGAGTGAAGGTAAGACGGAGAAGGTAAGAGAGAGAAGGTAAGAGAGAGTGAAGCTAAGAGTGAGAAGGTAAGAGAGAGTGAAGGTAAGAGAGAGAAGGTAAGAGAGAGTGAAGGTAAGAGAGAGAGAAGGTAAGAGAGAGTGAAGGTAAGAGAGAGAGAAGGTAAGAGAGAGTGAAGATAAGAGAGAGAGAGAGAAGGTAAGAGAGCGAGAAGGTATGAGAGAGAGAAGGTAAGAGAGATAGAAGGTAAGAGAGAGAGAAAGTAAGAGAGAGAGAAGGTAAGAGAGAGAGAAAGTAAGAGAGAGAGAGAAGGTAAGAGAGAGAGAAGGTAAGAGAGAGTGAAGGTAAGAGAGAGAGAAGGTAGGAGAGAGTGAAGGTAAGAGATAGTGAAGGTAAGAGTGAGAGAAGGTAAGAGAGAGAGAGAGAGAAGGTAAGAGAGAGAAAGTAAGAGAGAGAGAAGGTAAGAGAGAGAGAGAAGGTAAGAGAGAGAAAGTAAGAGAGAGAGAAGGTAAAAGAGAGAGAAGGTAAGAGAGAGAGAAGGTAAGAGAGAGAGAGAGAGAGTAAGAGAGAGAGAGAGAGTAAGAGAGAGAGAGAGAGAGAATGTAAGAGAGAGAGAGAAAGAGAGAATGTCAGAGAGAGAGAGAAGGTAAGAGAGAAAGAAAGGTAAGAGAGAAAGAAAGGTTAGAGAAAGAGAGAGAAGGTAAGAGAGAGAGAGAGAGACGGCAATAGAGAAGGTAAGAGAGAGAGAAGATAAGAAAGAGAGAAGGTAAGAGAGAAAGAGAAGGTAAGAGAGATAGAAAAGGAGAGAGATTGTAATAGAGCGAGAGAGAAGGTAAGACAGAGAAGGTAAGAGAGAGTGAAGGTAAGAGAGAGTGAATGTAAGAGAGAGAGAAGGTAAGAGAGAGAGAAGGTAAAAGAGAGTGAAGGTAAGAGAGAGTGAAGGTAAGAGAGAGAGAAGGTAAGAGAGAGAGAAGGTTAGAGAGAGTGAAGGTAAGAGAGAGTGAAGGTAAGAGAGAGAGAATGTAAGAGAGAGTGAAGGTAAGAGAGAGAGAAGGTAAGAGAGAGTGAAGATAAGAGAGAGTGAAGGTAAGAGAGAGTGAAGGTAAGAGAGAGTGAAGGTAAGAGAGAGAGAAGGTAAGAGAGAGAGAAGGTAAGAGAGAGTGAAGGTAAGAGAGAGAGAAGGTAAGAGAGAGTGAAGGTAAGAGAGAGAGAAGGTAAGAGAGAGAGAAGGTAAGAGAGAGAGAAGGTAAGAGAGAGTGAAGGTAAGAGAGAGAGAAGGTAAGAGAGAGAGAGAAGCTAAGAGGGAAAGAAAGGTAAGAGAGAAAGAAAGGTAAGATAAAAAGAGAAGGTAAGAGAGCCTTACCCGCCACCCCATAAGGCCCCGCCTTTTGAATTAAAAGCATAGAAATGAAAAAGATATTAGAGCGCGTGCGTAGAAGACAGTAAGTTATTGAGATAGTGTGAGTGACAGTGTATGTGAGAGTTTATGTGTGAGAGAAAGAGAGTATATGTGTAATACATTGTACACGTGATAATGTGGGAGAAAGTGTGAGTGTGTGAGATACAGACAGAGAATCAGTCTATAGACTTGGAAAAAGACACAGAAACATTCACACAGTAATCAAGTCACAATGATGTTGTGACAGGAATTGAGGGTTAGGGATAAGGACATTCATTTCAAAGGTTGTCAAACGTTCACACACTTGAAGGCAACAAAGTGAAATACAAATAATGTGGCTACATTTCTATTATTAGATCTCTGCAATTCAGATTCAAATGTCGCTATGTTGAAGAGTTGAGTCACAAATATTTGTTGTTTTCTTGAGTGGCACAAACTGGACAATAATTATCAAGGAACCGAATGCAATGGTTTAAAAAATCATTATGTACAACTGCAGAGTAACTAACTCCAAAAACAAAAGTAGCCGGTGCATAATTTAAACCCTTGAAGTCATAAAGTGATAAAGACAATGGGATTAAGCTGTGTGAGAATCACTGATCAACTTTGACCTAACAAAGCTGGAGGTTGTATCAACTGCTGTACATGACAACAGCACTTTCACGGTTCTTTTTCATGTGTGTACTGAACCTTCTGAATGTGACGGACATGAAACTTGTGTGTTATACCACGTGATTTAAATATTGTACGTATAGTTTCACGTGATTAGAGTTTCATTTTTTTTATCTTATGCTTAGACACAACATAACTTAAAATGTTTCAGTAAGGAATTCAGTTTTATTAATGAAGACATGCATTTCGAGCACGTGGCTCAAGTTCTTGTCACGTGATTGAAGAACAAAATGAATGTTTTCTATACTCTGAGGTGTCGTACAGTTTCCGCATTAAAACGAATGTTTCATTTTTACATAGCGTCTTTTTTTTTCTTTCCGTCTTACTGTATGACATACTCCATTATTGCTCGAATGATTCCAGTTTTAAATTTATTTCATTAACCAAATAGATGGTGCTCAATGTTTGCATAAATCACAAAGAACATGTTCGATCCATAACAATGCAGCGGAAAGGTGGGACTGTTCCGGTTAAAAATCTTCTTTTTAAATATACTAGCGTTGATTTGTTGTTGTTATTGTTGTTATTATCATTATGTTAGAAACGAACGAGTATTCATTCTCTGACACTGTCAGGGTCGAGCTACCTTTTTATTATTAATTATTTTACATTGCTGAGTGATATGTCGGAATCAAATTGACTGGTTTAGCCATCTAGGAAGTAGAGCTTAATTTCAAAACTATAACCAACACAGGCCAACAAAATGTTAAAGGTTTAAACATGACTTGTTTGTTACTAACACATGTTTTAATCTGCCTTAATTGACGAGTGGTTAGCGCAAGGAGTAGCTGATGAGGTCTGACAATAAAGGAGCCACGAAAGGACGTCGCTTAAAGGCTCAAACCCTGGAACACTCTGACCTGTGATGCGCCCACAAGGGAAGGTAAAAGGTTGGATCAACCGACCACAGGAACGTTAATCAATGCATCAATAAGTCATGGGACACGAACTGATCAGGAGAGTGTGTTCCCCTGAAACAATGAAGATATGTGGCACGTTTTGTTTTTTTTAACTCCTTGCATTCTTGGGTCGCCCAAAGTTTCAATTTTCTTGTCTCCCATAAAATAGAAACTATTCAAATGAAACCCATTTTTACTCTTTATAAAAAAAAACATCTGAGGTAAACTAGATTTCCTTACATTACAATACACATTTTGAAATAACGTCTGTATCTTATAAGACAATAACGTCAAAAGTAGCCACGGTTCAAGCGAGTCCAGAAGATTGTATTGTTTTTTTTCTCAAACAAAGTCCTATCACATTTGATTTGATCATACAAAAGCACTGCAGAAGTAACTATAGCCTCGTTCTGGTTTAGCTACTACAATGGAGGACAGTCTTTTATCACTGAATCAAAACCATCGACAATAAGATGTGATCGCTACTAGTTTCTAGTACTAAATCGCAAGCAGAGCCGGCCTCGGGCACAGGCAAACTAGGCGGCCGCCTCCAATTTATATTCAGTTTTGTTTAATCAGAAGTTCAAGTTAATTTCAAGTTCTACATTAAGAATTGAAACCACTAGGGCTCGGGTTTAGATGTATTTGCAGCTTGGAGCTACAAACTAACCAGAGTAGTAACAATGACATAAAAAGTAAGTTTTTAAAAAAAGAAATAAAAACACTGGGACCAATATATAGGCGATGGGTTGGTTGTTATAGTTATATCTAATTTGTGTACGTTATATTTAGCGATGGGTTGGTTGTTATAGTTATATCTAATTTGTGTACTTTATATTTAGCGATGGGTTGGTTGTTATAGTTATATCTAATTTGTGTACTTTATATTTAGTGATGGGTTGGTTGTTATAGTTATATCTAATTTGTGTACTTTATATTTAGCGCATGTGCACACACACATACATACGAGAGAGAGAGACACACAGAGAGATGGAAAGAAAAAGAGAGAGAGAAAGACAAACGACTTCCCGTTTAAATCTTCGCCTTTTCCCTCATTAACAAATTCCTAGACGATTGTATTGAGCTATGAAAGAAGTTTGTAGTCTAACTGGTTTCTTGCCTCTATCACTGAACTATATTTACAGTAATCCCTCAGTGTGACCGTGTAGAGACCTTTCAAATGGAAATTAACTTCCTTTGAAATTAATGGTTGCACTGCCTAGTGTCATTTTTAATATTTTCATTTGACATCTTTCGTTACTGACTGAGAAGTAAATTTGAATAGATCTACAGAGATGTCGCCGCAGTGTGTTGGACTATCCTGCAGATAGTGTTCGGGCAAGGTCTATTTAGCATCCTTAAGGAAACGAGGATTCTTTAATCCGCAAAATTATAAAATAACCTTTTTGATAAAGTTTTCTCTATGCAATACAAGAGTGTGTGCGGTTTATGTGTGTATAAAACATAGACTATATATATATATAGTCTATGGTATAAAAGATGAAATGAGAGAGACGTTGATAATTTTCACGCGAATATTGTGTGAATAGAATATGTGGCACTATCACACAAATAATGTGTGTAGGCCTCTGCAGACTATGACAGTCTCTCACAAAAAATGTGTGTAGGCCTCTGCAGACTATGACAGTCTCACACAAATAATGTGTGTATAGAAAAGATGATTAAATAAAAAATGTCAAAAACCAAAAACAGAGTGGTTAAAAAGAAAACATATGTAGCTCTTTACGAACAAATGTTGCCTGAGCTAGCCAGGAAAACCAATGACTTGGCAGAGTTTAAGTCATTGGTTAACATGCATGACTAGATGCATGACGCGTAGGACGTAATCATCTTCTTTTTTGAAGTAACGTCTGTATTATATAAGATAAGATGTTACTCTTTACAAATAAATGTAACTCTTTACGAACCAATGTAACTCTCAACGTGCCCATACTTAAAGTCGTGTCGTCACATCATGACTGTAACTTTCCACAGAGTTCATTAACTGCGCACTAAGGGGAGTAATTAAACAAGAGAACATAAAATTCAAGTATTTCAACTTTAGGAAGAGCACATCAAGGGGAGGAAACTTGAGCTGTGTTGCCAACTTCAATTGTAAAACAACTTTGTTTTTGTGCATCTAAGATTTCAGAAGGTTCTATATAGTTCAAACATTTCTTCCAACAGTAACACTGGTTACTTCTAACAGTAACAGTGCTTACTTCTTACAGTAACACTGGTTCTTAAACTTGTGCTCATTAAAACCACGTGAGAATATGATACACAGATTGTGAAAGTTGTAAAGACCCGGACACCCTGGATAATAAGATATGTCGATGAGATCTGCGAGTGGGCATGAATTAAGTTTTGTCTTTGATGGTGAAATTGAGTATGAGAAACGCGCTCCGGGCGCCGAGTTATGTTAAGGTGTGTAATGACACTATTGCAACAAATGTTAAACTATTGATTATACTCAACACCTTCACAAATCCCTTTCTCCGTTGAACCTTTTTTTGTTCAAAGTTGAAATCAATCTTATACAAGTTGGCGATAGGAATTAACATTGACATTCACTAAATAGAGCTCTAGAAATGAAGTTTCTATCCTGTACAAGAGACATAGGCTTACTGCTCCAAACTTGGCAGCCGGTAAATTTACGACATCATTGTAATTATCTTTATGGCCTTCTTGGAGATAATTTGCATAGAAATAACATTTGTTAGAGTTCGGACATTGTTGGAAGACTTGACTTTACTGGTTTCACAATATGACATCAAAATGGTGAAGTTAAACTGTGACATTACATGACAATTACTTCGTCTGCGACATTCCACTGGACTTCTTTTGTGACAAGAATTAATTCAATAGCCCTTCCCTTCACACCATTTTAATAAAAGGGCTCTGATATAATTGAATATATGTAGGTCAGTGTGAAATATAAGCACAATGGGCCCTGCTAAAGTTTATAGTTGTGTGTTTATGAATGTAACAATGATATGCGACCAAATTAGTAAGTGAATGTCTGTTAAATGTAAAATAATTTGAACCATTTATCTTTATAAAATTTAACTGTTCTGTTCTTTCAAAAAAGATGCAAATTAGAAAAAGCTTATTTCATTATCGTTGTTGTTTTTTTTAAAGTACAGATGTATTAACCTCTGAAAGGCAATAACCAAAAGCTATATTAGATTACGTACAAACAGACAAACTTTATTTCCTTGGAACTTTGACATGTAAATATTAATACGAATTATACTTTATTATTTCTAATTAATCTGGACTGTAATTTAAAAAATAGACTATTATAAGACATGATCTAAAAATTAATCTCGGAAATAAACATTTTAATAAATTAAAAGCTGAATGAATTTAGGAAAAGAATTGAAGTGCAACTTTTAAACCTGTTAACGCATGTCAAACTATAATTGTTGCTAGCGTTCCTACACAGTAAATAGTATGAGACCTGCGTTCAAGCCCAGACCTCAAGTAAGACGGCATGGGATGGCAGTGGACAGGGTTCAAACCCGGGATCATGGTGACAATAGTCCAGAGCATACCACAAGACCAAGCAGCCATTCATGTGTATTTAGTTTAAATATAACTTTAAATTAACTGAGAAAGCTTGATTGAAAAATCTGCAAACTTGTTAGTCTTTTTTTTAATTTTTGTATTTTAAATGAGTAATCGGATTAACCTATTTGTTATTATTTTCATGTAATATTTGAGCGAATTCCTTTTTAAAAAATCGGATTAAAGATAATAGAAATGTGTATTTGTTTCTTCAACAAAATGACTCAATAGTTTGTAGAACAGAAATGTAACAGATGTGAGATTGATAAGGCCGGACGAGTCCAAGCTCTATTCAAAGGGGAGAAACAATGGGATTGATTTATTCACTTTGGGATCAGTTCTAATTACATATGGAGTAACGCTTTGATGTTAGATTCTGTATGTGTGTATGTGTGCGCGCGTGTGTTTATGTGTGTGTGTGTAATTGCGTATATATGTAGATGGACGGCTGCCTGGTCGTGTAACATGCGCTCTGCACTGTTGTCTTGATGATCCCGGGTTGGAACCCTGCCCGGCGCAAGGATGTCATGATCTTCAAATCTGAAGGAAGGTCCGAAACATATAAAGCAAAGTTAACAAACTCTACACACACATGATTTGATAAACACACTTACAAGGTGTTTTATTTTTGGAGTGAAGAGGCCAAGCCTAGACACAAATGACGTAATCAGTAGAATGTTGAACGGTCTTTTATTGGTGGTAAAAACTTGGATGAATGTTATTCTAACAACGCGGGATTCATTTAACCTTAATACATTCCATCTGGACTCGATCCAATAGAAAACAGAAGAAAAAAACTAAAATAATATTTTGTGTTTTCTTTCAAATCAATAATAAATCGAAATGGTTGAGTGGTCGTGCGGTATGCGCTTCTATCTGTTGCCGTGATGGTCCTGAGGTCCAACCCTTCTGACATCCCATGCCGTCCTTGCAGTAGGACCCTGCTAAGGACGAAATGCTCTTCATGTCCTAAACGTGTCCAACAAACACACAACGAGGTCAAGTTTACAACAAACACACAACGAGGTCAAGTTTACAACAAACACACAACGAGGTCAAGTCTCTCGTATTAATTATCAAAACAGACATAAAACTGTATCTATTAAAGTGGAATGGATTTATTCGTGTATCAAATGATAGTATCAAGTCAAAAGTGTGATAACAGATTAACTTACATTTAGCTGTATTATGTAGAATACACAGCCACATTACTTAACATTTAATCCTGCCCTAGATCTCCCTTGCACACAGACTTGAATTACCTCAATGTCAATGCGGAATTGAAATAGACTCCAACCCACGGGGGCCATGTCAACACTAGTTATAATCACTCAACCCCCTCAACTCTTTTTCGCCTCCTTGTAAATTTAACCCATCGAGAAAATGATATTTAAAAAGAAATCACCCACACACACCCACCCTTTGAAAGCATAAGAATCATACAAAACGGAGTCTACATGCTGGGTGTGTCCTATGAAGCGTGGGTGGATCCACCTCACAGACATTCAAACTAGACGTTTCAGAGGAAATCCTTTATTCAATCTACCAAACGTCAACAATAACAACAAAAATACACACAAAGATTCTCGTTAAACCAACATCGAAACTCGAATATCATTTATAGACCATTTCATTAACTCTGTGTTTTTCTATCATCTCTGCAATTGTATGGATATCTTATCATTTTGTGCTGATCTCAGCGCTCTGTAACCCCTAACTCTATCTGAACTCATATGTTCTATATTTTAGAATTTCAGATACTAACCATATATACTATATGGGGTGTTCCTAGTTCAATAATAAATCTAAGCAGAACATTGAGGGAGAAGACCCAAAACAAACCGCCCACGTATAGGCCTACAGGTAGAAATATCTTATTTCTAGGTCAAGTGACTCATTAAAATATAAAGAAAAGAGTTTGCAACCTTTACTTAAGAGAAGTTAGGAGGAAACATAACATTGTGTACAACCATAACTTGTTTCCTAAAACTTGAAAGATAGATAGATAGATATGATACATGAAAAATAATTAAAGTTATAGAACTAGTAACATTAGTAGTACGAGTATATTTTTGTACTGCGGACCTCCAGCGAGACCTTTTCCTCCAGTCGCTTTTCTTAGCCACTGGATTATGAAAGTTTGCTGGGGCCAGGACTGAGAAGTTACTGAGAAGTTAGATCACCACAACCGATATAAGATTTGGATTCCCTGTCACTTTCTCTGAGTGGGGTGGGGTGGGGCGGAAATAGGATAACTACGTAGAGGTCTTTCTGTTCCTACAGTGTACCACCACTAGGCGGTTTTAGGAAGGCGGCCCATGCATGATAAATATTGTTACAAATGAACAGTGACAAGCAAAGGTCAACGTGTGACCCCAGCGAGATGACACTGCAGTCGATGTAAGATGTGTGCGGCTCTGATTCGGTAGACTTGAGTACGACTTGGTTCAGCTTTGGGAGACCTGAAGCGACACTGGGAAGTGTGTCGTTGGTCTGTTCTGTGGAATACGGCTCGATGCAAGTTGAGAAGAGATGAATTGCAACGAAGTGAAGAGATGAATTGCAACGAAGTATAGCTAACTGTAAACTGACAGATATTGTACAGTCTTCTACGCTACATGTTACAGTAACGAATTGTTAGAGTTAATAGTCATTAAAGTTATATGAAACTGAAAGTTGAGTCGTCAAGTTCTTTGCAGTGTTTTTATTTGTGTGCCTACTAATACATTTAGCCAGAAGATTCAGAAATACGTCACAATATGAATTGCGGGATAGCGAGCTCTTTTTTTCATCTCCTCTATTCTCCACCCCTACTATTAAAAGGCTCGATACTGTGTTAGGCTACAGGCTAGTGCAGAGACTAGATCCTGTTTATTTGTCTTGTTCGCTAGTCATTTGGGTGCTGGGTAAAACTGAAATTGCTTGCCCCAGTCTTCTCCAGAACATGTCATCGTGGCTCACATTTCGGTGGCCAAATGGCGCTCATCTATAACAAAACAAAGTTCATGTATACGTCAAGCTCATTGTTTTTCAGTGTTTTATTTTCAACAAAACTTTTAAGTCTTGTGAGTAGGAAACAACCAACGATAAAATAATTGGAACTCCAGAACAAAGTAAAAAAAACAAAAACGTTTTCTAAAAAGTCTACTTTAGTAACTCGTAATGGGTTCTATGACAGTTCTATGACAGTTCTATGACAGTTCTATGACAGTTCTATGACAGTTCTATGACAGTTCTATAATCTGCACATTGCTCATTGTTGACATGGATTTATTCATAGGAGGAGATTGTGGAGTTTGTAAGACATGACTTACAATCAAAAGTCATTCTCCGAGGTACATGAAGAGAGCACGAAGAAAAGGTCGTCCAAAGAAAATCTGGCTGGACAATATAAAAGATTGGGCCGGCCTCTCCCTTAATAGCCTCCAAGATCAACTGCTGACCGGGAAAAGTGGAAGGATTTTGGTTAAACGAATTGTCCCAGCACCCCTACGACAAAAGAAAGATGAGAGATGAGTTCTAGAAAAACTATTTTAAAATAATTGTTCACAGAGAGCGATTAACCAACTATTACAATGTTCTCTACCTAGAAACAAAATTAAAAGTAACTATGTACAGCAAGCATTCTTGTTGGCTCAGCAATGGAGAGACCGCTGTTTAGCAAGTATGGAGTGTCAGGTTGACAGTTAAAAAAACAGCACAAACAGAACTTGAGTAAACACAAAAGACATAGATCAATCTAGAGTCTAGATTTCTCAGTGTTTTAGTTCATAAAGTTGAATGAGAAAGAGTTTTATTGGATAAATTTCGCAACGATAGACCTTATTTTAAAAACATGAGGATTACCTCCCTTTTTAAACGTCATAAAAACTATCATTCAAATTGAAGATGATTTAGTCTAGCTTCATAAGACTTAGTGTATCACTTTGAGAGATAAGTTAGTTCATTGTTAAGACATTGCTACATGACGGCAGAACTCATTTAGTCTTTGTCTACAGTCTATACCCAGGGCTGGCCCCAGTCTGACATGACTAGTGCGTCTCAATAAACTATATCATCTAAATTCTAATATGTCAAAAGCAGTCCCAGGGTTGTAAAAAAAACAACATGAACTATAAAGTCATGAAGAGGTGAAATCATAAAGTCATGAAGAGGTGAAAATATGAAGATAAAAGAGATAAAGCCATGAAGTCATTCAGTCATGAAAAAAAAAACTAGAGTCATGAAGTCATAAAGTCATGAGGAAATAAACTCACGTAAACAACTAACCAAACAAATTTGAACAGGCTGGTCAACAACTTTGAAGCAACGAGCAATCCTAGCAAGGGCATACTGTCCTGAACTGTGCCTTGATCCCAGTTTAAACCTGTATGTTGAATTCAAAATACACTAACGTCCTAATCCCATCTTGTCAAACCCAGTCATTCATGTCTAAGAAAAGATTCTGGGGTTTGAGCTCTTTAAATCCTCTATCTAACAGATGAATGTTCACTGATAATCAGAAATGAGAAATTCCTTGACACCCTCCCTTTTTTCGTCTGAGAACTCACAAACGCAACTGAACTGCAAATATCTATCACTGAATCGTCTGGAAATGCTGAATCAACCTTAATTTAGATCTAACGATGACCACACACATTCACACACAAAGTGATGGCTTCTTATTCCTGTACAGTACTACGGTACTACACCCATACATGAAAGAAACCTACTTCAGTAGGAGACACCTCCATGTGGAATACGATTGGATGGGATAGAAAATAAACATTTGCCTAACTCACCCCAATGTGCAAAGGCTTCCGACTTGTATAAACTTTCCAGAGATAATAATTAACCCTGCTCCAGAATTTCCAACCAATAAATCCCTCTTAATATCATTATGTTATATTGCCGGGACCCATTGTGACCCATTTATAAATGGGAACATTTTTTTTTATATTCCATATTCTAGGACGAATTCGTACAAGTAATCCTTCTTCTCTAGTGCCATTATAGTATGGAATGGGTTGCCTGAATCAGCAGACTTTAAGTCTCTACAGTGCACAACTACGTGGGGATGTACCTATGTTATTTGTTGAAGTAACTTATTTGACCCTTACATTGAGAACTATAAATACAAAAAAGTTTAGTTTTAAGAAATGTTTATTTCCTGTAGGAATTTAGGAGCTATAAATAGGCATAAGACCTTTGCTAGTAGATCTAAATCAAACCCCAGATCTAAATCAAACCCCAGATCTAAATCAAACCCCAGATCTAAATCAAACCCCACACGGAACAAGAGGCAAAAAATTAAAATCCTGTTATTTTATGTGACTTCTTTCAAAACTATTTTTCACGGCAAATACTTTGTTATTCGTTAGAGACTAGACAAATGAAACTTTAATTTTTCTGAAACTAATAGATCTAGATAAATATAAATTGTAAGCAAGTGGGTTAAGAACGATTTTAGCACAATGCAGGACAAAACTATTTTTAATTCTGTAGATCTTCATCTTTAAGCTTAGGCTAAACATTCCTGCTCTATCTAGTCGATCTTATACCACATTTGCTCAAAATGTTGAAATATGTCAGACATCTACAATTCATTTATCCAAGACTTACCAAGCTTTAAAAATAAAATGTAAAAAAGTGCCGGTGATCGACTCTTTTACAATCAGGTCATATACTATTGCTACGGATCCGTGAATTCTTTTGTATTTATTTATTCGTTGAATAAAAGACAAGACAAACTGGCAATTCCAGTCAACTTACAATCTGGTCTACAGAACAAGACTTGACCTGGCTTGTCCTCGATTTCTTTTTAAAAGATCATCCATTTATGACGTCTCTGCAGGAAGGCATTTTTCTTGGGGGGGGGGGGGGGGGGGGTCCAAAGTATATACACTTGGAAAGTGTAAGCCACATACAATGTATATTCCTATTTTTTATTAACTAATGGAAAACAATTATTATTTGTTCCGTATGGTATTCAGTTATTTTTATTTTTAAGATATTAAAGTCATAAAGTTCTACATGTATACGCCTACTGATTCCTACATTAGAGCAGTGTTTCCCAAACTTTGCTTTGCTTATTTTTTTTTTTGATAGATTAATTCACGTGGTGTTTTTTTTGATAGATTAATTCACGTGGTGGCCTACTAGCTAATTATTTGTGTAGTTCGTGGAACACTTATTCAGGCCTCGCGGAACACTAGGGTTCCGTGGAACACAGTTTGGGAAACACTGCATTAGAGTCGTGTTAGACAGACTTCATTGTGGGATCCATTTACATGTAATACAGTAAATATTAAATGACTGTAAAGCAGAGGACATATGTACGCTTCTGATCAGTGGCGTAGCTAGGGTGGGGGGAGGGGGAGAATTTGAAAATCCCCCCCGAGCCCCCACTTGAGGGGGGCCACCAAATGAGTGTTTTGCCAGAGAATGAATATTATTTCGTTTCTCCTATAACAATAATAATAATTTAATTTGTACAGCGCTGTCAAGCCCCCCTCCCGGTGCACCCAAATGATGGAAAATTCCAAGCTGCGCCCCTGCTCCTGATACATACGTAGACTAGGACGTAGATTCATGTGCTGTATCACGTGCACGACATTTCGCAAATGTCAGACGATTTGTTTTGTGTGTAGTTGAGACGTGGAAACGTCGGGGACATTCAAGGAGCTGGGAGCGGGGGGCGGGCTTCACTAAATGTGTGACAGTACTTGTGACAGTTATCTTGTCATTTTGTCACGTGACCTACGTTTGTCTCTTTACATTGTAACCAACATTGATGAATGAATGAACAAACAAAAACGTCAACGAACTGTCATCTTACAAACAGAACATCAATATATGACCTATTACTGTGACTATATAGATAGCGCTATGTGTAATCGTCTTCGACTTAGCAATGTAAAGAAGAGGTTTATGTTCGTCCATCTTTCCATCTATGTTCATTGTACAGCCGAAGCTGGTTATATAGATATTCGTGTTGGCATTGACTAGTTTCAAATATAAATCTGTTTGTTGTAAACACTGAATCAAAGAACAAGTACGGCATTGAGACAAGAGCCGGGATAGATTCTTGCAGTTGGATTTTTTAACGAAATCTATAGTTCTATATAATGTATATAATGTATACCATACACGTTTACATAATTAGGTCTGTATTATGAGAAGGCGGTAGACTACACTATTTTAGTATTTAACAAAATTTACTACAAAATTTCTTCTTCTATTCATGTTGTATCTATTTTGATGTGAAACACAAGGCCAGCCACTTATGTCAATAATGCACTGGTCGTCAGATTCAGAGCACGGAGGGAGGTCGACAATTTGAAAATCCCCCGGGCCTCCACTTGAGGGGGTCCAAATGAGTGTTTTTTATATTAAATATTACGCAAAATTCAAGGGGCCCCCTAAGAGGTCTACCCCTCGGACCCCCAAATGGTGACAAATTCCTAGCTACGCCACTGGTGAGATTTATAAAAAACAAATATTTGACTAGATTAAAACATTGGTAAAATCACTAAATTTAGAGACACTTCAGGACACAAAAAACTACAAAGTAAAGTAGCGATAAAACATTAAACACTGAATCATAATTTACAAATACAAATGCACAACCTAATCAAATTCTCAAAATGATAAGGACATATTGATTCTTCCTTATGCTAGGACAAATTCCCTCGTGAGTTTAGATTATGGAATGGGTTGCATTAATCAGACAAGGAAACCAACGACTTAGCAGATTACAGTTATTGATTAACATGCATGACTGGATACGCTTAGGTCAAACTTCTCTTCTCTTCTGAAGAAACATGATATTTGAAAGATAAGTAGTACGTATAACATAGTGTATTGCACTATAGACTAAATCTAGATCTAGACCTACATCTATATGGGGTAATCGGCTCTAAATTAGATCTATTGAGTTATAGGCTACCATAGTCTAGACTCTAGACCTACTCATTGAGTCTCGTTTTAATCTTTGATAAGATCAATCGCAAACACAGCCCCCCCCCTCCCCAATGACTTCAAAATATGTCTAGATCTAGATTCTATTTGATATATGACTAAATCTAAGCCTTCAATGACCACGACAGTAACACTTACTGTATGTTATATCTATAAAGTATTATATAGATCTAGATGATCTAGATTTGCCTTTTCAGAAAATGTCAAAGGGCGCCATGATAACAATTTTAAAAGAGCAACCATCATACACTCATTTGATACAGATCTAGATTTATATAGATGTAAGATATTTAAGTGAAGAAAAAAAAAGAAGGATTTAATTGTGTATTATAATTACACGCGCCTAAGATAGAAAATAGTCTCACCCACCTCTATGTCGATGTTTGCAGTCAGTTTATTTCTTCTTTTTCAAAAGCTGACGAACACCGGCAATCCGACAGTGACGAATCAAATGACAAACCCCTCAGGTCCCACTTTTTTCCTCCCGTCCCAAGTTCAATGTCACGCCGGTAAAACCCGTTCTAACGCGCTAACGACCCAACACACTCACACACACACGCCACAAACACAGGCGATATATAATTTAGTAGGTAGAAGGAAAGAGCGACAGGCCTTAGGCCTACAAGTATACAGCAGCGGAATTAAAAGCGCAATTTTTGAAACCAACCAAAAATAGCGGCGCATTTGTAGCGCGACTAACACCTGAAGAGAGTTACCGGCTGTCTGCAATTATTGTCAACATAAAACATAGGGGAAGAGCTGGTTTATAGTTATTGATGGATGTGCGCTTTTTAGAAAGTAACAATAACATGTCAGGACAGATGAATAAAGATTTTAACGACAGACCAACAAACTAAAAGGTAAACAAACTAAAAAGTCCAAATTGGAAGAAAGGTTAACAAAGTAACAGCGCGACACTTATTAAAGACCACCTGGTCATGTATGATTTTCGAAACCGTGGTCACAATGATCTCGAGTTTGAACTCTGCCCGCTCCCACCCCTTCCATCCTGCTGGACGTTTGGACAAAAAAAATTATATATTTAAAGAAAAACTTAAGTTATATTGAGTGCAGTGGCGTAGCTAGGTTTGGGGGAATGGAGGGGGGAGAATTTGAAGATCCCCAGGGCCCCCACTTGAGGGGGACCCCCCAAATGAGTGTCCAAAATTTATTTGTAAATACATAAATTAATATATTTTAGTGACAAACGGGTGTCTTTTTTCAACATTTAAGGATTTAATTTTTAACAAACACTTAACTTAGATCTAGGTCTATTCACTAGGTTGACATTGTTGACATTTTAAAAATATTTTTTCCCACAGAGATCAAAGTATTTTAAAAGTTAGTTTTACATTTTAAAACGCAAGTTTTTAATTGATTTGTTGCCGATTTATTTTCCTTTCAAATGAGATAAAAATATGTGCCTGCAGCAAGAACTACATATATGTCTCTCTTTGTTGCCACGAATAAAACTGCATGATATACAACGAATTCCAGGTATCTTGTTACCTTTACTAATACTAGATCTAAATGGCGAGTATTTTAAGGTTACGAGAATTAACCTGGAAGCAAAATGTACGTAATCGGCTATAACAGATCCAAAAGTTATTCTTAATAATTCTAGAATTGTCCATTATTCGGGTTTGGCTTCTATAATTTCAGAATTAAACTTCACACTCGAGCTATTACTATTCATCTTTCCTCAATCCAATAGAAACTTGATTTTCTAAATTTAAAAAAAAAAAAACTGTTCTTGTAGAGTGATAAAAGAGTGAATTGCAAGAGTGGGAAAATGAATAAAAAACCAAAATGTATGTCTATTCGTCAGAGGCAATTTCACAATAGTGGCATATTTTTTATTTGTGAAATTAAATAAATGTTATTCTTTCTATGGAAACTTTCCAATCGAGTTGACCAGAGTGAGGCTACAAAACAGTGTGCTGCAGAAGTCAAACCTAAGATAACGCAGCCGCAATGAGTGGCCGTCTGTCTGACCTGCAGATGGGTCAAACTGAAAAAGATGAAGCCATGAGTTTAAAAAATATACAAAAAGCTACGTCTGCAGTTTCCTTGCACCTCGACAAAATCATCATACTGTTGGAGAAACTTTCTGACTCAACAACTGAAAGAATGGACATTAGAAGCAATGCACAGAATCTTCATGCTGTGGAAAATTATGAATTTTTTGCCTATCTGGAATGTTAGTCAAATCTCCTGCGCCCAATTAATATAGTTCCGAAGAAACTACAAAAGTCTGGACTGCCCATACGGGAAGCTTCTGAAGAAATTAAAACCCTTTCATGCTTTCTGCAAAATGTTGAGAAACGGACAAAAACCCAATCCATCGAAAGAAGGTAGTGAATGCTATGGAGCTCCTGTAATCGAAACAACCAGAAGAAAGAAAAGGCTTGATGGGGTGTTGTGTTCTAATGTAGGACTGTCAATAGAACTGCAATTCAAACGTGTTGCGACAGAAGTGCTGGACAGACTTCTTTGGAGATGAAGGACAGATTTCAGAGGCTGGAAAACCATGTGAACACCTTTGGGTTTCTCCTTGAAACAAGACACCTCTTGGAGTCTATGGATGATGACACGCCGATGACAAACTGATATTTTTTCTGCTTGTATGATGTTACCTTGGCTCCATCATATCCAACAACACTCTACTGGATAAAGACATAAACAACAGGATAGCCAAGGCAATGGCCACCATGTCACGGCTGCAGAAAAGAGTCTGGGACAACATATTGCTGACTAACAGTACTAAAGCCCTAGTCTACCGCACCTGTGTGTTGAGCACCTTGCTGTACGGAAGTGAAACATGGTCAACCTACTCATGGCAGGAAAAAAAGCTGAATGTTTTCCACCTCCGATGCCTAAGGCGGATCTTTAAAATAAGGTGGCAAGATAAGATAACCAATGAGGAAGTGCTACAAAGAGCAGGGTGCCAGGACATCCGCTCTGTTATCAGCAGCAGACGCCTTGGCTGGCTTGGCCACGTTCGTAGAATGCCAGAAGGTCGACTTCCACAGGACATCCTGTATGGCGATCTGATAGAAGGCAGGAGAGCCGCTGGTCGCCCACTTTTACGTTATACGGATGTATGCAAACGCGACATGAAGCTCTTCAAAATCGACACTGGCAACTGGGAAGAGGTGGCACTGGACAGATCCTCATGGAGAGAGAGCATAAAGGAAGGGTCAAAGATTGCAGATGCCATACACAACAGAAGCAGAAAGAAGGGTGAAAATGCAACGGCGCCTAGTGATTATATATGCCCAACCTGCGATCGCAGCTGTGTATCAAGGATTGGCCTCTTTAGTCACACAAGAAGTTGCAAAGGGAAAAGATCGTCTCTCGAGACGTAAAATGCCACAGATGATGAAATACAGACAAATCACTTGTTCAATGATGTCATTGATGCACGAGCAATTTTATAAACAAACCAGTAATACAATCACCAATAGACATATTGAGAAAGCAGGTTTCATATGGTAATGATTTGTGCTCAAACCTTGCAACCTCCTCCGAATACCGCTAACTCAGGCCACTTCCATTGCGTCATGTGAGAGATCATTCTCAAAGCTCAAGTTAATCAAAAACTATCTCAGGAGCACATTGACGCAAGAAAGGCTGAGCAGCACGGCTGTAATGTCGATTCAGTCACAAATACTAGACAGTATTGGTGTAGATAATGTTATAGATGCCTTTGCTGCACAGAAAGCACGGACTTGGAGATACATTAATTGAGGTTTGTCACATATGCATTATTGAGCCAATAAACAACGGTATTATTCATTAAAAGAGTCTTAATGATTTTTTTTTGTTAAGCTTAGTGATATACTGTAGAACCAATTCAATTTTGGGCTCATATATTTTTACGTACAATCATGTCATGATTTCGAATGTCCAAATGCATGGGTCCACAAAAAGTTCAATTCCTCCGGGCCCCCAAATCCCTAGCTACGCCCCTGACTGAGTGTAATTGTATCAGTTAATTTGGATCAATCATGTAGGCCTAATTAAATTTGTAATAGATTTAGACTAACAATAATAAACCTGTGCAATTAGATATACTTTTTACAAATTGTTTTTATTTAGTGTAATTTCATGCTTTTAGCTTTCTCCATACGCTATGATCTGGTCCAATCTCTTTTGTACACCCGTTGTAGGATCATCGGATGGGGTCTCTAGGAGAAGGTTTCCTGTGACGCCCAGCTAACACAGCTCAGCTCGAGTCGGGATTCGATCCCGCTTCATAGGATACCATACGGTTTTTTGCCACTCAGCCACACATAATATAATTCTACATTTGTATTCAGTCATTCAAAAGTAAGAAAAAGATTCTTAAAATACATTGTGCTATAAGATATTCTTAGAAACATTGTGCTATAAGATATTCTTAGAAACATTGTGCTATAAGATATTCTTAGAAACATTGTGCTATAAGATATTCTTAGAAACATTGTGCTATAAGATATACATAGAAACATTGTGCTATAAGATATTGTCAACTCAAGAAGCTGTAACTGGTGTAGACCAACAAAGATGCTCAGTACATCACAAGGTAACCAGACACCTACATTCATAGCTTGTTTCCAAACCTAGACACCCAAACCTGGTTACAACAGAAATACACCCTCCCCTCTCCTTGCTTAGCCCTTCATTAGTTTGCACAGCAGGTCGGCAAATAGAGGGAAGAACTAGGGTCTAGTTCTGGTCAATCCACTATCTTTGAAAGAACGGCTAATGCCATCGTTTAAACAAACATGTAGGATATGCACGCAATGCGAAGACAGACATGCGCCCAGAAGCAAGTCAAAGAAGTCAGAAAAGATTGCATTAGACATGGGGTATAGATGAAGCAACGAGATGTTAAAATAGTTAAATATACAATGACAGGATAATGGTTTAGAGTTCTACAGTCTAGACGATTTAATAATGTCGCGCACGCCTAAAAGATATATCGTTAGAATCAAAAGTGTATGAGAATTAAGTGAAAATAAACTGAAACAGTTTTTTTTTCTTCTTTTTGTAAGTATCCTAAAAGTTGAGTGGAAGACTCTTGAAACGCTGGGCACATGGAAGATTTCTCTCCATCGTTCTGTCTGAACTGTTCTGTCTGGGAGGGATCCAAGCAAAGGTCAATTTGCTACATCCCTATTTCTGATTACTCGTATGTAATGACGTTCGTGTTAGAGAGTCGAGGCCGAAGGCCGATCAAACCGGGGAATTTCCCCAATATATTTTTCTGTACCACAACAGCCTTGAGGGTGTCTGGGATCCGTGCGGGGATTTATGTGTGTGCGTGTGTGTGTACGTAATTAATCTTTATAACATTCGACCCTTCATTCTTTTGAAAGACGTTTATGCTAGAATAGGTTCTTCCTGGAGTTAGTGGAAAGACTCTAGACATCCCGCCCTTGGCACTATTTCCGATATTTAACCCCCCCCCCGAAAATGCATATTCTGAGATATCTACAGTGTATTATCCTTTTATATAAAAAAAAATATGTTACTAACTGCACTTTATTAATGGAGCCCAGCGACTGTTAGAGATGTGTAACCCTTGTTGGCTACGCTCATGGAATTTGATAACTGTAGTTTGCTTTAGAATAATATTTAAGTTGGGGTTTAAACCCCTACCACCCTGCTACGCCAATGAAAAGGACGTACCTGTATATAATCCAGTTTTAATGGGGGAACCACACTGGTGAAAGTAGAGTTGCAGACTGTTGTGTAAGTCAGTGTGTAGGCCATATATAATTATCTTTTGTAAACTAAAGGTAATGGGGATACACAACACTTTATTCTATACATGATCATTTCATTTGAGAAGGAAAACTCGGACTTTGTATAACACAAAAATGTGCGACTTCCAACAAGAAACATCCTACCGATCCAGATTAATATTTATGACATTATTGACTTTGTGTTCATAAGCAGTGACTCGTACTATAAGCTTAAAATCAACTCCACGAGACATTGTTTAATTATCCTTAGATCAGTAACACTTTTTTCACATGCAAATATTTTGTAAATGTAAATGTATTAATGAGAACATAAGCAATCGCAAAGTGCCAATATGGATATTATATAATCAATGTTAAATGTCTGACAGTGTAGCTAGGAGGAATCTATCTTGTAAGTGTTGCATGCCAAATCTTTTTTTTTCTCTTGATGGAGTCTGACATCAAAGACGTCTCTTCGTAACCACGTACCTTTTAATTATATTATCTCAGGCTTTCCCCCAAGAGATTTAAAAACTCAAAGAGTTCAGCTTAGTCTAACTGGCAAAGAGAATAACTGGCAGAATCTTCTTGAAACTGTCAGGTAGAGTTGAGCCTTCGGCTCTTGGAACTCTAAGCCATCAAAAGTGAACAAGAGCTCCCTTTCACGGCCTGAATGAGAACTTTGTACGCTGTTCTGCCTGGCGGGGTGTCAGACTCGTGGCCAGAGCCCGCGTGCACCGGGACCCATGCCATTTTCCTTTTCTTTACCAGGTTAACCGTGCAAGACACACCATTTATGTAACGGCCCCTTGAGGAACGGCGCCTGGATTGTAACAAGGTTGTGGGAGCTTTTTTACAACTCCGCACAGTGCAACGAGGATGCTCTCGCACCCCCTTAGGCACCCCCACGGGAGTCTTGTTTTTCTACCCTTTAGCCTAATCGTTTCCTTCTACGATCGTTTCCACCCGGGCGCCACTATGAGGCAAGGTAGCATGCCCGGGACTGGCAGAATCTAACACGTCTGGAGAATTCTTACAAGGACCTTAACTTTGCGACCTACCTTTTAGATCTATAGAACAAAGAGAAAATATATTTAGAGCCAATAGATTTCTATAAGCCCAGCTTAGCCCTGGGCCGGATTTAAGTAAGGCCCCGGAGGTAACCACGCTTTTTGTTAAGTTTTAATGAAATCCTTTCTTGTGGACCCCAGGGCTGTAGCTCCGCCTGTTCTTTTAAATCCGTCCCTGTAGAAGCAGGTTCTCATCTTCCCACAACATAGATGACAAATAGCCTGAGCTAGCCAGGAAAACCAGTGACTTGGCAGAATTTAAGTCATTGGTTAATATGCAAGGCTGAATGCATGACGCGTAGGACGTAATCATCTTCTTTTTTGAAGTAACGTCTGTATTATATAAGATGAAAATGAAATCTGGATCTAGTTATTTCTTTAATTTCCATCCTCTCTCTTTCACTCTCTCACTCTCTCTCTCTCTCTCTCTCTCTCTCTCTCTCTTTGTACATTTTGAAAATGCATCTTTAGTTGTTGTAAATGTTAAATGAGTATTGTAATGTTTCTTACAGCATGTCATTATGTGTGGCCGAGCAAAACTTTTTTTTTTCTTTTTAAGGAGACAACTCTAGAATATACTTAAGGTAGGGTATCTTTCACAGTCATTTCTCTTTAAATCCAAGCCGATGTCCTAAATTACCTAATAAGTTAGTTATAAAATTTTATATGAGTATATTTTTGGCTTACATCTAGTGTTAATTATTGGAACACGGTTTGCTCTCGCTCCAAATGTAGGTCAGATTTGGTTAATGTCTATCATTTTGTTTTTCAAACAATAATTTTAAGCTATTTTTTTTTTGGTCGAAATTTTTTTTTCTGTTTCATATTCTTCAATGTCAGCGTTTAAGGCTGTTGAAGGAGACAACTAAGGAAAATACTTTCAGGCTCAAACTGTAGAAAAAAACAGTTTTAGTTCTTTCCCATTACATGGCATTCTCTATCTTTGTTAGTCATTATCTTTAGATTTAATCTTTTTTATTATTATTATTTTTTAATTTGGACGTTACACAGTGATATTCGCAACCCTCTAGAGACGTCACCGAGAGCAATAATTTAAAATATAAGCCAAACAAATACTAGAAGAAAGAATCTAAATTTTTCAAACCTAATAAGTTGGTATTGATTGTTTTCGGAAAGACATAACAGACATAGCGAAATGAATAGTAACACACACAAAAAAAGTAGAAGACACCGTTTAGAAGCAAGGTAAACTTACAAATACATCATTAATCTCGGATCCAGATCTATATTTAGGAAATATCTCGTGCCTTTGCTATTTCTTTCTTTACCATGACGACTCCTTTGATGACCTTACTATTTTTATTTCGGATGTGGTCGCAATGAACAAGCATCAATCTGGTATTTAACCAATTGACTCGATATTTTCTGTAGTTTACTTTCATCGCTATATGTACTAATACTATTGTTTTGCTTTTAATTAAAATCGGTTTTAGTTGATCACGAAGATAATAAAACAAATGTCTTAAAACATTGCTTCTCCACAGCCATATCAGTTCACTAGGAAATACTGGAACATCGTTGGACGCATCAAGACAAAACAATGGACTCTTTTAATAAAAAACACTCGCTTTCACAAAATTTATAGACTTACCTACATTTTTCATGACTGTTCAGGGGCGTAGCAAGGAATTTTCCATCGTTTGGGGGCCGGGGAGATTGACCTCTTTGGGAGCCACTGCATTTTGAGTAATATTTAATTTTTAATGTAAGAAACACTCATTTGAGGACCCCTCTCAAATAGGGGCCCGGGAGGATTTTCAAATAGTCCCCCTTCATCCCCCCACCCTAGCTACGCCACTGTGACTGTTTATAATTATGTCAGTATCTTCGTTATAAATATTCGTCTATGAATCAAAGAGTGAGTTCCCATAACGTTTGATGACTTAATTAGTAACATTGTGTTTTGGACAGTTATTAAAACTGTTCAAAATATTTATGCTGCGACAGTAGCGTAGATAGGTCCTCATGGTGCCCCCCAAAAAGAAAAATACAAAATAAATAGCGAAAATACTTTTTTTGTTCATAATAATTTTCTTTCAGATTCTTTGAGGTTCTGAATTAATACACACAAGCTGAGCAGAAAATTTCGGCATAGATAATAGTAGCTTCAGTCAGTGGCGTAGCTAGGGATTTGAAGGCACTAGGGGGGGGGCTTGACCTCTTTAGGGGCCCTGCATTTTGACATTCGACATCATGACAAGAGATGACGGCGTAATATTTAATGTAAAACACATTCTGGACACTCATTTGGGGGCCCCCTCAAGTAAGGTCCCGAGGGGGTTTTTAAATTCGAACCCCCTCCTCCACCCTAGCTACGTCACTGGCTTCAGCGACTCCGAACTGAAGAGTTAAGATTGATTTAATGTTTCCACATGACAATCCTTGTTTTTAAAAGTAGACTTGCGCCTCGCTTATTTTAGTTAATACAGTGGACCAAATCCTCAGGTAAGTGAGAAAATTAAAAGACTGCATAGCAACTAACAATCTGCCTGCTTCAAATACTGCATAGTGAAAGGGACGTAGGAATAGCTCTATGATACGTAGTTAGTGGTTTTATAATATTCTCTTATTCAAGATACAAATATTTTTTACAGACTCTACTAATATTGATACTAATTTAATGTAGCATATTTTCGGGTATAGTGTAATAGTCTACATCCGTAAAAGAGATATTAGTAGGCTTCATCCTTTTACGGCCTACACACTTAGCAATTAAAAAGCAACTTAACGCCTATACTTCTGCATAAATGTGTACAGTTATCAATACATTATCAAACTTATAATGATTTTGAGGACAGGCCCATAAATAGATGCCAATTATATGATAATATAAAATTTATGGACCATATTGTATAGAAATGCCCGGGCCGATTTTGACACCCAGTCCGTCCCTGCAAACAAGCACTGGGAAATCGGAATAGTGAGGAAAAGTTTGATGTCCCACACCACTTGATACCCGTGCTACGGTTAAATTAGTCGGTATGAGTTTATTTTGACTGGGTCTTTTTTTTTTCCTTCCTCTCTAAAGCTTACCTGCCACCCCCCCCAAAAAAAAAAATCCACTCACTTTCGAAGTCCCCACCTCCTCCTCGTTTTTTTTTTTTTTGTGTGGTCTCATTCATCCTTCAATCGAACAGCTCACAGCCCAATGTCCACTTTTTTCTTTGGCCCATCTTTTGTAGTCTTAAAAACGGATCGCATTTTCGGGCTACCCGCATTTTGGATGACATTAATTAAAACTTGAAAGTCCAATTCTAAATATTGGAATTTTATTAATTAGAAATCAAGTTTCAAGTATCGAGCATATATGGTCTGTTGTCATAACACTTCATGAATGTAAATAAATAAAACAGCAACTGACTTCAAAATTCTTCTACACTTCTTAGATCTACATATGGTAAACATAAGGTAAACATAAGGTAAACATTATTCACATAAAACAGTTTATTTTCCAATAAAAAATTATATATCCATTTCTTAACCATAAAAACCAATAGAATGTAAAGCAGAAAAAAAAAAGAGGATGTGATGCGATTGTCATTGGGTTTAAATTATACGACAATTAATAACAGACCCAATAGCAGCATGAAGGTGGTGGCTGTGGTCAACGAAGCTGCAGCGAACGGTCCTTGACCAGCATCAGACCCATCATACCTCTTAGTGGTATAGATTGGATAATTCGTAGTGTATTGTTGGTAGTTTGTCGGGTGCATCAAGGCGTAGGCTTGCGTCTCACAAGAGGCTATTCTGGCCATCATGTCGAGGCCAACATCGTGGGATGACAACATCGCATACTGAAATAGAAAACATCGCGTAACAACATATCTATATATTTATATCTTCTCAACAAGTTACCTACCGACTATTACACTCCTCTTATAAAAGTTAAAGGACACCACTTTGATAGCTGACCACCTTACATACAGTGAAAAGAAGTAGCCTACATAATTTATTCATCAATTTTTAAACAACATTCTAATTAATGAGTTACTGAATTTATTTAAGAAATGTCCTATGCCATAACCTCCAGCAGGACAGCTGGAAACGTCAGCGCCGCAGCGGTCAGGGTTCGAACTCGAGTCAGACTGAAACAGAGACCACATGACCGAGCAGCCATCATGACTTGTCAAATTTATTATTAACAGTAGTTACAAAACTTAAACCTATATCACGTCTGTCTGTCTGGTACAAATTTCGAACACGTTATTTTTCCCAATTACCATTCTGATTTCGAAATTGATCTATATAGACCCAAAGGGGCCTATGAAGAGTTCCATGGGGTCTACAAAAGTTAAAAAATAAATTGGGGGTCTATGAGATGTCCATAGGGGTCTACGAAAATGGATTTTATTAAAGCAGGTCAATGTAATTATTTCATACACTAGATATATGATTTGTACCTTAGTTAATCTTTTCAATATTTATCCTGCTATTCGAAACGAATAATTGTTATATTTAATTTCAATACTTATTTAATTAGCTTAATTTTTTCTACATGTAACAATAATAAATGTAGATTATACAGCGTTGGTTATTTAAAATTGGGATTCATTTCATCCTTGTCAAACAAACGGTTGCAAAGTGCCATTTTTATGACGATATGAAACTACGCTGGAGGATCATTTGAGATGATGTCAACCTGATAAAAAGATAAACGTTTGAACAACTTTCGAACTCTCAAAGATAAAGTTCAGAATAGACTCACAAAAAACACTCTTCAACATCATATAAAGAAGATGATGGTTTGTGCGCTTCTTAAAAGATATGGAAAACACTGTAGATAAAACATTGAATTTACCAGCTGTTAAAGTAGTTTTAAAAACTGTTTTACACAAACGTACAGCTGATATTATTAAACAAATTTCTTTAAGCAACAATACAGTACGCACATCGGTGGTATGAGTTATAACAAAAGCTTCTTATGTAATTCTTTGCAAACAACATATACAATTTGGGATCAGCGGCCTCGCAGGCTCTGACAGGGTGTAGCGCTGTGTGCTGCATAATCTACTACCTAAAGGTCCTCGGCTCCTTATTTTTTCCTCGGGACTCGGGACTGACCCACGAAACAGTAACATATTTGGGTATATCTGCAAGGCTGCAGAGGTTTGAATTTAGATTTCCCCCTGCTAGGTGGGTTGCAAGTGAAGGATAATGAGTCCCTCCTGCCCGACGCTGACTGGTTTAGGCGCCAGTTACTTCTCCCCTTCTCCTGTTTGAGAAAACAGTTCCGAGGACCCAATGTTTGAGCCAGACGTGACAGATGAAGAAATACGCAAGAAACTGCTCTTTATGAAAACTTTTACAGTGATACTTAAGGCCAATTAATTAATTAATAGTTATTGTTTGAAGAACTGCTTCATAGAACAACTAAGTCCTATGTAACATACTGGATGATGAACTTGCAAAACTAAAGAACAACAAAAATAACACACATTTCCAGTGTATTTGGTGGTTACAGTTATACATATCAATTGTTATTTGAATTGGTTATAAATTTGAATTTATCAATAAAAAAGATAGATCTAACTTACTAATTAGCTTTAAATTGCTTATTTATTCTTCGACTCACTACAGTTAAAAATTACTTTAAAAAATGAGTTTGTTACTTTGCAAAAATTCTACCGAAAACCACAAAATATGGCAAGGGGTCTACGAGACAAAAATGTTTGGGAACCACTGCTTTACACAGTTATTAACTGTTCCCAACATAACATAAATCAATAAAAAAATCTATTAATGAATTAATTACTGATTATTATTAATGTTATATATAATAATATTAATTAATTTTGTTGGATATGGGAAATTGGGATTAATCTAACAGTATTTAGATATATTGCTGTAAATATTCACTTTTTCCCTTATTTACACTTTGTTTATTTTATATTTTGCTCGTTTTATTGCCTGCAGTTCAGTTGTAACGAAAAGCAAACGTTTGACCTCCATAAATGGATAGACTTTTATTGTTAAGGGTAAAGTGCCTGGTATTAGTTCCCTACCTCACCCACAACCCACTGCACTCTATTTCAACCCATAATCCTTACAAAAAAATACTTTTTACCTTAATGAATTCAAATAGCTCTCCCTGAAAGCACTGGCTACTCTGCTGCATCTGGACAATCACCTGAAGGCATTCTTCCAGGCATGGACTAAATGGACGACAGTTCTCAACAAGTTGTTTATAAGCAGACGACGCGTTCACTGATGCCGGTATAAAAAATTTCCTAAGTTCAGGACACCCATGTCTCAGGGGTGAAACATCGTCGCAGAAGCTGGGGAGCAGTTAGACATGGCAGAATAAAGTCCATTTCATATCAGCATTGCCTTGAAACATTGCAGAGTTAAAAATTTAGCAGTAGAACAAAAATATTTATAAAGCCTATATGCATTGCTTCTGAAAATAATGAGAATTCAAAATTGGAATGGCAGAACTAGAGAGAGAGGAAAATAACATAAGTTTTGTTTCACAAAATTGTTCCTTTGATATTTTAAAGCAAAGGATATGTATATTTTATTGTTGATACCGTTAGAGTCAATGAGGTTTACAGTTCCGTTCATATTATAGTCTTAACTTAGCAAAGATCGAGAGTAAAATAGATCTGTCAAAGGTCGAAAGTAAAGTAGATCTATCAAAGGTCGAGAGTAAAGTAGATCTATCAAAGGTAAAGAGTAAAGTAGATCTATCAAAGGTCGAAAGTAAAGTAGATCTATCAACGGTCGAAAGTAAAGTAGATCTATCAAAGGTCGAGAGTAAAATAGATCTATCAAAGGTCGAGAGTAAAATAGATCTGTCAAAGGTAAAGAGTAAAATAGATCTGTCAAAGGTAAAGAGTAAAGTAGATCTATCAAAGGTCGAAAGTAAAGTAGATCTATCAAAGGTCGAGAGTAAAATAGATCTGTCAAAGGTAAAGAGTAAAGTAGATCTATCAAAGGTCGAAAGTAAAGTAGATCTATCAAAGGTCGAAAGTAAAGTAGATCTATCAAAGGTCGAGAGTAAAGTAGATCTATCAAAGGTCGAGAGTAAAGTAGATCTATCAAAGGTCGAGAGTAAAGTAGATCTATCAAAGGTCGAGAGTAAAAGATCTATCAAAGGTCGAGAGTAAAGTAGATCTATCAAAGGTCGAGAGTAAAGTAGATATATCAAAGGTTGAGAGTAAAGTAGATCTATCAAAGGTCGAGAGTAAAGTAGATCTATCAAAGGTCGAGAGTAAAGTAGATATATCAAAGGTCGAGAGTAAAGTAGATCTATCAAAGGTCGAGAGTAAAGTAGATCTATCAAAGGTCGAGAGTAAAGTAGATCTATCAAAGGTCGAGAGTAAAGTAGATCTATCAAAGGTCGAGAGTAAAGTAGATCTATCAAAGGTCAAGAGTAAATTAGATATATCAAAGGTCGAGAGTAAAGTAGATCTATCAAAGGTCGAGAGTAAAGTAGATATATCAAAGGTCGAAAGTAAAGTAGATCTATCAAAGGTCGAGAGTAAAAGATCTATCAAAGGTCGAGAGTAAAGTAGATCTATCAAAAATCGAAAGTAAAGTAGATCTGTCAAAGGTTGAGAGTAAAGTAGATCTATCAAAGGTCAAGAGTAAAGTAGATCTATCAAATGTAAAGAGTAAAGTAGATCTATCAAAGGTCGAAAGTAAAGTAGATCTATCAAAGGTCGAAAGTAAAGTAGATCTATCAAAGGTCGAGAGTAAAGTAGATCTATCAAAAATCGAAAGTAAAGTAGATCTATCAAAGGTCGAAAGTCAAGTAGATCTATCAAAGGTCGAGAGTAAAGTAGATCTATCAAAAATCGAAAGTAAAGTAGATCTGTCAAAGGTCGAGAGTAAAGTAGATCTATCAAAGGTCGAGAGTAAAGTAGATCTATCAAAGGTCGAGAGTAAAAGATCTATCAAAGGTCGAGAGTAAAGTAGATCTATCAAAGGTCGAGAGTAAAAGATCTATCAAAGGTCGAGAGTAAAGTAGATCTATCAAAGGTCGAGAGTAAAGTAGATCTATCAAAGGTCGAGAGTAAAGTAGATCTATCAAAGGTCGAGAGTAAAGTAGATCTATCAAAGGTCGAGAGTAAAGTAGATCTATCAAAATTCGAGAGTAAAAGATCTATCAAAGGTCGAGAGTAAAGTAGATCTATCAAAGGTCGAGAGTAAAAGATATATCAAAGGTCGAGTGTAAAAGATCTTTCAAAGGTCGAGAGTAAAAGATCTTTCAAAGGTCGGAAATAAAGTAGATCTATCAAAGGTCGAGAGTAAAGTAGATCTATCAAAAATCGAAAGTAAAGTAGATCTATCAAAGGTCGAAAGTCAAGTAGATCTATCAAAGGTCGAGAGTAAAGTAGATCTATCAAAAATCGAAAGTAAAGTAGATCTGTCAAAGGTCGAGAGTAAAGTAGATCTATCAAAGGTCGAGAGTAAAGTAGATCTATCAAAGGTCGAGAGTAAAAGATCTATCAAAGGTCGAGAGTAAAGTAGATCTATCAAAGGTCGAGAGTAAAAGATCTATCAAAGGTCGAGAGTAAAGTAGATCTATCAAAGGTGGAGAGTAAAGTAGATCTATCAAAGGTCGAGAGTAAAGTAGATCTATCAAAGGTCGAGAGTAAAGTAGATCTATCAAAGGTCGAGAGTAAAGTAGATCTATCAAAATTCGAGAGTAAAAGATCTATCAAAGGTCGAGAGTAAAGTAGATCTATCAAAGGTCGAGAGTAAAAGATATATCAAAGGTCGAGTGTAAAAGATCTTTCAAAGGTCGAGAGTAAAAGATCTTTCAAAGGTCGGAAATAAAGTAGATCTATCAAAGGTTGAGAGTAAAGTAGATCTATCAAAGGTCAAGAGTAAAGTAGATCTATCAAATGTAAAGAGTAAAGTAGATCTATCAAAGGTCGAAAGTAAAGTAGATCTATCAAAGGTCGAAAGTAAAGTAGATCTGTCAAAGGTCGAGAGTAAAGTAGATCTATCAAAGGTCGAGAGTAAAGTAGATCTATCAAATGTAAAGAGTAAAGTAGATCTATCAAAGGTCGAAAGTAAAGTAGATCTATCAAAGGTCGAAAGTAAAGTAGATCTATCAAAGGTCGAGAGTAAAGTAGATCTATCAAAAATCGAAAGTAAAGTAGATCTGTCAAAGGTCGAGAGTAAAGTAGATCTATCAAAGGTCGAGAGTAAAGTAGATCTATCAAAGGTCGAGAGTAAAGGATCTATCAAAGGTCGAGAGTAAAGTAGATCTATCAAAGGTCGAGAGTAAAGTAGATCTATCAAAGGTCGAGAGTAAAGTAGATCTATCAAAGGTCGAGAGTAAAGTAGATCTAGCAAAGGTCGAGAGTAAAGTATATGTATCAAAGGTCGAGAGTAAAAGATCTATCAAAGGTCGAGAGTAAAGTATATGTATCAAAGGTCGAGAGTAAAGAAGATCTATCAAATGTAAAGAGTAAAGTAGATCTATCAAAGGTCGAGAGTAAAGAAGATCTATCAAAGGTAAAGAGTAAAGTAGATCTATCAAATGTAAAGAGTAAAGTAGATCTATCAAAGGTAAAGAGTAAAAGATCTATCAAAGTTCGAAAGTAAAGTAGATCTGTCAAAGGTCGAGAGTAAAGTAGATCTATCAAAGGTAAAGAGTAAAGTAGACCTAACAAAGTTTTTAATGTAAGTTATTACTTAACATCAGGGCCCATAGTCACGCAGTATTCGGTTTTCAGGTTTCTCTTCGGGAAGTAAGTTATGAACCCAAAACACATCTCATCGTATGTTGCTTCCCCTTGCCTTGTAGAGTGGTTCCTATTGGAGGTATTGTATGTACACTTAGTAATGATCTCGTCCCCGGGCAAGAGAGTCACTGGGTTGTCTGTGCTGGAAAACAAAATAATAATTATAAAAACTCGTAATGACTTCATTAATATAAAGAGTAAGACTGGGTCAGTTGTGTTCACATTTTAAACAAGGCTACAAAGACATGTGTGGAAACACAAGCTGAAAATCGGCCCCCGAAGTAGTCCACCTAGTGGTCTTCACCAGGATTCGAACACGGGACTTCCGGATCCAAATGCTTTACCCGTCAGCCACAGCATCTCCATATATTCATTTAGCGTACACTTATATTTTTTAAAATAATAATTACTAACTTTATCCATACATTCAAAATTAATAGCATGTTACATGTAATAAAGAGAAACTAAAAAAGATTTACTCTTCTTACAAAATTAGATTAATTGACTAACGAAAAAACAAAATAATTCTTGACCTACTATAAGCTACAATAAAAATAAAAATTAATATCTCCATTGTCATTTGTCATACAAACTACACGTAGATCTAACTAGATCTAGACCTAGTTTTAGATCTAAATCTAGATTCTAGAGCTAGATATAAAATCTTGATATAGAATCTACTATATCTTATCTTATCTTATCTTATATAATACAGACGTTACTTCAAAAAAGAAGATGATTACGTCCTACGCGTCATGCATTTAGTCATGCATATTAACCAATGACTTAAATTCTGCCAAGTCACTGGTTTTTCTGGCTAGCTCAGGCAACCCATTCCATGCTCTAATAGCACTAGGGAAGAAGGACTAGAAGTCGTATTAATTTACACGTTTGATCTTCAAATTACTAGTCCTAGGCCAATGTTATGACCATGAATAGAAGGCCTTTTGTTACCGGGTAATGGTGTACTATGCGGTTCGTATCCATTCATTTCTTAATGTGATACTATTGTTTACATAATAAATAAATCTGCATCCCAATGTGTCAGAAGATAAGTTATTGCCTTAATTATTAAAATTGTGTTCAAATGATCAATACATTTATAATATATATATTATAAATATATCTAGGTCATGGCTCTATTAAGTCTTATTTAGACTGTCAAGTGTAACCCCTATAATGAGGATATGTCAAAACTGCGCGCTATAAAAGTAGTTCGTTATTTTTTAAACTTATAACTAAAACGAAGTTCATATCAAAATTCTTTTTTAAAAACGACATTTGAAAAGTATGCTTTTCAATGAGTTAGCTAATAAATGGAAAATATATTTTATAATAATCCATTGACACTTTTAGCATTGTGAAACTAGATGCAATTTTTTTGTACCAATGCGCGAATTTATGAATGAAGCTTGAGTTATTAATGAAGAAGTCCATGACCTTTTTAAAAAAAGTTACCTCCACTGAAGTTTTTTATAGAAAATTGGTGTAATTTTTAAAAACAATCTGCTTGCATATATAATTTTAAAAAAATAGATGGTTCACTTTCGGAAAAGAAAAAAGTAGCCGTTGCTACTTTGAATGATCTAAAATATCATGATGTCCGATTTTCATTTTCTCTTCTAGTTTCTGAGATCTAAACGGGACGGACAGACGGGCCACACAAAACTAATAGCTTCTTTTCCCCTTTCGGCGGCCGCTAAAAATGACCAATTATTTCATCATTTAGTCGCAATTAATTGATTTTGTTTTATATAGAGACAGTACTAGCATTGTATAAAGAATTAGGTTGTCACCTAAAAATTTATAACTAAAAGTAGATATTTTGATAAGCACTTGTCTAGCTCAGTGGCTAGCTTGTCTGCTTTCAATTAAGACCGTAGAACCCGTGTTCATATTCAAGTCACGCAACATTCAAATACCCCCTCCATATCCCCCAAAACAAAAATAGTTCAAAGTTTACATTCACTGACTCGGTCTAAGTTCTCTCTCTTTTACATTCTTTGTCTCCCTTTCACATTCTCTGATCAAGTGGAAAATGTGCAACAATTATTTCATTTTCGATGACAACACGAATCAATAAAAACATTAACCATTCAACTAGTGGTAATTTATAAATTTTGTTTTCCTTATAAAAAGGGGAGATAAAACTTGCAATATTAAGATTTATGTAAGGGACTTATCTATTATCACGAGCTTTTTATAACTCCATAACAATTACGTGTCTCCCCGGGTCCTGTGGGTTTGCTGGTGCGCTCGATATATAAATAAATATATAAATCTATCTATCTATCTATCTAACTACCTATCTATCTAGGTATGTATGTATGCATGTATGTATGTAAGTATGTATGTATATAAAAAATATATGTATCTATCTGTCTGTCTGTCAATCTATCTATATCTATCTGTCTGTCTATCTGTCTGTCTGTCTATCTGTCTGTCTATCTATCTATCTATCTATCAATCTATCTATCTATCTATATATATATATATATTTATATATTTGTGTGTGTGTGAGCATGTGTTGGTGTGTGTGAGTTTGAGTAAAAGATATTAGCCTGTTTATTTTTATAAACAACAATGAACCTAATTTCAACTTTGGAAATATTTCACTGGAGTTACTTACTAGGAGTAGACTTGTGGACTTTCGTAGCTGTAGATTGGGTCATCGGTCAAATACAGCAAGTGAGCATTGTTCCTCAATACTTCAATACTCATCTTTTTACCTGCGAATTACAGTTTGCGCATTACTCTGTTTTATGAGCTATTTATTTGATCTAACACTATGACTAGATGATGTTTTTAAACAGTGTTGGCATATTGTCGCTCAAGACAAACATTTTGTGTTATCCAGTTATCCAGCAGTAGAAATATCCACTGTGGTATCAGGTCAGCTGACCTAACAATACAATACAATCGGCAACATTTCAACTACTTTCATTTAGTAAACTTCATTACTGCCCACACTGCCTATCTTTGTATTTCTATACTTGATATATTTACCAGCGTAGTGCATGTGGTTCCAGGCCATGGTGACGTTGACTGCCCCTAGGTAATTGTTCCTGGTACACCCGGATGTGCACGTACTTGTCACGGTCAAGGACTGGCGCTTTGGCGGCAAAAAGAAGCTAGTTGCGCCGGTCAAAATAATCCCTGCATCATAAATTCTCCTAGTAACGAAATAGAACAAAAAACATGTTCAATTCCCCGACATTTGAGTGTAAGTGTAATCTATTACAAGTCGAGTAGTCCTTTCACTATAAAATTAATTTGCGACTCAAAAAAAAAGGTCACTCTATTAATACTATGATGAAACAAAATGACCATGACGCCGTTTATTTGAAGAGATGACTAGTACAGAGATAAAAAAAAAAAGGTCAGATGTCACAGTTCGCATCCTAAAATGTCTTGAAGACACTATAGTGAAAATGATATAAAAAGGAAAATGAACAGAGAGTCGAGGTGGGTTGGTGTTATGAAAATTATATGCTGTATCGGTTGTCGTTCTTATGTTTACATGTGCTTGTAACTCATCCGTAAGAATGTGTTCACGAAATGTGTGTTGCGTACTCATTCAGTGTATTAAAGCCATACTATACAGACATGGTTTTCGACTCTCTTATCTTTATGTTCATAACAATTTAATGCACTGTATTAAACCATGTGAATTTAATGTTGTAATTGAAATGTATAATTAAGATATTTGTTTGTTTGGGGGGGGGGGGGGGTTATTAGGTATGGGTTTTTTTTATTCGACTAGGATTTGTTTTCAGTGCTTAATTCATTACAAAGTGTGTTGAATTTGTCTCAGGACAGTCTACCATTACAAAGTGTGTTGAATTTATGTCAGGACAGTCTAAAATTACAAAGTGTGTTGAATTTGTGTCAGGACAGTCTACCATTACAAAGTGTGTTGAATTTGTGTCATGACAATCTACCATTACAAAGTGTGTTGAATTTGTGTCAGGACATTCTACCATTACAAAGTGTGTTGAATTTATGTCAGGACAATCTACCATTACAAAGTGTGTTGAATTTGTGTCATGACAATCTACAATTACAAAGTGTGTTGAATTTATGTCAGGACAATCTACCATTACAAAGTGTGTTGAATTTGTGTTAGTACAATCTACCATTACAAAGTGTGTTGAATTTGTGTCAGGACAGTTTACCATTACAAAGTGTGTTGAATTTATGTCAGGACAATCTACCATTACAAAGTGTGTTGAATTTATGTCAGGACAATCTACCATTACAAAGTGTGTTGAATTTGTGTCAGGACAGTCTACCATTACAAATAGTGTTGAATTTGTGTCAGTACAATCTACCATTACAAAGTGTGTTGAATTTATGTCAGGACAGTCTACCATTACAAAGTGTGTTGAATTTGTGTCAGTACAATCTACCATTACAAAGTGTGTTGAATTTATGTCAGGACAGTCTACCATTACAAAGTGTGTTGAATTTGTGTCAGGACAGTATACCATTACAAAGTGTGTTGAATTTATGTCAGTACAATCTACCATTACAAAGTGTGTTGAATTTGTGCCAGTACAGTCTACCATTACAAAGTGTGTTGAATTTGTGTCAGTACAATCTACCATTACAAAGTGTGTTGAATTTGTGTCAGTACAATCTACCATTACAAAGTGTGTTGAATTTATGTCAGGACAATCTACCATTACAAAGAGTGTTGAATTTGTGTCAGGACAATCTACCATTACAAAGTGTGTTGAATTTGTGTCAGTACAGTCTACCATTACAAAGTGTGTTGAATTTGTGTCAGTTCAGTCTACCATTACAAAGTGTGTTGAATTTGTGTCAGGACAATCTACCATTATCCCTCACCCACCACGCTACCAGATACATTAGTAGAAAAAGATGGCTCCAGTTTAGTAGAGCAAAGTAAGCTGAGAAAAAAAAAACTTACGGAAAAGAATGTCTTGAAAAAAAAAACTGAACTACCTCGCTTGTTGTCTTTATTGTACAAATACCCTTCCTAATCTTCATTTCTCCAACTAGAAATCTATTTTTGGTACCATGAAATATATGCACTCGATCTTTCGAAGAATGTTTTTTTTCTCAAGCATAATTTGTTGAAAACATTTGATTTATTCAAACCATGAAACATTGATAAGTAATTTGCGTGACAGTAACATATTAGGTAGATCGAATCAGTTTCGTTTACTATTTACATGAAAATTGTACCAATTCCCCCAAAGAATAAAATAGTTCAGGAGTTAGTACGATCAAAACTTACAAGTTAGGTGTGTAGTAGATTCTCAAGCCAGAATTGTCCAACAGGTCAGAACGTAGGCTTGGGTTGTTCCAATGGAGCTGCGATACACATAAATATTATTTAATAAAAAAAAAACATATTGATTTAAAAAAAAAAAGACATTTTTGGTTTGTTATTTGTTTGTTGGTGTTGTTGTTTTCCCCAGGCTATTGTATCTATACTATACCTAGATCAATGTTTGAAAAACTATTTAGCTTAAATGCTGCAGTCATTAAGCAACTAACCTTGAGTTGGGGATTGATGAGAATATTTACACAACAACAACAAAAAAAACAGTCAAGAAAATGAGTCGGCTGGAATGGTAGCTACAGACTTGCTTACACTGAAAGTAGAGTCATGATGCCATTTACCGATGGCGAATGCATAAAAAAGTGTAATAAAAAGAATGCTGTTGAAGCTGTCAACCTTTCCCATGGGCGGACTGGCTATATGGGCAAACGGGCAAATGCCCGGTAGGCCGGTACCAAATGGGCCGGTCTGGTCGCGACCAAAGAAAAAAAATTTCAACACAGACAACTTTTTTAAAAACGTGACAGCAGCAAGATATAAAGGTCCTAACACGTTTTCTTGTTGTTTTTGTTTTGTAAATTCTTATTATAATTAATTATGTTTGAAAACACTCTACACTGTACGTATTATCATTTGCAAACGTTAGACCGTACTTTCAGCAATGCACGAGGGGCATGGACTGCTTTGATGTCTTCGAGGCTGTGTTGGGCCTAATCATTTAGCTGGTCGGCATGGGCCTTTGATGGCACTCCCATTTTTTTTGCTCCTTCCCTCCCACGTCTTTAAATGGTTCCAATGAAATGTAACCAAAAAGAGGGATGAGAGAAGTTAAGTTAGAAAACATTGATATAACGCAGCAAAAAAAAAAAAAAAGATAGGCGCGACAATTAGCTCTTCAACAATACTTAAAAGAAATTAACTTTAACACATACACACAGACGCGAAATTGCAAACCACCCAACTTATTCACAGCTCAATAGGGCTATAAAGCTCTACTTTCTGCGATTTGAAAAGAAAAAGTTAGTTTCTTTTTGTTTATTTTTAATAACATAGATCTAAAAATACTACACTTAAGTCTTACAAAAAAATATTTAATTACAAAATAAATTTAGATCTAAATCAATTTTTATACCATTATAATTAATGGCAAACTTATGCTTAGTAATAATAATAAGGCTAGTCTTCGAGTCCGAAGATTAGTGAGGAATGCAGTATTTCCCGCGGCTATTTCCCATTTGTAGAGGACATCGCTGTTTGTAGTCCGGTCTTGCCACTGTATGTCCATGATAGAGCGCAAACATCTTTGGTGGAAGCGCTTAAGAAGTCTTAGATGTTTCCTGAATAGTGTCCATGTCTCAGAGCCATACAGAAGGGTTGAGAGAACCACCGCCTGGTAGACACTGATTTTTGTAGGCAGGCGGAGCGATCTGTTCCACCAAACTCTCGCCGGAAGGCGTCCAAAAGCGCTACTGGCCCTGGCCAGACGGTTATCAACTTCCCTTGAAAGTGAGGCGGCATTTGACACTGTACTACCTAGACATGTGAAGAGGTGTCGAAAGCCTTGGCGAGGTCCACAAAGGCAGCGTATAGGTTTAATTTCTGCTTTTTGCATTTTTTTTGTAATTGTCGCAGAACAAATATCATGTCAGATGTACCTCTACCGGCTCTGAAACCGCATTGGCTTTCAGATAAGACCTCGTCCACTAAAGAGTGGGTTAGTCGGTCGAGCAACTTAGTATGAAGTCATTAAAGATGAAAATTATTACAATTACAATAATTTATATAGCGCTGTCACATCCGATATTTAATGAAAGGAGATTTATATTACTAATAATGGGTCATGGTATATTCCTATACAAATGGCGTTTTTGAGAATGTACTAGGAGTAAGCAAAAGCTTTTCACTCTAACCGTTCTACTTTCTCTAATCTTTCAATGGAATGAGTTGCCTGAGTCAGCCAGGAAAACCAATAATTTAGCATATTTTAAGTCACAGATCTACATACATGACTAGATTGACACATGAAATGCGTAAGACGTAACAATCTTATTTTTAGAAGAAACGTCTGTAATCTATAAGTAATACCAAAAAGCTTCAAACTCATAAGGCTGCTATTGTATTGTTTATAGTTTTCAGACTATATTCATGTATAAATAGAATACATTATGTAATCCTACGAATGCATACATCCAGTTTTCGATGCGTTATCAAACTTTATATATTTTGTAGAGAATTAGGCTTTCACCTATAATATAACAGATGGGTGTAGCCGGGAGGGGAGGGTCTTCAAACCATCACTTGCCTCAGACCTCATTGTCTGAAAGGGAAACTTTACTTACTGCCCCAGTGCAGCCAACTTAAGCAAACTACAGTCACCAAATTTAATGAGCGTAGCCAAAAGGCGTTTTGTAGTTTCTCTTCCCCCTCCAGTACAAAAACTAAAGCATTTTACCATTTTCTACCAGTCGCTGGACTATATTGAATAGCAGATTTGGTTTATGAATTTTTTTAGCGAAAGAGTAGCACTGTAGATACCTCAGAATATGCATTTTTAAAGTTTAAAATAACGGAAATAATGCTTGGTTCCACTAGGAAGAGCTCACAGCGCTTCCCCGTACTCCCTAGCTGCCCTGTGGCGTGTGTGTGTGTGTGTGTGTGTGTGTGTACTGTCTTTCCACTAATTATAGGAAGAGAGTATTCTAGGCTAGAAAAAAAACGTTTGAAAGAATGAAAGATCAGAATATATATATATATATATTGCGGAGTGGGGTAAAAATCGTCCCCACCGAAAATATATGACATGCCATTTGTGGGCCGGTTTATATGGTAATGCCCGGGCCGATTTTGATAACCAGTCCGCCCCTGACCTTTCCCATGACAATTTGACAATTTCAAGGCGACTTAAAGATATTGGTAAATATTTCCATTCAAAAGTAACAGATAAAACAGATTTCGAAAGGTTGTTTTTTTTTAAATTGCCGCTAACGAGTCTACAGACATATCTGATACCGCGGTTAGTAGCTATAAGGAGCACGCATGGAACCATCACAATCTGTGTTAAGTGGCGAAGCTAGAGTGGGGAGAGAATTTGAAAATCACCCGGCCCAGACTTGAGGGGGCCCCCAAATGAGTGGGTTTTTTTACATTTAAAAGAGATCAAGCCCCCCCAGGCCTCCAAACGATGGAAAATTCCTAGCTACGCCCCTGTCTGTGTTCCGACTATCTGTCTCATTTATGAAGCTGGGTATTTAAAAAATGGTTTATGATAAACTTTTCATGAATTAATGCAAGTAGCCCTACTAGATTTACGGGATCATATATAAAAATAATTGAATGTCATTTTTTTTTTACAAAGCTTGGTCGAGAGGCTTAGTACACTTGAACTTGGCTTGGGTACCTATGAATGGGGCTAGAGGTTCTGCACCCGACTCGAGCAGAGTTGTGTTTACTGAGCGCCTAAAGGCCACACGGAAAACTTTCTCCCGGATACCCCCCACCCCACCCGCTGGTCCACAAATGAGATTGGACCATAGCGCTCTGAGCATGCTATAAGCATTAATGTAGCTATATATAAAAGCTATAATTTAATATTTATTAACTCCCTTTGTCTGTCTGGTAAAAATTGTGTACAAGTTATTTCTCCCACGCCCACTATACATTGATAGACAAGAAACGAATCTTTAAAAAAAAGTAACCAATTAGATAATTAATTACTGGTAATTCATTATTTTGTGTAATAGTAACAAAGGAAACTAATACTTATGTATTCTCAGATATTGCTACATTTGTTGGCTTTAGTCCCCTTAAATAATTGTTAACTCTATTACTCCCTCACGCATTCTCCGATCAAGTTGATACTTTGAACAATTATTTATTGTACCTAACAAAACATAGATCAATAAACAAAAATAATCAATTAGTCAATTTTTTATTGGTAATAAATTATTTTGTTTGATATTGAAAAAGGGAAACAGATTGTACATTATTGGTAGATATCGTTTAAGGACGGATACATTTTTTTAAAGGATTGTTTCATATTTTGCTTGTTTGTTCTATTAGCACTTTTTTTTACCACTTTTTCGTTTTAATAGCACTTTTCTTTCCTTTTGCATATTTTTTCTTACTTTTATCACTTTACCATGAAAGCTCTGAGCATGATATTTTGAAATGGAGTTAGGCCCCGCATATGACACTCAGGGTCCGCGATTTGTTAAAGCCGCCTCTGCTTTCTCAAAGCACAGTTCTTCCTCCTTGTACGCGAACAGCCTCGCCTTTAAAAGTTGACATCATTAAAACCTTTTTTCTGCTTAACAAATTTCGCTTTCGGCGTTACTTCAGAAATGAAGGTTATTACAGCATATACCAGCCCTACTTGCAATAGGCTTTAGCTCGGGCCCATCATGACGACAGTTCGAAGTGCAAGCCACACGACCAGGCAGCCCTCCTACAATGTTGGGCAGAGATGTTGGGATGTGCTAAGTCTCTGACTCGAATTTTTTTTTCTGTTTACATGTTAAGAAATTTAAAAAAAATACTTTTAAAAAAAACAACAAAGATTATCTAAAGGGAACAAATCTACATTTACAACCACAACTCTCAGTACTGTGAACAATTTTTTCCCTTTTTGATATAAAACAATTTAATTAACTAATTGGTTAATTATTTGATTAATTCATGTTCTGCTAGGAGCGATGAATAATCGTGCAAAGTTTCAACTTGATCCGAAAATTGTAAGTGGGAGAGATAACGTCTTTAAAATTTGTACTAGGCAAACAGGCAGAGTGAGTTGTACAGAAGATTTTTAAAAATAATACAGAATAAGTTTCAATCATTTGTTGTATTGTTTTTCTGCCATTTCCAAATACTGTCCAACTTCAGTTTCATTCTCTCCTCCTTCAAACATTTTATTAGACCTGCTACCAAACAGGAATTCAGAACACTTTTCAAAATAGTTTTAACACTTATACAGTGCTCACCTGAATGGCAACTTTTTTGTAACCATTTAGACCAATTCTCACACCAGCCATGGGGTGGGAACAATCTCCAGAGAGACCAACTGTCCAGACACTCAGAAAATCTTGGCACGAGGCGCCAGCGGACATCCCACATTCGTAAGGACCATTGACCATTGCTTCGCTATCTTCACAATGAGGAAAACACAAGAAAACATTAGATAAGCAAAAAATACTTTAAAAACAACAAAGCTTATCTAAGAAGAACTTCACATTTTAATACATATATCACAATACCTTAAAATTAGTTTTCATTCTTCAATATCAAACAAAATTATTTAATTACCACTATTCAATATGTTTTATATAGTGGATTGGATTTAGATGTATGTTAAACGTAGCTAATGATCCTTTCACGTTATTTCTCTTTCGCTACGAAAATAAAATTAGGTTTGCGAAAATGGGTTTACCCGAAGCCGATACATTCATATCTATTAAAAACGAAAAGAGCGATAGCTTTGTTAAATGAATGGGATTATAAAGTAAACAATTAAACGAAATAATTTTTAGTACGCGATTCAAGAATGAATATAGATCTAGGCCTATCTCAACTCGCTCGGCTTCGCAGCTTTCGTAAACGAATGTAGTCTCTTAAAAATGCTTTAGAAAACCAAATTTGAATGTTAATTTGATCAAAATATGAAATGAATGGACTATAATTAGTATGTTCATGTGCTAAGTATAAAACTATCTGTGCGAAGAGAAGTTTTATCATCTTAGAGTTGAATTAGAGTTTTAGATCTAGGGATGGGATTATAAAGTAAACTATTAAACGAACTAATTTTTAGTACGCGATTCATTACGGTATTGTCCAATGAAAGAATGTTCGTCAGGAAATCTGTAGTCACAGATATAACGAACTAATTTATGTAAAAAAATGCTTTTGAAACACATCATATTATTATATAATGAAATCAATGGATCTTCTTTTGTATTTTCATGTGTCAAAGTAAAAAACTATCTGCGCAAAGTGTATTTCTTAAAATTAGATCTAGGTCTAAATCCTTTCGATCTTTTCTCATGTCAACATTGTATACATGGCCTAGATCCATAAATACTATAGCTTTAATAGAGTCGGACAACTTTATTTTTTTTTTAGGATCTTAAGTTTGTTTTAGGGCTACAATACATACACTACGGTCTAAGTTGGTACCCAAGGAACATTCTTGCCAAGTTTTATCAAGATTGGTCAAGCGGTTTTGATTTCTATAAGTCACATACATACATACGCCTTACTTTATACTTTACTAGACATATGTTACCCGCGACCCGCGGTCTTTATTTGCGCATTACTGTCGATATAGTCACTAAGAGTGTTTTGTAAACAATTAAACGAAATAATAATGTAATAAGTAAAGCGAATTTGTCAAAGTAAAAAATAGTGTGAATGAAGCTATCAAATAAAGATAGCTATTAGGCTTAAATCCATTTTTTCAAATTAAAACATTTGCTTGTAGGCCTGCATATATTTGATTAAAATTTGAGATGAATATACTTAATTTTGTATGTTCATGTGTTAAAGTATAAAGTAGATCTTGAGGTAGACATAGATCTAAATCTACACTAATCTAGAGTTAAAAATGGCTTTTATAGAGTTCATTCTGTGTTGCGCATGCGCGACCTTTTTTCATGAATGAATATAGGCCTATCTCAACACGGCTACGCAGCTTTATTTAGCGAACAGCGAACGAGTGTATTAAAAATGCTTTAGAAAAACAAATTTGAATGTTAAATTGATTTAAATATCAAATAAATGGACAATAATTCATATGTTTATGTTGTTAAAGCATAAAACTATCTTTGCGAAAAGAGGTTTTATCATCTTAGAGTTCAATAAGAGTTTTAGACCTAGGCCTAGGAATAGACTCAGTAGAGAGATGTGTTAATGTGTAACCATTTGGTAATGTCTAATGAAAGGATGTTCGCCAGGAAATCTGTAGTCACAGATATAACGAACTAATTTAAGTAAAAAAATGCTTTCGAAACACATTATATTATTATATAATGAAATCAATGGATCTTCTTTTGTATTTTCATGTGTCAAAGTAAAAAACTATCTGCGCAAAGTGTATTTCTTAAAATTAGATCTAGGTCTAAATAATTTCGATCTTTTCTCATGTCAACAATGTTAACCATGGCCTAGATCCATAAATACTATAGCTTTAATAGAGTCGGACAACTTTATTTTTTTTTTAGGATCATAAGTTTTTTTAGGGCTACAATACATACACTACGGTCTAAGTTAGTACCCAAGGAACATTCCTGCCAAGTTTTATCAAGATTGGTCAAGCGGTTTTGATGTCTATAAGTCACATACATAGATACATACATACGCCTCACATTCTACTTTATAATATAAGATAGTATAGATAGTATGATAATAATAATTGTGTAAAGTTTTAAACTTGATCCTAGAATAAGAAGAGGGAGAAAAAACGTGTTCAAAATGCTTACCAGACAGACGGACAGACAGAGTGAGTAGATATAATTTTAAAAAAAAGACTTAAATTACTCCCCAAACAACCCGATCTAGTAAAATGTAATGGTCTCTTTTCAGACCGAGTGATCCTTGGAGCAGGTGATGTTAAGTTCATCTGTTTCTACAACGTAACGAGGGTGTGTCCTGTGGACAGCAAAACGACCAACTTTATGTGCTTTCTTCAATTAATTTCTGATAGCCCGTGGAATTTAAAAAAACAACTAAAAGTTCAAGATCTTCACAGCTATTCGAACGTGAGACCAATAGGTCAGCACACCTTGGATTAATTCTTGAACGCTAACATTAGGACGGGACTGGGTCGACGATTCAGGATTTTTTATTTTTTGTTTTGGTTTTGTTGTTTTTTTGTTTCGTAAATAAAAAACAAACGGGTTCGGCTTCAATTCCTTGTCTTCTACTGCATGCCAAAATGAGTTTAAAAACAGTTCCAACATTGAGAGTCGGTCTAAACAAACATTTCACCTTTGCATCCATACAGCAGCATGTGGTGCAGGATCTCCCTTGTGTTGATGATGGGTTCAACAGCCACCATGTGATTGTCCAACGTCTGAAGCATGGTCTGCAAGTCAAACATCTGGCACATGTAGGTGGTGGCCTTGGCTGGCACTCTGGTGTTGTAGTCCACCCTTAGGTCTAAACTTCTGACACCTAAAGAAAACATTATTTGACAAAGCAAAATAAATTTAACTATAATAATATAAAAAAAAAAAACAAGATTACAAAGGAGATCCCCATGGAATTGTTTTGATAGTTTAAAGTAATAAAATTTTAAAAAATCACTGGACAGTAAAATAATAATAATGATACAATGAAATTTATTTGTCTCTTTTAAAGTCTAAATCTTTCAAAGTGAATTTTTATCAGACATAACTACTTTTTCAATGACAAGTTGTTGAAGTAAAGATCCCCTTTCAGACCTAGTGGATCTATAGGGCAGATGATGGAAAGGTCAACGTTTTTTCTATTGCCACGGTAAACGAGCAGGGTGTCATGTGGCCAGCACAACTACCAACCACCTTTACTTTTCCCTAACTAATGTCAGGTAACCATTAGAGCTGGGTGAACTCAGAGGCGCCCTGAGATTCCGAAAGTAAAAATCTCAGTCTTCACAAAGATTCGAACCCAGGACCCCCGGTTAGAAAATCAAGCGCTTTACCACGCAGCCACCGCGCCTCCTATATATTCATTTAGCCTACGCTTATATTTCTTTAAATAATGATTATCCGTACCTCATTCATACATTCAAAAGTAATAAAAAGTTACATGAAATAATGAGACACGAAAAAAACAAAAACATTCATTCTACTTACACCATGAGATAAATTAGCAACATGAACACAACAAAAAAGATTCTTGGCCTACTTCACAATTTAAATTAATTTCGGTAGTAAGCTAGAATGAATAATGAATAGGGTCAAACAAATTAAGACTTTTCCCCTGGCAAATAGAAATTAATATCTCCCCTTCTATTTGTCACACAATGATAAATTTAGTGAGATTGGAAATATTTTTTCAAGCCCTTTTCAACCACTGGAGGAACCAGGAAGGGGGGGGGGGCAGTAGGGGCGATACCCCCAACTCGGCCGACAACCCCCCCCCCCGACTGAGGGGGCGGACGAATTTTAGTATAGAATTCACACAATTTGTCTACGAATGTATTACTTATGTTAACAATATATACTAATTATTTATATTTCAACCTATTTGTAGGTTATTTCGCCCCCCAACTCTAGTATGTTGGCAGATTTGGTGGGTCAGGAGGGGTGATGGCATCAATCCCGCCCCCCTCCACATAAACTTTTGAGTGGAGGGGCGGTTCAATTTATTTGTAGAAATCATAGCTTGCTAACAGAATCAATTAAATATCTATATGATTAAAACTTGTTATTGATATTGTTATAAACCTGTTGGTGGCACAGATGGGGGTGGTGGTGTGTGTGTGTGTAGTCAGCCGACGCAAATCGCCCCAGGCCAGCGCTAGATGAGCGGTCAACCGTGACAAGTTACGACGGTTAGCCGGGACGAGTGTCAACATGACGGTTCGGGAAGGATCGGCGTCGTGAACAGAGCTCAGGGGCGTCACGGGGGATGTAGTCATATGACCACCCAGAATGGTCGAGCGACATTCTGTCCGGTTCTAGAAGGCCAGCAGTGACCCTATATAAAGAGCGAAGGTATCAGAGACCAGGACAACTTCCCGATCTACGGTTCGTTACGACGGCTCAGTACAAGTCCGAGAAGAGACAGAGAGACCAGTGCAAGAGTCGATACGGCGGTACGGCTATTAACGGAGAGATATTTGTACAGCCTTGTGTTACGTGCTGCCAATTGTACAGTATTAGCTGTTATTTATTGACATTAAGCCTTTACGTTATTTGGAGCCCTGAGTTGTCAAGTACTTTTAGTTGGTGGTGTCGTGTGGTGCAGTTTGCAGAGCCTTGATAGTGAGATTCGTAACAATATTTTATCTTTATATTATGTCGTTCCCCTGTTAGCCGATTGGGTGGGGGCGGTTCTTCTTTTATGGAAAAATCATAGTTTGTGAACAAAATTAGTTGAATTAATATATAAATATTATGTCGCTCCCCTTCTGGTATCTTGGTCGATTCGGTGGGGTAAGGGGGGCGGCTATTGCATGTACTGCCCTCCCCAAATAGCCCTCTGAGTGGGAGGGGGCGGTCCTATTTTTATGGAGAAATCATAGTTTGTAAACAAAATTTGTTAAATATCTATATAATATAAGCTATGTATAATATGTGAACCCATTTGTATATTATGTCGCACCACAATCTAATCTCAAATTTTATCATGAGTAAATATAAAATGAAAAAGGGTTGTAACAGGTGGGAGGGGCGATACAAGCAATCGCCTTCCACCCATCGGATAAACCAATACTTTTTCTTTTTGTATTATAGTTATGAAATTATTTAAATAATTTTTAAAAATCTGTCACTAATACAATTTATATTCGCTATAAATTAAATTCTTTTATCGAGTAGCCCCAGACCTATTCTTCACTGCATTAGCAGAAATTTAAAAAAGGAACGAGGATTAACGTTTTCACTCTATCGCCCCTCCCATTTCCAAATGAAAACATGGCGTTTTAAAACAGAATAGTCAAATATGGCGACAGAGTTTATGTAATTTCACATGATTTTATCATAATTTTTTTAAGAAAGACTTTGCTTTGGAAAAGCTAGAATTCATACGAAATTGTTCAGTATAAGAGTAACGATTGAGATGAGTTTTAAACCGAAATAACATTCTGGTAGTCGCCTTTTCCCAACCTTTACTCAATCTAATATATTTCTAGTTAAATATATTTGTGACTATAATTCACAATTTATACTGGAATCCTAAAAATGCAAAAAAAAAAAAATTGAGTAGAATCTAATTGGTCCACTTATTTTCTCATCCCACTTCCAAAAATTTTTTGTTTAGAACTTTGAATTATAGTTCTGTAACAAAACAAAGTTACAAACATGCCTTTTGAACAAAATGTATCAATTACAAATGAACATTTGTTTTTAAATATTATTTAACGAAAAATTATTTTTTTGGTAGCGATCCTTAATAGCCTTAATCTAAATATGTGGGGTATCTTATCTTTTCAAGGAACAAAGCGGTTTTATTTGCAATGTATTAAGGGCCTATAAATTCATATTTTTCAAGTAAAACATTATTCAAAAGGTCCTTTTTAATAGGATGAATAATGAGCTTTAGGTCAGGAGAATGCGTTACTGCAGTGAAAAATGCAAGAAAACGCTTTTAGCGTCTGTGCCTCGCCCCGAACCTCACTGATGAGCTGTTGGTGTCAGGAGAATGCGTTTCTGCAGTGAAAAATGCAAGAAAACGCTATTGGTTTAGGGAAGCTTACGAGCTTACAGCGCTCCCCCAGACCCCCCAGCTTGTAAGAGAAGGGCCTCAACATGGCTGTTTTTATGTTGTCTGTTTCGCCGATAAACACTTCTTTTTTTTCTTCTCAAATATATATATATATATAGGGTTGGGGTTAGCGTTATATGCTGTCCGCACGTTTATGCATAGGGTTATGGTTTACTGGGCGTTAGGGTTAGGGTTTGGCAAAAATCGCCCCCCCCACTCCAAAGTTCTGAATCCGCTAGTGTTTTCAACCATAAAGCATTATATGTTTTATTACTGTATTTGGAGTTTGAAATTTTTATCGAACTACCTAAATCTAGACTAGATCGAAAATCTTGATATAGAATCTAGATCTAGACTAGAATTCGTATGATTTTACACGTTTAATCTCAAAATTACTAGACCTAGGCCAATATTATGATGAGGATTAGTGGGCCTTCTGATACTGGGTAATTCTACTATGCTGTTCTAATATAGATCAGGGGTGGCCAAACTACCAAAAGTGGCGCATTGAATAATTATAAGTGCCGCATTTAACCCCAGAAAAAAAATCAGGAACTGTTCACAAAAATGATAACAACCGAGTTCTAGATAGACAAAAATTCAACAGAAAATGAATTGACTAGCTATAACGACGCCCAAATCGACGACATGTTATATAACTATTTAGACCAAAAGTGTTATAACTCACTGGTTTGAGATGACATAATCTTCTCATTATTAACATTAGACCAATTTTTTAACATTTTTTATGTCACCTAGCTAAGCTTTTCGTTATTATAGGAATTGATGAAAAAACTATTGCCCTTGAGTCTAAAGAAAAACTAGATGGTCAGTAATATTTAAGGAAGCCCATGTCTAGGAAATCATCAATTTAATTTGAGTAAACTTAAGCCGCCAATGACTGGTAAAGTTACTGGAACTGTAATCTTGCTTAATAGAAATTTAGATTGTCCTCTATTGCCTTTCAAATACCGATTCGTGAAAACATCTTCATCAATGAAAATAATCAAAAAACAAACTGTCGTCAGGAAATTAACTCTTTATACTACAGATTTGTACGGGGCAAATCTAAAAGCTAGTTACATATTTGTGCCAGTATGGGACATTGTAATATTTAAAACTGCTAGCAGTGTTCATAAATTATTATAATTCAATAGGCCATAAATAAAAGACGAAATTTAATTGAATAAAATTATGAATGCAAACTAATATATTTAAAAAGACAGACTCAGTAAGTATTTTGTTTATTTGTTGGTGAATCACTTACTCCACAACACACTGATATGTACATATATGTACTAATTACCTTACTTTAAAGGACGGAAACGTGTACACTTTGAAGTGGCACATCTGAATTAGAAGTGAAAATCAAATTGGCGCACAGAAGAAAAAGGATGGCCACCCCTAACCCTAAGCATTGTTCTCTATTTGTACTGTTTTGGAGGAACTGCGCGCTGCTATATAAGTAGTTCTTAGTTTTTTCAACTTACAACTAAAGCAAAGTTCGTGTCAAAATTCTTTTTAAAAAACATTTCTATGAGTATTCTATTCCATGAGTTAGTTAATAAATGGAAAATATATTTTATAATGATCCATTGATATTTTTCGTTCTGACCTTAGATGTAAATTTATAAATGAAGCTACAGTTATTAATGAAGAAGTCTGTGACCTTTTTAAAAACTTACCTCCCCTGAAGTTTTTCATTTAAAAGTGGTGCATTTTCCTCAAAAATCTGCTTGCATAGATAATTTTTTTAAAAAAAAAGGTTCACTTTCGGTAAAGAAAAAGTAGTCGTTGCATCATAACTTTGAATGATTTAAAATATCATGATGTCCTATTTTCATTTTCTAGTTTCTGATATCTAAACGAGACGAACGGACGGACAGATCACACAAAACTAATAGCGGCTATTCCCCTTTGGGAGACGCTAAAAAAACATACTTATGTTTATTTTTCAAAACTAGCTTTTATTTAAGTGCACACACAAAAAAAGGGAAAATAAAGTATGGAGCAATATGTTTGGTTTATCTTCAATAGTCACATTGTTTCTACTTCGTACTGCGGACTCAAGTTTTGATCACACTTTTTTTTTAATACACAAACCAAACCAACGTGGACAGACGGAATGAAGGATGGAATGACAGACAACTAAAGCTCAATAAAAATGTCCAAATAATGAGGTCTTTGTATTGATGCACAGTAAATAAATCTGTTGCTTTACGTGATGATTGGTGATAGATATTGTAACTATATCTATTGCAACTTATTTTTTACAAATAAATCAACTCATGTAGTAATATGGATTGAAACTATATTGCACGACCACAATGTAAACCAAGAAGAGAAATAAACAGTGACCACCGGACTTTGGATTGTTCTGTTCTGTTTCCAACGTCACTTCCACGTGAGTCCATAACCTACCACGTACATTGACTCCTTCGTACCACGCTACACGTCGGATTATTAGAATTTACAGAATTTAACGGGTTAAATCCACATATGCCGTGTGTGGCCTATTGATATGGAAAGAAACAAGTGACGTCTAAAGAAATTCAGGCAATGATACAGATGCATCTACTGTCCTGAGGTCATCATTAGTCAAAGATTTGATAATAAACGTGTTGTATTTTAAGCCTGCTATAAATATTCGGCTCCGTTAATAAGTCAAGCATATATAGAGAAGGGATGTGACACAAAGTCACTGGGACCTGGAAACACGATAGTTAGAATGAAAAAAAAAAAGAAATCAACTATTTGAACATTGGCTATAATATATATATATATATATTCTATCCTAACAAATTATTATTTTTTTCTTCTCTCGTAGTCCTATTTGCATTTTTAAAAATGATCTCTCGTCAACTCCAATGTTGTTGTTGTTTTTTTTGTATCCTGTCAGATTTCTGTGACGTCTGTGTGCTAACAATATAACACCCACCGTCCCTTAATAAGCTTGTTAAATTATGATAGAAATAAAGATAATAGATAATACAATTTTCCACTGACGAAGGAGTCAGGAAATAATAACACTATATAGCATATATATTAATAAATTAAAACATCCATTACCCGATTCATTTTTGGCTGGGCAAATAAATTCTCCAGCTTTGCACACAGCATTAATCCAGTCTCCTTGTGTCTTGTATAGTGAATGGGTTACATTTTTCTGAAGACATAATTGAGAATCCCATGGGTCACAGATACCTGGAAATAATATTCAATGAGTTACATGTTTGTAACGATATGCGGTAGATTTTATCGGTTGCAAATATTTTAAAAGTATAGATGACTGAGAAGTTTTCTTCCTCTACATCAGAGAGACTAGAAGATCGTTGGTGCATGAAATGTTTTATTTTACGAGCATAGCTTAATATTAAGCCTGCAAGGGCCGAATTTTAATTTGTAACAAAAATAAAAGCAAGTTTCTTATTCCATATGCGAGGAAAATTCGTACAAGAACTTCTGAATCAGCCAAGAAAACCCCCAAAAATTCGCAGAATTGAATTAGCACAGATTAACATAAAGATACGCGCGTAGGATGTAGACATGTTCTCTTTTGAAAGGACGTTTGTTTATTCACTAGAAGAAGATGGTGGCTGTGAAGGAAGCACATCGGACTGTCGAAACAGTGATCACGACTTAGAACCTACCCTTAGTTATCCCCTGCTGTCCTGCAGAGTGTTTCTACAATATACATCTGATAGGACGTCTGAAACTTACAAGACAAATAAGTCAACTTTTTACACGTTTACACTGGTAGCATGTATTATACTGTTTTTTTTTTCAAATTGTTAAACCTGCGCCAATGTTAAACAGCACAGAAAAGTCAAACATAAACACATAAACACTGTAAACACTCAACCAATGTTTTTCTCCAGTTAGTTGACTTGTAAAATGTTAATGCTGTAAAATGTTTTACATGTTTCGGATGTTCCTTCAGAGTTGAAGATAATTACTTCCTAGTCCAAACCTCCCGCAGGACGACGGACGATGGGAGCGGGCAGGGTTTAAACCCTGGACCATTGATAAATCTGAACGACAATCCAGAGCGCAAGCCGCACGACCAGGCAGCCATATACTACTTATATTTGATTTGTCTGTCAAAATATGGTAATTAAAGACATTTTGGTCATGGCGTAAAGTGAACTGTGTGAGTGCTTTATGAAAGTGACAAACACGAAGAGCTGGGAATAGAAAACGGTGTGCTAGGAACTTAGAAATAAAATAATTACAACTTTGAAACCTAACAAAGTCCTACCTGGATGAGTAATACCGTAACTCTGTGTCGGGGTGCTGTTTTCTGTCCAAAGACAATAAGGGTCCCCTAACTCCTCACCGTTGGTACGGCCGTCCCCGTCGGAGTCTTTACGACACAAGCTCTGAGTCCAAACCTAGAGATAAGATTTTATTTAATTTATTTGACCTGGGAGTTCAAGTCTAGATGTCACTTCAGCCGAGACCAAGCGTCATAGAACACTGACTTGCAACGTCCAACCTGTAAGCAGTGGAGACCAGTAGCTCATTGCCAAGAAAGAGGCTTAACACATCAAGACAGTGTTTCTCAAACTATGTTTCGCGAAACACTAGTATTCGTGAGGCATGAATAGGTTTTCCTCGAACTATTGGCCTACATCCCTACATGTGAATTATTGCAGAAAAAAAATTGATTCTATTAAAACATCATTTTTATTACTTTGACTAGACTAGATCTACTAAACTTTACTTACATGGCCTTCATTATCAAAATCGTTGCCGAATGGATTCCGAGGTCCAGTTCCAGCGTCAATGAAGTGACCGACACCCTCCCACAAGGTGTTTGCTTTGCAAGGATGGGGCACCAAGTTTCCGTTAGGGATTTTAGTCTTATAGCTTCTGAAGGCCGAGGCACAATAGAACATCAGCACTACTAAAAGTATTCTATGGGGGGGAAAAGACATACACATTCTAGAAGACCTTCATTAATGTTTGTTGCTTTTTAAAATCTTTTCTACACATTAATTTTTTCAAATGTTTATTATTGTAAATGTAGACTCTATGTATTTTTATTTTTTTAAATTGATTTATTTCTTTGTATCTGGCCCACACAAAGATTGTGATTTAAGTTTTTCAATATATGGCGACATCCATATTTGAGATAGTTATATTAATAAAGAACTTGGTCATCCCGAAAGTAATCTACTTAGCAAATATAGTGGAACCACCTCCCAATTTCATACACAATATTAACACTGTTATCAGAAATTTCATTTTAAAAACAGAATAAAGAACAGAAAACACTCATACAAGTTAAAAGAGAAAAGGGGGTGGGGGATAGGTTAATAAGTGTTTCCAATCTTGAAGTAGGAAATCAAAAATTGACATATCTAGGGAAAAAAGAAAAGAAACAAACTATAGATGTGTGTGTGTGTGTGTGTGTCCCAAACCCAAACCACTGGAGACAAACAAAAACGTGTGACTAAAGATGTTACAAATGTGTTAAATATTTCATGTCCACAATTTGTATTGACTTGATTGTTCTACCCAATAACCTATTGGTAACATTTTCACTGTATATAGCCTAAGTACTTTTTAAAATAAAATTATAGGCCATTAATAAACCTAATTCGTTTGTTCTCTGTATACTTTTGTATCTCTAACAGACCACAGAGAGTTCCTGATGATATAGGATGGAGGTTCTTTGTCTTGGGCTCTTGAGAGGAAAAATTTTTGCAAAAAAAAAAAAAAAAGAAAAGAAAAAACACAATTTTTTAAAATTATTTCGTTTTGAAAATTTCATTTAAGGATTTTTTTTGCTCAAAATTATTTTAAAATGACATAATCATCATCTTCTGAAACGTATGCTGCAGTCTACTCCACGGCCATACTGTGTTGGAATATAGCTGTTTAAAAATAATTTCTTCATAAGAATTTGTTTGATATAATTTCGTTTGTATTATTATTAATATAAAATAAGTTGATAACTGTTTTTAAATAAAATTTATTTTAAAAAGAGGCATGAAACTCCCCAAAAGAGATGAAAGAAACAGTCAAAAAGAGATAAGAACAAGAAAAGATTCTTATGATGAAAAAGCTAAAAATGAATAGCATAAAATGCTGAGGTTCGTAAATAATAAAAAAAAAGGGTGGTGAAAAGTGAATAGCACCTGGCAAAAGTTGGTGTGTTAAAAATCAATGCAATAGCATTAAATGCATTCAAGTTACCTGTATATCATTGTCCTCTTTGGTTTCAGTTGAGCTAAGATCAGATCAGAACTCCTATGGAAATATGCTTCTCTGGCTTTTGTTCCTGCTTCGAACACACCGAGGCTGATCTTTTATATGTGTTCAAAAGTGAATCTGGTCATGTGATAGTCTCATTGAAAGAAGAGACATGTTGTAATGAGTGGCGTGGGACTGCTGGAATACATTGAAAATTTGTGGGGAGAGGGTTAGAAAATAAAAGTCTACTAAAGAGTAAAGCTACAAATAGTTTATGATTCACACAGCACGAGACTTAAATATCCCTTTTCATTTCTATACTATAAAGTTCTCTTTATTTTGATTCTAAATGAGCAAGCGAAATTTTTTTTTTTTAAAGTATCTTTAAAACAAAACAAAAAAACAACAACTCCTCCTTTATAAAGCTGATAACTGATGTAAATGCGATTACTTTAAACTTAATAACTAATGATTGATAACTGTTTTTTTTTTAATTGATCATTTTTTACCCCGTCCCAATATACCACCCACGGGAAAATATCCTGATCCAGCCATGGCGTCATCAAAGGACAGTGGTCTAGATTAGAAAACTGGATCTACTTATAATGGTACAGAAAATTCTAGTTTGGTGATAAGTTTACAGATCCGGACTAGAGTTTTCTCTGTGTGGCCAATTAGTTAGTAATTCTATTCCCAAAGACAAGCATAAACTGTCAATTTTTTTTTTTTTAGGAAAATCGTTAGAATCGTTTTCGACATCCGTGTCCATATTCCAGAGGTTTTGTTTTGTTTTGTTTTGTTTTGTTTGTTTGTTCCCATGAAGAATTTGCAACAAATATTCACATTTGACTAGGGTAACACCATTAGTAAAATCACTAAATCTAGAAAGCCTTCAGGACAGAAGACTCAAAAGTAAAGTAGCAATTATACATAAAACACTGAACCATAATCTTCAAATACAAAAACAAAATTTAATAAAATACTCCGAAAGACACAAACACATTCCACATTCCATATGCTAGGACAAATTTGTACAAGTAAGTACTTCTTCTTCCCTAGTGCTATTAGAGCATGGAATGGGTTGCCTGAGCTAGCCAGGAAAACCAATGACTTGGCAGAATTTACGTCCTACGCGTCATGCATTCAGTCATGCATATTAACCAATGACTTAAATTCTGTGCCTCTATATTTGTGTATTTTTATTTAATCTTGTTTTTGTATTTGAAGTGTTTTATGTATAATTGTTACTTTATTTTTGAGTCTTCTGTCCTGAAGGCTTTCTAAATTTAGTAATTTTACTAAAGGTATTACTTTAGTCAAATATAAATATTCTTTTGTTATGAATCTCACTGCTCTATTTTGTGTCTGTTCCAGTTTCTTAATTTTTTCTTGAGTTGAGGGGTCCCAAACAGAGGATGCATATTCTATTATTGGCATAACCAAAGGTTAAATAACATTTTAGTTTTATGTTCTTATTTGATTTATAGAAATTTCTTTTAATGCTTTGTTTGATTTTTTAATAGCGTCAGCAATATGTGGATTCCAAGACAGTTTTTCATTTATTATAACACCTAGGTATTTTGCATTTTTAGTGTGTGTTACTGGTTTGCCATGAATAAGATAAGTGGAATTAATTTGTTTTAGTTTTTTTGTTACTCTTTACAACTGACATTTTTCTGGGTGGAAAGACATGCCCCAATTTGATTCCCATTTGTGTAATTCATCTAATTCTCTTTGTACAATTTCTGTATATTGTGTTGTTTTTATTGTTCTATATATTATGCAATCGTTCTCGAATAATCTAACTTTTGTTTCTGAAGAAATGTAATTCGGTAAATCGTTTATGTAAATTAAAAATAGTAGTGGACCTAAGACTGTTCCTTAAGGTACGCCCGAGTATAATGTTGATTGTTGTTGATTTAGAGCCATTTATTATTACAGTTTGCTCTCTCCCTATCGGAAAATCTTTAATCCACTGATGCAATGGACTATCAATGCCTTTCAGTGGAGTATTATAAAGTGTACTAGACCTATACATTCGCATTACCAGGATTTATTCTCGGGGAGAAGGGGGGAGGGGGCAGGATACAAAAAATGTTCAATTGTTAATACATTTTTAAGAGAAAACCAATATGTTGCATATAGGAGGTATTGCCTTTTTTTAAAAAGTACTTTTTTAATGAATTTCTTTTCTTTATTCAATTTCGGAAATAAGTACCAGTAATACCAAAATGATCATATCATCCTCTGACTTGCTTTTTTTTGGGTCTCGTCTTGTGATCGCAAATCGTTGCATACTTACCTCATGTGAGATCATAGACTTGGTCCTATTTCTATTGCCTAATGTTGACTTTGTCAGATCAGCCGGTGACTGCGCTGTGCGTGTTGACTGAGAAAGACTGTGAACTTTTGTTTAGCTAAAAGTTTTCTATTCAGCTGCTGAACTAAGAAAAAAAATGTATTTGCGTTTGTATAATACATTACGGGCATTGCTCATGTAGAGAGGGAATCAAATGTACTATATGCTTACCAATATCTAGATCGAGATATGTAACTTTGCTAACAACCATACCTATCAGAGAATATCGTTTATTTGTATAGGACAGGCCTAATCGTGTTTTTTTTTTCAGTATCGTCTGCAAGATACGAGATAGAAATTTAGAAGATACGAGATAGAAATTTAGAAGATACGAGATAGAAATTTAGAAGATACGAGATAGAAATTTAGAAGATACGAGATAGAAATTTAGAAGATACGAGATAGAAAATTTTAGAAAATACGAGATAACAAGATAAAAATAGAAAAAAAACTTTAAAAAAAAAATTATCTAATAAGAAGAAGAACTTCGCACTTACAGTTTTATTTCTCAATAATGTAGAAGATATTTCCCTTATTTGATATCAAATAAAATAATTAATTACCAATGATGAATTGACTAATTGTTTTTTTTAATTGCTTCATGTCTTTCCTAAGCCAATGAATATTTGTGCAAATTTTCAACTTGATTCGATAATGGGAGAAATAACGTACACAAACATTTTACCAGACAGACAGACACACAGACACACAGAGTAAGTTGATAAAAGTTTTGTAAAAAAAAGCTTTATCTTTCCAAATGTCATCTGATCATGGAACGGGTTTCCATTAATCCCCCGCAAAACCAATGGTCTTGTAAAAGTTGACATGGTCACAGAGAGCAGTGTTTCCCAAACTTTTTCCTTAAGGGAACACTTCGAACTTTCTGAGTATTAAGCGGAACACTCTTTTTTTTTTTTATAGTGAGACATATTTACGTTGAGGCCAACAAGTTATTAAATTGTTGAAATTAAATACAACAATTTTTTATTTGAATAGCAGGATACACATTTAAAGGATTAACTCAGGTACAAATCATATATTAGTGTATGAAAAAAAATACATGAATGGGATGTAAAAATAAAGTCACGACCTGCTTAATGAAATCTATTATCGTAGACACCTGTGGAATCTCATAGACCCCCAATTTATTTTTTCCCTTTCGTAGACCCCTTGGAAGTCTTCATTGACCTCTAGGGGTCTATAATAGGGGTGCACCAGATAGTACTTTTAGATATTTGGCCGGAGCCGAATATTGCCAAATAGTAAAAAATGATATTCAGCCGGAGCCGGAGCCGGGGCCTGAGTCGAATACCTACGTGTCTTGTAAATAACTTGCGTTGCTGAACATTTTAAGAAACTGTTAAATAACATACCTATATTGGTTGGTATTAATTTTATTTTCCTTTTTTCTACAAAATAATTAGTTACTGGCTCACTGGGCTATGAAATCTCGGGGTTTGTGTCACTCGTTAAGTTGTGTGATCTTTAGTCCAGCTTACTAATTGAGATTTATATCCAAGTAATATGGCACACGTGAAAAGGTGTGGCCTCTAGTCTAGCCACATAATTCAGATTTTTCTCCAAATAAGCAAACTCTTTGTCCAGTTACCATTGTAGATGTGTGGCTTGAAGTGCAGCCCATAATAAGGATTTGCTACTAAGTAAACAAACCTAGTTCCCTCGTGTGACCTCTAGAGAGTGCTTACGTCCATCGTATCTGACTTGTGGTCACCTGTCAATCAATGAACTCAATGTGACGGACTAAACAAATAAAAGGGGTGGGAGTTATTTATCTATACCTCTGGAAATATACCTGGTTACCCTTGAGGAGGTGTGGCTCTTGTAGTCCAGCCCCCTAGTAAAGATTTAGTAAACAAGCTCAGTTCTCTCAAAAGGTGTGACCTCTAGAGAGTTTCGATACGCTAACATTAAACATAAGTCCATCGTATTTAACTTGTGGTCTGTCTATAAATAAACTCAATGTGATGGACTAAACAAATAAAAAGGGGGTGGGAAATGTTCATCTCTACCTCTGGAGATATACCTGCACAGCTAGACAGACGTCTGGACAGAGTGACGTAGTCAAGGAATATAACGTGTTAACATGCTAACTAACTTACTCAAAGGTCAAGACAAATTGAAAAAATGTGCCAGCCATTGCTGCTCTGTATGTAAAGCGCATTTATGATGTAAAGTTTCATTTCTATTTATATTAACACGCTTTGACTTTATAATAAAAGATGTTTGGTGCATATTCATAAAGGCTCTATTTTTAAGCACATTATTTTGTTTTAATATAAACATTAATACATTCTACAACAGACAATAATGGAACGAGGTCCACTTTATGCATATTAAATAGGTGTATTTTTTACTATTCGGCCAAGTATCCGGTAGTGATATTCGTCGAATAGTGAAAAAATGCCAAATATTCGGCAGAAGCCGGAGCCGGATCGACTATCCTGTGCACCCCTAGAGTCTATATAGACCACTTTGGGAATCACTGCTCTAATGGACCGTCCTGAATAGCGGCCCTTCTGGTGTGAGGTGCTACAGTGTGATGTTTCCCTCTGGTTTCGTTTCTAGAACAGGCTAGAGTAGGGGGGTTCAAGTAACAGAATACATCTAATGGTGACCTTTAGGACCTTTCAGGAAGCAAAGCTCTTCAGGTTGAGAGGTAGGTGAAGAGGTAAGGTCCTGGCGTTTGGAAGAAAGTCTGCCCACTGGTCAAAACACTTGATATTTTTATTTATTATTTTTTATTTTGCTTCGACCATTTGATGCACACTCTGATATTGAGCCTGGTTACAAAGTGGATTAGCTCTTGACTGCCAACCAGCCATTTGTAAGCCAAAGTAATATCTAACAATGTGCTGGTCACGTAACACTCTCGTAATATATTGTAATAACTGAAGGGAGGTAAACTCAACGAGACACATCGATGTTTATTTACAGGACATCACAAAGACATGTAGAACAACATGTCTTGAGCACAGCATCTTTACATCAGCTCTCACTTGGGCTTGGGTGGAAATTGTTCTATCTCTCATGTCAACATCCGACTTAGTCTTGTCACTAATAGTGCGCACCTTCTTCTTTCTGGAATGCGGTGCGCGTGGCAGAGTTATAACAATATGAACATCCAAAATATTCTGATAATTGATTAATGATTCGTGTTCACCTTTTAATTACACAACATGTTGGTGTTTGTTGTTGTTTGTATTACCCAAAGCTTGAAGATCTAATTTTTACTGAATGATGCACGAAGATATTTTTAATTGTAAACACACTTCGTTATAAACACATACACCTGATAGCTACATCTCAAGTCAGTGGCATATCCGTTAAGGTAAAAGCTCTTACACACGGGAAGCAATGAAAGGCATGCTATGCCTGTCTTGTTTTGCAGCTATTTAATGTATTTACATATCAGTTCATCAGTTCAACTAAGACATTGTCACACAAGGAGGCAATGAATGTTTTTTTTAATGCCCATCTTGGTTTTGCGAACTAAAATCCTTCTTCCTATACGTTTTATAAATATGCTGTAAATTGTTTCGAAAGGGAAGTGGCGCTCTAAAAAAATTGTCATATATATCCTTTACAAAATCTATAAAATCTATTGCCAGTTGGGATTACGTAGTGTCTATATAACATCAACAATATATTCGTTAGAAAAGACTATGTAGGTATTATGTGATACCTATGTATAATGTAAAACTAAATCTCCACAAAATGCTAATTAATCAAGCAATTATATAACAGAATTACACCCTTTATCTTCTTATCTTATCTTATAAATTACAAATGTTCCTTATAAAGATAAGATAAGTGCATCCTACGCGTGTTCCAGTTTCCTCATGTTTTCTTTAGTTGAAGGATCCAAGATTAAATAGCATTTTAGTTTTATGTTGATGTTTGATTTGGAAAACAGTATTTTAATAAAACCTAATGCTTTGTTTGATTGTGATTTTTTTATTGATTGTTTTGTGTGTGCAGCATACAGCGTGAAAAATATCCAGCGCAGATTGTATTCATAAATTGTGTTCATTTGTGTATGTTGTTGCCCTACAAATCTTTGATGAAGAGTAGCAATGATTGAAATTCATTCTTGTTGGAAATCAGACGTAACTTAACTACAAATAAACATGTTCCAAACATTAAAAAGTAGAGTAAGTTCCCCTTTCAGGCCTTGTGGTCTATAGGACAGATGATGTCAAGGACATCTGTTTCTGTGGCCTACGGTTATAGATTGTGTCATGTGGCCAGCTCAACGACCAACCGTCTTTACTATTCTCCAACTAATGCCAGGTAGAGCTGGGTGGACTCAGAGGCGCCCAAAAGATCCCGAAATTAAAAGTCCCAGTCTTCACTAGGATTCGAACCCGGGATCCCGGTTCTGAAGCCAAGCGCTTTATTGCTCAGCTACCGAGCCTCCTCCAACATTAAATATATCGTAAATTTATTTTAGTTCCTAATCTTCAGTTAAAACTGCTTCACACAAAAGAGACAAAAATCTTTTTTTTTTAAAAAGATCCTGATCTTTAATTGTAATAGAAATAGGAAAAAACAAACTTTACCAAAAAAAAAATGACAGACTTTTTAAAAAAAATTAATTGAAAATACAGTTAAACAATAATTGACAAGAACTACATTAAAAGACCAAATATTGCTACCAGAATAACGAATGACATGGCCGTGGTCAATGAGGCTGAAGCGAATGGTCCCTTGCCTAAATCAGTATCAGTGTACTTGAGGGTTGTTGGCTGTTGGTAGCCAGTGCTGGTTGTTGGATGTAACAAAGCGTAGACCTGCGTCTGACAGGAGGCCATTCTGGCCATCAGGTCGCGTCCCACTTGATGAGACATCAACATATCGTTCTGAAGTGACCAAAGAAATGGAAATGTTTATGAGAAAAGTATATTGAAATGTTTATAAGAAAAGTATATTGAAATGTTTGTAAGAAAAGTATATTGAAATGTTTATAAGAAAGGTACATTGAAATGTTTGTAAGAAAAGTATATTGAAATGTTTATAAGAAAAGTATATTGAAATGTTTGTAAGAAAAGTATATTGAAATGTTTATAAAAAAGGTATATTGAAATGTTTATAACAAAAGTATATTGAAATGTTTATAAGAAAAGTATATTGAAATGTTTATAAGAAAAGTATATTGAAATGTTTATAAGAAAGGTATATTGAAATGTTTATAAGAAAAGCATATTGAAATGTTTATAAGAAAGGTATATTAAAATGTTTATAAGAAAAGTATATTGAAATGTTTATAAGAAAGGTATATTGAAATGTTTATAAGAAAGGTATATTGAGATGTTTATAAGAAAGGTATATTGAAATGTTTATAAGAAAGGTATATTGAAATGTTTATAAGAAAGGTATAATGAAACGTTTATAAGAAAAGTATATTGAAATGTATATAAGAAAAGTATATTGAAATGTTTATAACAAAAGTATATTGAAATGTTTATAAGAAAAGTAAATTGAAATGTTTAGAGTAAGATCAAATGTTTATAAGAAGAGATCTGCAAAAAAACAAAATATTTCTCTTTACACGCGTTTTTTTTTTTAAATTATTAAACTTTCATAGAATTCGAATAAAAAAGTTAATACATTGTGAAATGTCCATTTCAGAGCCTGTGGTCAATGAAGCGCATTTTTTTCTGTGGTCAACGAGGGTGTCATATTGTCACAGCCTAGTTCTTGTTGTAGGCGTGATAACGCGAATGTCGTGTGTTGTACTGGCACTTACTATGATATTTTTTAACTTCTTAATTAAATACTTTCTCTCGCGCACTAGATTTGCTAGTGCGTGAGAACACCAACATGCTGAACTCTCTGACCACAATATTCAAAATAATGGATTGACTCACTGGTAGCAGACATGGTTTTATTACACACAATATAATTAATAACAGATATTGGCAAGTCCAGCCATCAAGAAATATTCACAAAACATAGTGAGTTATAATCCAATAAAATACTTCAGGTATCACATATACTCCAAAATCAATCTTAATAAATATATATTACTGTACTGGACAAGATATCCATAATCAACTTCTCTCCATGAGAGTCCAAGATCAACTGCCTGTCCACCTCGTGGTCAGCTTCCGCCCAAAAAACAAAATCTCGTGCGGAACAAGCACGGAATGGTTCAGTGATTACTAGTCACAAAATATTACAGGGGTTCTAAAACTGACGTGACATACGCCCCTTCCCCTAGAAAAGATTTTTGAAAAAAATCTTTTACAAAAGTACATATGATAGTAATGTTCTATATATATCGCCAGTAGCTTATTCACTCATTTTAAGCTGATCTTATTAATCACCTCAATACTGCTTGCTCAATTATACATAAATATTAATGTTATGTCATTCATTCTAACTATAAATGGTTCTATATACCAACTAACAAATGCATTGTTTAATTGCTATGTGGTCCTCCTGTTAACATACATTGACATCTCAATTATAAGAGAAGAAAAAAATAAAATTTTAAAGTCATTTTACATTAAATTATTTCTATGATATTACACAACCAATGTGTATCATTTGACACACTAAGTGAATTTATTGAAGTTCAAAAAAAATTTACATACATCTATACAAGTATATTTGTGTTCAGTATTACTTAAGTTCTGTCATCATTATACAAGGTTACTATGACATTGTCTATAATTGCTATTGCTAGCACACATATGTGGTATTTAAAGTAGAATAGCATAAAAATGATAACATTCAAATGTGTACCACTTGGAAAAAAAATCAATAATATTTACAATTGTGAGTTTCCAAAAAAAATTTTAGGTCAACAGTTCAAGTAGTTTACTGTTTACAATGTGTTTGTTTACATTACTGTGTTTACTAACTATATAAACTATTAGTACATCTAGTTATTGTGATATTCTATGTTATTAACAAATTGTGATAAATTAATATGTAATGCACAGTTAATAAAAAATGATAGTACAATAGCATCAATGAAAGGAAAAATGTCATCATGACCCAATAAAATAATACAAGTGTAACAAAAATATGTCATGACCTAGTTACATGATAACTAGAAAAAAAAATGTCAGCTTGACCTGATTGAAAAATGTCAAGTTGTTTCTAATTGTATTATGAAGTTAAACATTTTCATAGCTAACAGTAATGTATCTTCCTCTAAATAACTTGTTATTGAATGCTTTAATAAGTCTATAACAATCTTCTACTGTGTTTAAGTGTACAAATGCAATTTTATTTGATCTATCCTGAGTTCTTATATCTACCCATTTAACATGTGCTACATTGCTAAATTCTCCCATGATAGTCTGCCATCTAGTATATCTTGATAAATTTTCTACTCTAATTATGTTGTCAGCATTACTAGAAATGTTTCTAGTGTGACTTGTATATTGTGCAACAGATAGTTTACAAATTTCACTCTTCCTTGCTACCCATTCCATAATTTCTTCTTTACTTATATCATTTACATCATTAACATTACCAATTATTAAATCTTGGGCTGGTGTATCTAAAATAATAACATCTACTTCTCCAGTTATCCATGGGGTATCTAAGTGTACTCTGGCTGTATCACAAATATCAAATTTCTTTTGATTGGCATATGTAAGTTTGATTTTTTCTGGCAGTTTTTGATTTGGTTTTACTAATTTTGAATGTATTAAAATGGCACTGCTTCCTGTATCTCTGATGGCTTCTACTTTAATTCCATTTACATATGAGGGGTATAGGTTTAAGTTTGGCTTATTGTACTGCATGTAGGCTGTTAATTCTTCTCTATTACCATGACTATTATTATTGTTATTGCTATAGTTATTATTTGGACTGTTGTTCCCTCTATCATTTCTATTTCTGTTGTGATGGTTATTAGATTGATTGTTGTATGTGTCCCTCCTTGATTGTCTGTTAGTATTATAATTATTGTAATAGAAGTTATTTCTAAGGCTTCTTCTTTCTCTAGGGCTTGCACTCTGGTTTGATCTGTAGTTTGTATATTGGTTATTATTGTTACTAGGATTGCTGTAATAATTTCTATTGTAGTTGCTAGGGTTATTGTAATTAGTGTAACTTCTATATCTAAAGTTACTAGTATTAGTTTGTCTGCATTGGCTTTTAACATGGCCCTTCTTGCCACAATTAAAGCAAGTCTTAGAGTTAGAAAATTTAAATCTATCATTAGTATTACTGTTTGATGTACCGACTGTTGCGGCTAATTCATGTAGGTCTCTTTTATCCATGGTATGACCAGGATGGCTATCTTTAAAAAGATTTAAATTAGTAATGAGATCAGTTTCTGTTTTTACTTTCTTTTCTTTAAGAAAAGTAAACACTAAGTCTGTTACATTAGATAGTACATTGTCAATTAGGATCATGTCTAAAATTTGAATTGGATCTTTAATGTCACATTTAGCTAGTTCTAACCACTTAAGCATATTTGCTTTCATGTCAAATATAATTCTATTGAAGTCTCCATCTTTATTTAGTTTAATTTTTTTAAAGAGTTTTCTATAATAGTCTTCACTTTTTCCAAAATGTTCTAAAAGTCTAGTTTTAACAGCAAGGTAGTCTTTTTTTTGTTCAGTTGTAAGTGTGCTTATTATGTTTAGGGGTTCTCCAGATAAATTAGCCAGTAGATGTTTTGCCATATCCTCATTGTTTAAGTTGTAAGTGGATGAAATATGTTCAAACTGAACTAGGTAATTTTCTAATGTCTCCTCCTTGATATTAAATTTATGAAATTTGGAGATGAATGGTTTATTAGTAGTTTGCTGGGTAATAATGTTGGGATTAATTTTGGCTGCTTCTAATTTAGCTAACTCTACTTTGTCCTGACTTTCTTTTTGTTTTGCCTCTAATTCTTTTTGTTTAGTCTCTAGTTCTTTTAGTTCTTTTTGATGAGCTCTTTCTTCCCTATCTCTAATTTGTTTCTTTTCTTCCCTTTCCTCCCTTTCTTTCTTTTCTATTCTATCTTTTTCCTCCCTTTCTTTCTTTTCTATTCTATCTTTTTCTTTTTCAGCCCTATCTCTTTCCTCTTTTTCTTTCTTTTCAGCCTTTTCTAATTCTTTTTTGATAAACTCCTTTTTCTCATCCCCTTCTAGTTCCATTATTTTGACAAGCTCCAAAATTTTATCATATGATGCCATGGTTGTCAATGTAGTAGTTAAAGAAGTAAATCAAAATATACAGTTGCACAAAAAAAAATATGTTACAAGTATTATATTATATGTTACAAATATTACACTGGGAGAATGAGTGTGTTATGATGCACTATATTTTTACAAAATAAATATAAGATCAATGAACTCTCTTAATAATCATATATTCAAATAATTATATGTATTAAATGAATACTTTTCACAAATGCAATAGTTCAAGTATGTTTCAATATGAAGTATGTATGGCTATTGTTTATGCCGGTTATAATAGAAGAAAAGAAAAAAAAATAATTTTTAATTAAAAAGAAGCAAAAATATATGTACAATGTATAAAAAACAAACACAGAAACAATATGAATGACGACACAGTCTGCTATAAAAGGAAATCAATAAAAAGAAGAAATAGGACAGGAGAATTACAGATATGTAGATACAAAGATTTACACAAACAACAATATAAATACAAATAGAATACTCTGACAAAATACACAAACAAGACTAAAACAGCTAATAAATATTTCCCAATATGATCTAGTACCTCCCTACTAACAAGGATGACCTCAAACGCGTTGGGTCTTATTGAAGGTAAAAGAACAGATAGGATATTCCCTAATAGATCCTATTATTATGATAGATCACAAAATAGTCCCTCTCCAGCCACCCTTTCAAACACTTAGAAAAATGAAAAATGTACTCACTAGTGACTATCCTCAATAGTCAACATCAATTCATTGGATACTTTTAAAATATGTCAATATATAATCAGTACATACAATTATTATTCAAACTTACAGGGGCTTTCTAATGTAGTCTGATGTAGATAAGTTCCATCCTCTCAGTGTAGATCCATTGTCCAGTGATACTCCAATCATCGAATAAATCATTGAAATAAGTAAGGTAATATATCCAATAGTGAGCTCAATAATCCAAACAGAATTAATTAGACTGGTAACTAGTAATCCAATAAAGGCTTAGTACTAATCATATGGGCAACAATGACTAGGATGACAAATAGTCTATATATATATACTCCAAAGTACTTGAGCTTCTAGAAAATAATCTAACAGTGAATGACTGAGTCAAATAGCAGTATAAGGCAGGAAAAGTTCTTCACAGAAGATGTTGATAGGAGTCAGTTAAGACGATATGGTGGTATCACGTGCCCAAGTGTACCACTATTTGTTACTGGAACAGTGAACAAATAATTAGGTGAGTCTTAAATGACGTACACCACGATGAATAGTCGACTTGAATGACGTCTGACTTGATTAGTACCGACAGGTTGCAGTAATTTTCACCCAGATTGCGGCTCATCAGGTTGTAGCACAGACAGATTCTGAGATTGCTACGGTAATTTTTCACCCAGATTGCGGCTCATCAGGCATAACTTCAACTTGGTATTGTAGTCTAGTTGGTTATATTTTAGATCTATAGTAACGTAATTAGATCTAGGAATCAATTTGAGATCCTGCTGGAGCCAGGTCACCTGAGTTAATTTCTTGTTGTTGCAGAAACGTTTGTTAGGCTTGTAAGTTTCTTTCAATTGTTTTTGCCGCCATACTGGAAAAATAGTCCTTTATACTTCTACGCCAGATTATATGTAGACGATCGACGATTTACTTGTTAAAGAGTGTAGGTTCGTTTTGTCATTTAAGACATACTGGCCACCATATGTCACAGCCTAGTTCTTGTTGTAGGCGTGATAACGCGAATGTCGTGTGTTGTACTGGCACTTACTATGATATTTTTTAACTTCTTAATTAAATACTTTCTCTCGCGCACTAGATTTGCTAGTGCGTGAGAACACCAACATGCTGAACTCTCTGACCACAATATTCAAAATAATGGATTGACTCACTGGTAGCAGACATGGTTTTATTACACACAATATAATTAATAACAGATATTGGCAAGTCCAGCCATCAAGAAATATTCACAAAACATAGTGAGTTATAATCCAATAAAATACTTCAGGTATCACATATACTCCAAAATCAATCTTAATAAATATATATTACTGTACTGGACAAGATATCCATAATCAACTTCTCTCCATGAGAGTCCAAGATCAACTGCCTGTCCACCTCGTGGTCAGCTTCCGCCCAAAAAACAAAATCTCGTGCGGAACAAGCACGGAATGGTTCAGTGATTACTAGTCACAAAATATTACAGGGGTTCTAAAACTGACGTGACACATATGGCCAGCACAACGACCGATCACCTTTTCTTTCCCCATTTGAATTGCGCTTACCCCCTGTGGCGAGGTTTTAATATATTAAAAGTGATTTTTGGTTCGTTACTCTAGGGGAAGTAATTTTGAGTTTCCCCGCTCACATCAGTAAATATTGAACAGGCACACTAGGAGCAACAATTAGAACAAATGAACTGACTATAGGTTGAATAACAAAAATACAAATTTATTTAACAACAACAATATCACTACTAGCTCGGGTAGTGAGTCAACAATGATTCAGGTGGATTAATTTCATCATTGATTGCATATGAAGGAGTGGATAAGTGTTTCTAGTTTGTGTTCTTAACTTTCTTTGCTGGTCGGTTGGTCGCTGGGCTTGTCTGGTAGATGCAGGAAGGACTTAGAGCTGAATCTTCTTGGAGAGTGGTGAGGCTTGAGTTGAAAAGAAGTATGTCTGTAGCGAAAGGTGGGAAGGGTATTCTCAGGACCGTAGGTAGTGGGCAGTGGATATTGGGCAGTGGACAGCTGGAGCCTGGACTGGGCAGTTTAAGCTGGGCAGTAGGCGCTGAACA